>RSEF01000003.1:82437068-82492458 GCA_003993805.1 Himantopus leucocephalus | reverse complement strand
CCAGATGCAATATTCTCTCTGGACCAGAATATTTCCTTGGAATATCCTGGTCTTTTTGACACCTCAGTTTTAACTTTTTCTATAACTTGATCTGAAAATGATGACCAACTTGAAATCTATATAACTTGAAGGCTTTATCAGTAAAGCCCAGCAGAGTTATATTTCTCTGTGGCTGTGATGTTGAAACCTGGTGAAAAATCAATTTTTCCTTTTGCTGAATGGTATATTTGAAGCATTTAGAAAAGGTGAATGAGTGTGCTGCGGCCCTGTCATTCTCGAAGTACTTTCTTATGCAGCATGTGTAGGTACATCTGCCTGTTAGCCCTGAGAGGCTGTGTGTGTTTGATGCATTGGATGTTGTGTCAGCAGGAAGGAGAAAAAGAAGAGATGAGGTATATCAGAAGGAAAGTTGATAGCAAATGGTGTTTTGAACAGCCTGTATCCCCCAGTGTAATATATTATGGAAATAATGATTCTGACAAGTGATGCTTCTTTGTAACTTGAAGTGATACAGTAGGGATTATGCACGCTCAAGTCATTCAGGACTGGGTACTCAGTTCTCCAGAAATGCTGTAAGAAGTGTCTTCATCATGAACAACTTTGGTATAGATGTAGTGGCAAGAACTAGATTACTAAAAGAAAAAAATACCTGGAAGTTTATTATTGTTATTATTGTTGTTGTTGTTTAGCTAGCAATGGGAACAAAAATGATATTTTTAATTGTTTTTATTGACTTATCTTTTTGTGTATGATTTCATTTTTTTTAATTTTATTATTCATTTTTAATTACATTTTATCTTGTATTTAGGGGTGAATTGTATGTTTTAACTAATTTTCAAGCTTGCTCAAACATAGTTGTTTCAAAATCATAACTATGTTGTTAATTAATTAACATGGATAGGCAATAAGAAGTGGGCTAAAGGTTTAAAAGGAGGTGTCAGGAAGCTAGAACAAATAAAACAAATGCAAAACAGTCTGTAACAAAGACACAGAGAGAGTACGGAGGAAGTTATTATACAAGAATAAAGAACAAAATGCTTCTGACCTGTACACTCTCATCAAGCACAGATCAAGAAATGCAACCCAAAAGGCAGGATAAAGACGGCATATACATCTAGCCTCTCGCGTCAATAGTTTGCTCTACTTTACAGAGATTTCCTTGCAGTACAACAGATTGGTGGACCTTGCCAGAGGAGGATACTCTGGCTTCAACCAGTTTGATGATTCCCTTCTTCCCCTGACAAAACGTGGGGACACAGAGTAAGCTGAGGTTACTGCATTTTAGGAATATCATGTGGTATGGGAATTATATACAGCACAATTGTCTTCAGAGGTACCAACATATACAGTCTGCAGGGTTGGGCTTTCTTTTCTTCCTCATGTGGTTCTTCTACCAATGAAAAGTAGCACAGCATTTTTAGTCAGAGGGAAAAAAAAGACAAAACAACCAAAAAACCACAAAATCAGCTTTTAATCTGACCATTCTTGAAAGAAAAGAATATTGATTGACAGGAAATATATTTAAGAATGCATTTATTTAAGAGTTTTGAATGCTGTCTTGCAATGTTGCTAAATCGCTGAGATTTTGTTTTGAATGGAAATTCCTTAAGAATGGAATAGGCCCGTTTGTGGTGTACTTTGTACAGACATTAAGTAGGAATCTCACATAGCGTATTTCATTTCCCTGCTTAAAA
Source organism: Himantopus leucocephalus (assembly GCA_003993805.1). Taxonomy (NCBI): domain Eukaryota; kingdom Metazoa; phylum Chordata; class Aves; order Charadriiformes; family Recurvirostridae; genus Himantopus; species Himantopus leucocephalus. The sequence goes on along the minus strand of RSEF01000003.1, from coordinate 82,490,764 downwards.
TCTTCCCCCTTTTCTGTTCCTCCTTCCCTGCAATGCTATTCCTTCCCACATACGCAGAGTTAACTAATACAGAGGAAGCGAGTTCATTTTGCTTCACTGCTTAAAAAAAGGGAATGCTATGACCAACGGAATGAAAAAATTTGATAAGCTAAAACAAAAGGCAGCAAATGTTGAGAACAAACTCCAGTGACCTAGGTAATATAAAATTGTTTCATGATAAGGCTGAACATTAACAATTTTGGACATCTGAAAATGTAAAATTAGCAATTTGAAAACATTTGTCTGGATGAGATAGAACATTATACATGAAACATAATGAGCACTCTGAAATTCAGCCAGGATGCTGTAGTACTCATTTAGACAAAGAAGACAACTAGTTAATCACAGCAAAGAAAACTAGACAGAGTAAATTAGTTTGCTGCATTCCAGACTCTTAGCTACGAAAAAGAATATATTTCACTAATTAGAGAGTGAAAATACTCTAAGCTTTTAGAAAAAGAATGCAAGAAGAGTGAAAGAGAGAGATCCTGGCTTTGGAATGGTGTATCAACCCATGGTGTTTGCGTGATACGATTTTATGATTTTTATCAGTTAGGCAGCCTACATTAAGGGGTCTTCAACTTTGATTGTATTGATTATATACAACATAATAGTTCATCATGAAAATTATCATGCATGGCTTCAATTCTTAATTTTCATGGGCTCTTGGAGCCTTTAATGAAATGTAAATAAATTTAATTTAAAACCTACATGGATATACATGTTATAATAAAAGAGCTAGAAACTTCACAATTAAAATAAAAAGCTAAAAATAAGATTTTAAGTTTTTTAGGGGATTATTGTCTTGATTGTGCTGTAAATATTTTTACTTTATTATTGTATTTTTATCCTTAATGCTAAAGGAGTGTGCATTCTAGGTGTTTTATTTCTAAGTTCTCTAAATGAAATAAGGGAAGGTGTGCGTGTGCTAAAGAATATTAGAATAGTAATTATTCTAATTAGACTTCAAGGTAAAAGAGAAAGTGAAGTTCACCTGCTTTTTGCATGGGATAAGAATCTTGTTTTATCTGAAGACTACATAATTTTACATAGTGAAAGCTTTATATACAGTTCTGAAATAAGGTGGTTCTTTTTTTTACCTAGAAAAAAAATTAAAATTTTCAGAATTTTTATTCAAACAAACATTCAAGTATAGAATCGGTAGTAGATTCTATACTTGAAAGAGGTATAAATAAATTTAGCTCTAATTTTTATTTCCTTTCCTGTGTCTGAATCTGCTCTCCAAATATGATCAAATTCTTGTACACGTAAATGTCATTTTGCTTTTAACTGCAGGGGCCTGAGGATCAGGTCCTCTCTTTATCTATCTTTTGCATGAGCAGTGTTACACCCTTGAATTATTTCTATTGAATTGAAAGAGAACAAGATCAAGTTTGCATGGTTCCAATGCCATAGTTGTTTTTTGAAGAGCTATGGTTTTACACGGCTTCTGTGCTACAGTAGGCATATAAACAGTATGTATGTTTGAGGAAAAGTGTGATGTTTGGAACTGCACATCAGCAGAAAATCTGACGTCTTTCTTTTTTATTAAACATGACATAAGCTGATAAAGCAAGTTACTTTTTCAGTCTTTCACATTTTATTACATCAGGTCTTAGGTGTATTTAAATGAGAGTAAATGGCTCTATAATGCTTGTACATTTTTGCAGGGTTTTTTTTAAATTTCAAAAGATGCTTGTTTGTGGGTGAGGTTTATTAGGAAACTCTGTGTGTATGTGTGCACAAATGCAAGTGTACATGTATGAGTGTCTCTGTAGATTGAGCTGGAGGAAGACGGTGACCCTTTTATTTCATAAGATCTACTTAAATTGTTTCACACTTTCAAAAAATGCCAAGACCAAATATGGAAACTTAGCTCTAAAGAAAGAATGTCCTGGAAAGGTTCGAACTAATGGAAAAGAGGGGGTTTAGTCTCTTAACAAAGTTGTTTTCATCACCAAGTTGTGTGCTAATCAGATAGTGTGACAGATTATTTTTTAAGCAGAATTGGAATCAGTTAGATGGAATCAGCCTAAAGTGTGATTTTATTTCTAAAACATTATTTTTCTTGTTATGCTCATTTCAGAAACATATGCAATAAATATTTAGACTCTTAATTTACTACACATCAATCTAAAAATCTACTTTGCTATCTTAATCAGAATTCATTTGCTTAATTGTTATTCCTATCCCATCAATCTCAGTTTTGCACTAACTTGAACAATGCCACTTTTTGCTGTTTGTACTTTAATTCGATTTCAATTCTAAGTTTATGAACAGTAATAGGGTCCTGCTTGAATATTCATTAGCTTTGAATTGTGAGCTATGAAAAGGTGCTTTCTTTTACCTTAATGAAAGTGGCTCAGCATGGAGCAGATCAGTAATGACATTTGATTTTAGGCATCCAACAAATTTGCTTTTTATTTATTGACACATCTTGTCCAAACAGCTCCCTCGCAAGTTAGTGGAGTAATGAAAGAGAGAGTGATGCAGAGGAGCGTGGAGCTTTCCTGGCAGGAACCAGAACATCCCAATGGAGTCATTACTGAATATGAAATCAAGTATTATGAGAAAGTAAGTGCTAAGATTATCTGTAATGTACAACAATGTGCTGTTTGCTTCGTGTTGGCTTGCTGTGTTGTGGAACAATGTTAAAGCCATCAGCTATCCTGTGTCTTCAAAGTCACACTGATTTCGCTTGTTCTTAATAACGAGAGAATCCCTGCAATTATTATTGCTATCGTATGTCTCATAAATTGTATTTTGGTATCCTAGAAGTGAAATATGCACTTGAAATCTGCCTTTTTTTTCCACCTTTTTTTAATTGCTAAGTTGCACTTGGATATTTTACCATGATAGTTGTGATTTTCCTGTCTCTTCTACATTGTATTTAAAGCTTGTTTCATTTCCTTCTGTGTCACTGTAATCCAGTCTTGAGATGATGTATCAAATACAACTCTTGTCTGCATTTGGTATTTCCTTATGAGCTGGGAAGCTTGGACTTGATATCTGAAAACTTCCAAAGCACTTCCTACAGTTTCAGCTGAAAAATATTTGTTATTTGTCCTTTTAAAAAGTCCCAGCATTGTGAAATTTATTTTTCACTTGTTCTCTCAACACAATAATGAATTGAGGGCTACAGTAGTATATGAAGTGATCTCTGTTTCTGGTAGAGTGAAACTGCAATCTTATTTATGTCAGTCAGAGTTTTGCTATTCATTTTAGCGTGTCTAGAGCTTCATTCATGATAGCTTTGAAGTACTCCAGAATAAAAAAATTCTGACAAGCATATAAGTAGGGCCACATGCAACCGTAAGTGGGATGAAAGCAGAGTGAAGGCAGGTTGTGTAGCTACATGTTTGTCATGGGACCCAGACTAAGTGTGGCTCCTCCAGATTCCCTGGGAAACTTACTGTAGCACATAACATGTTCCTGATTTTTATAAAACATTCTGGGAGAAAAAAGAAAGAATTAAAATGCAAAGAAATGAGCAAAGGATCTCCTTTGTGATTGCTTGTGAAGACATTTCATCCCTACAAACAAGGTAATAGTACCTCTGTATCAAAAAGAGCAGGTCAGCTTACTAGGTAACATAGAATTAGGTAAATTCAAACCAGATTGGATCTAATATCAAGTGTCACATCTAATTTTCAGTATGGAATTACACAAATATACTTATCAAAAGATCTTTATATGATTTGGGAAGGGAATAAAATGTTTATTTGTTGATGCTATCTCCCAGTTTAAGTTGTTCACTTTAATGACTTCTATAACAAAGTTTACCAGATATGTACAGATAGCTAAACAATTTTTTAAAGGAATTTTACTAATTTTAACATGTAATTTTTCTTTCTCAAGCATGTGTTTGTGCATACACACAAATAAATTGCATAAATTTTTAAAAAAAGGTTTATGTATTTACCAAAAGCAAAACTGTTCTCCACACACACACACAAAAAAAAAAAAACAAAAATGAAAAACCCCAATCTATTATTATTTTGTCCATACATTTGTATTACTTTAAATAATCAGCAGAATTTCATTGCCAGTTTCCTATGTTTGCGAAGACAAGAACTGATGTTAAACTTGTTTTGTAATGGAAGGAAACCTACCAGTATTATATTTATTACAGTGAACTTAATAAAAGAGAATAAGAGGCCTATCCTATGAGCAGTCATAGATAAACTGAACTATATACCTTTAATTCAGTGAGACAATTTTAACACACATTCTCAAATGCTTGCCTTCCTTCTGAAATAATGCAGTTCAGTTTGAAAAGTACTTCATAAGCTTCTTGCTCAGAATGCAAGAGGCAATTTCAGTTTTGTTCCATTAGTTTAAAAGAAAAAAAGTTCTGAACTTTCCTCTCCTTTCAGAGCCAAATTAAATCAAACATTTTTGTGGTTCTGAAATATTCTGATAAGTGTTTTTTCCATCTCTCACTTCTGGCTAGGGCTGGAATGGAAACTGCCTGAAATCTCCCAAGTAAGCCCGTCCTGTGAGATTTCTAGCGCAGGTTATTTTTATTTCTTTGTTATTTATTTATTTTGAATGCAAGAACTGTTGACAATTCAAATAAACCTCATTTATGCATCAAAACCCAAACTCTGAAATTCCATTGTGTCTTACAGTCCCAAACCGGACTGTTTACAGTTTCCTTACACTTGTTTCTCATCTCTCAAGCGTTCTTGTTCTTTCTCACATACCAACATACATTCCACCATGCTCCTCACTTACAGATGATTTAAACACTCTTGGAGAAGCTGCAAAAAATTGTTGCTAGCCGAGCCGGCGGGTTTGTTCAAATGACAGACTGGGCAAGACTCAGGAGAAGCCATTACTGAATCTCAGGAAAGAAATCATATATGTTGTATTTAACCCTGTATTTCAGCAAAAGCCTTTGCTGCTTTACTGACTGCAAAGGGGAAGGTTCTCCATCATTTTTAGCTGGCGAAGTGCTATTGAAATGAGTTACAGATTTATTCCTTCCTTCTGTATCTGTCTCGTTAGCACTGCCTCGTGCGGCTCATGCTTCTCTGGTCATGTGGTGCATTCAGATGGTTAGTTAATTCATCTCTTCTGCCCTTCAAATCAGGGTTGCATCTGCCACCGAAAATCAACAGGGCTGCACATATCTATGCTGAAAGATAATCTGGATCAGTAAATGTGATGAATAAGTAGAGCTTTTTGAATACTGTAATGATCTGTGATACAGCTTTTGTAGTATTTGGAAGTGAGTTATTACTCATAGGGTTTGTAATCTTACAGCTTCAAATTTGGGGGGTGTCATACTGAGCTTCTTTCCCTAGGTTCTTCTTGAATGCCATAGAGTCAAAACCTGAGAAAAGACTAAAAGCCAGAGGAAAAAAACTAAGTGAAAACTGAGTTAAGGACTTCAGAATTTGGTGCATAATCCAGCCAGTTATATATTGACAGTATTGTACTGGTCTTGGAAGGTAACAAGGGAAGGTGTTCTGACCATGAAAAACCAGGCTTCCCTGTCCTTGAACTGTTTAGACCACGCAGATCTCCCTGGAAAGCTGTGGTCAAGCTATTTTCTCATCAAAATCTCACAAAATGTAATCAGAGCCAAAGAAGCAGTCATTTTATGTCTGGATGCTTTATGAATAACAACATGAGCATCCCATTTGAATTTTATGTTACACTTAGAGCTCCTCATTGTATTGACAGTGTTGTGTAATACTCCACAGAGTATGCTTTATTTTTTACATTGGGAAAAAAGCATTCAACAAATTAAAATAAACTACCCAGGCTGGCTGTCAGTTGCTGATGTGCAACCATGATAAAATCTGACCTGTAAATGTCATTTAATCTTTTGTCTTATTGTTTCCAGGATCAAAGGGAGAGGACCTACTCAACAGTGAAAACCAAGTCCACTTCAGCTTCTATTAATAACCTAAAGCCAGGAACAGTGTATGTTTTCCAGATTCGTGCTTTTACTGCTGCTGGTTATGGAAATTATAGCCCCAGACTGGATGTTGCCACACTAGAAGAAGCCACAGGTAAATAATTATATTTATAGGAATTTAACACTTTCAGTAGAAGTAGTAAGTAAAGCAAGAAAGGAAAGAGTCATAGGCAATATTATTAAAACTAGAAAGAATGAAAATCTATGTGAAGGTGGATTTTTGGCATTGTATTTTGAAGGATGAGCTTCAATTTGTTGTTTTACCATAGAACTACAAATTACACTCTTATAATTAGACAGATTTGTAAAGTATGAGGTTCTTCTCTTCTGATGTCCTTGAAAGACAAAGAAATTATTTTTTTTCATTCAAATACACACCTCTTTCCCCTTACAAGAGAAGTGAGTGGTGGTGAATAACCCTACTAGATTCTTCTGTAACTGGGGAGAGGAGGGAAGAGGACATTTCAGCCCACAGAGGCTTCTCCAGGTCATTTTTTCCCTGTTTGATTTCCTGAAAAAAACCTTTATAGTTTTGTTTATGTGCTGTATGTCCATCCTTAGTGACTTTTGAGTTCATTGGCTAGTTTCAACTTGGTTTAGTAAAGAAACAGAGGTCTCAATGATACTAGGTTTAAGGCTCATGTAATAAGTTGCAAGCTGTGTAAAGAAAAAAGCACCTCTCAAAAACCCTCGCAATGGAAAGTATGAAGCTGAAGTATGAGCTTTCCCAGTACAGTACACCAGAGAATCTGGCTGTGACATCTCAGGAGAGGGATGACATTTTGGGCAAGCTTGCTCTTTCCTTGATGCTGAAATCTTGTGCCCTTATTTGTCCAAAAATCACACTGATACCTTTTTTCCTCACCAATATAGATATGTGCGTGTGTGCCTAGAGAAAATCTTCCACATTTTGGGTCTTCAGAAAGAAACTCTTCCATCACTGAGACCTGGCAGCCGTGAGCCCATTCATGGGAACTGCCTGTGTCCCTGGCTGCTTCACAGCTCTGTCGCAGGCCCAAATTTTGTTACTCTGTTTTGGGTCGTTTGCTTCAGGTTGACCTGCCTGACAGCAGATCAGCCCAATTTGGAGCTGAGAATACATAGCCTACAGGTTCAAAGGGTATGGATACCAACTCTGCTCTTAGCACTTTATCCAGCATAACTAAGGTGCGGACACACATTATTGCATCTTATGAACTGCAGCCAGGTGTCGCCTGAACAATTTGTGGGTATTCTTAAAACACAGTAGTTAGGTCTTGATTCTTTCCACCTTGGTTCCACACAGAATATGAAAATTATCAATAATCAATAATACCACATATCTAAAAGACATAATTGAAGTAGTAATTATCATAATAGCAGCAATAAACTGTTATTACTCATATTATTAGCTCTGTGTCTGATAGCATGCTTTCCATCCATCAGGTTCTGCTTTAGAAAGAGTCAGTAGCAGAATCCCCATTTTGCAGAATGGGAACCTGAGGTACAGCCAGAAGTAATTTCTTATTTTGAGTAGATTCCTGGAAACCAAATTAGAAGTCTGTCATAATCTGCCATAAGTTTCTTCTAATTAGCTAATTCACTGTCCATAGTGGTTTAAAATTAGTAGACAAAAATGTTTTCCCAACATTTCCTTAATTACTTGAGTATTTTTTATATACTGAATGTAAGCGTACTGGTAGCCACTAAGATTAGCAACGATAAACAGTCTAGACTGGAGTTTGGTCAACATATGGAAGATTAGGAAATCCTGGAATAAATGCATCACTGACCATGCTCGGGTACCCTTTTTCTGACTGAGGTGGTGAAAAACTGCATATAAACCAATAACATACTTGGCCAGTATGCACAGCAGATTTTTCTTTTGTCACAGAAAAATTTAGAAGGGGTGTGTTTTCCATTATCTTGATAGGATACTGTGGAATATAATTCCCATCAAGGATAAGCATCCACAGTTTTCCACATACAGTTTTCAGAAATAATTAAAATGTAGGTAAAAACATAGTAAATTTCATTAAGTTCTTCTAAAATTGTTTTGCAATGCAAATATTTGTTTCTCATATTTTGTTTATAGCTTTATCAGAACTTGCAAGCTAGTCAAATTAGGCTTTTGTTAACATTTTAAAGGAAGAGCGTTATTAGGTAATTTTTAAGAAGTATATCACAAGTGAAATACTGTACAGGTGAGCAGTAAACCAGTGTTATGCTACAGTTAAAAGGCATTGGCTTCTCATTATTCCAGTGGATTTCTGAATGCAACTTTTAAATATGTCAAAGTTTTTTAAGAAAATATATATATATGTAAGAATATGTATACCATCTCAGTCAGCTAGTCATGCTGCCTACCTGAATTTCTCCTGGCACTTCAACTGGTTGGCACCTTTTGGTTGGTGCTGTTGATTAAGTAGATTTTTGGATTATCCTCTGGTTTCTGAATTGTGATTCTGAATTGTGACATGGCCACTTTTCAATAGTTGAGGAACTCTATTCATTATATTAATATTTTCTGATATGTAAAATATGCATATTTTATACCCATATTTGCACATATCATACATGTATTGCATACATATTTATGTAAAACTTTCAAATTTATGAAGTAAAAATGCTTTATAAGGCAGGATATTTCTCTTCTGTACCGTGTTTGCCACAGATCAAAGTACTTTAATCATTGTATTATTTTATTGGAATTATTGCTGGTTATTAGGGACACAAGTCCCTCAAGGAAGAATGTATAAATTCACAGAATAACACTTAAGTGGTAATTTTACCTTTTGATGCACTGAAGTATTAAAAAGTTATGTTAAAGGACTAGTAGTCAGTGGGTCAAAAGATGATCCTGTGCTTTTTCTAATTGAGTGGGTTTGCCACTCGTTACAGCTCTCACTGTTAAAGTAAAAGGACTCAGCACAACCTGGCATGAAGACTTCGCTTTTTCCTTTTGCCATGAATCAGTTTAAATCAAGAAAGGTGGAATTAATATGCAAATGTGAAATTTATTTCTAATATCTGAAATAACACTACTACAAATTTTTATAAAAGACAAAGAATAATATTTNAAGAATAATATTTAAGAAATTGATATTTGGCCTACAGGAATCTAATTTATCATTAGAGCTTTCATGATGGACTTGAACAGGAATTCTTTACTGCAACTCATACATTTCAGGNGAATAATATTTAAGAAAGTGATATTTGGCCTACAGGAATCTAATTTCTCATTAGAGCTTTCATGGTGGACTTGAACAGGAATTCTTTACTGCAACTCATACATTTCAGGTTGCTTGCATGAGAAGAAGTTGCTGGAGGAGCAGCACAGCTTTTACAGCTGATCTCCTTTTTTAAATCCTCCAGGGTGTTTCGATATCTATTCCCCATCCCTTCAACCATGTACTTAAAAGATGGTTTTAACTCCTTTAGAATTAAGTATTGCCTCCTCCATTTGGATATGCAAATATCGTAATGTCAGATTAGGTCTCACCTGTAGCTGATTGCCCAAGTACCACGTCCCTGTCTTGCCCTCTGAGTCTGAGCACAGTTTAAGCAGAGGTAAGGGCAGGCTTCCCTGTCCTGCCATCAATATTGTGGCAGCACAGGTAACCATGCCATGGACCCCCTGAAAGGATTGTCTGCACCCCAAAGTCATTCCTCTAAGGACAACCTAGCATCTTTATTTCTCCCAAACCCCAATGTTCATTCCAGAAGCTGGTTTCTGAATCACACTTACACTGACAGGCTGAATGCATCACACATAAAGGAGAAGCAGCACAGAGTACCTGAACACGGGCAGATGTCGTACACTGCTGTCACTGAATTCATACCAGACCATGCCCACTATCAGACCTTTTTTTTTTTTTTCTTTCTAGAAGACGTAAAAATACATCACACATTGCATCCCACCTATCTTACCAGTTAGCCAGTGTACCATGCGCCCAGCATTTTCCAGAGCCCAAATTACATCCTCGGCCTGCTTCCAGAATGTGCCAGTACCCAAAATCTGTGAGGCACTTATGCAGAGCAACCCACTCACATATGTCAACCTCTATGCATTCAACTTGGCTGCTAGATTAGGTGACAGGCTGGGCTGGATATTTTTCCAAGTTCTGTTAGATGGATGAAGCTTTGTATCCTGGATGCTGCCTCTTCTTGACTTCCAAGTGAGTTTTGCACTGAAGTTCAAAGAGAGAAAGGAACAGTTTCAATAAATGCTGTATTTTACATAAATTTGACATTCCCATGCTTAGGATTGTCTGCTTTGGTGGCCTTATGGTGTTACAGGACCTGAGTTGTATTACTTATGCCTGAGATATTACTTATTGCATGAGGTAGTGACCTTTTATTTCCTAAAAGTTCCAGAGGTGGGGTATATGCAGGCCTGCAGTAACATCCTGCTGACCTGGGTATCTCAGAAGTTAGTTACTTGAAGATAAGCATTTGCTTTTTTCAGTTAAAGACCAATATGAATAATGAGATCTTCCTCACCTGCATGAGGTAGAACATAGTAAAATTACAAAGTTTCTTTAGGAAATAAAATTGGGGTGAGGGGGGATGGGGGGGTGGTGGTGGCGGAATTTTCCCCCGGTGCAGGTTATTCTGTATCTATGTAGTATAATAAGGGGTTTGTTATTTTGAGGGGGAANAATAAGGGGTTTGTTATTTTGGGGGGGAAGCAGTTGGTACAGGTCAGTGTCAGTGACAAAATAAATCACGTTGATTGGCTCACTTCTCCCAAGACAGAGGAAAGACCAGTTTATTTGTTTCTATGGGAACCTGTGGAGTCTGCAACAGGAACCTGATTCTGTGCAATTCATAAAATCTCCGTGTAGACATTCCCGTTCAGTTACAACTACCAGCAGTTAACCATATTAACATACCATCTACAATTTAGTTGATCAACTATCAGTTGGGTTTCATTTTTTTTTTCCTCTTTCATCTCTCTACTGCTTCCGCATGACTCACACTTTCACAGTCCCTTGCTCAGCATCACTGCCTCATGTCTTCTCCTTTATTCTCAGCCTCTTAGGCTAGATCCTCACTGTTACAAACCAGCATAGCTCTACAGTGCTCATTTAACACAACTGAGTACATGGCCACCCTCATTAGATGTTGGGCAAGCAATGTATTTAACAAACCTTGAGGTTTCTCAGGCTAAGTATTTACATCCTCAGTTTATATTAATGTGACATGCATACATTTGCATATCTTAATAGCATTGGCATATCTGAATAAAAAGAGCGATAATGTGTGGATATTTTAGCATGTAAATTCTCTGAAGCATGGAGAATTCCATTTTGTATATGTGGAAGCACCTTTTCGTTGCTAACAGAAACAAATGATAAGTAATAATAGCAATTTACAATGATTAATAGCAGTAAGAGATAGAAATATGCTAACTAGGAAATCTGTGTTAATAGGTAGTGTTTCATCTCTAACATTTTTCTTATAGTTAGGACACTGTTTCCTTGGGTACCATCAAAGTCATACCAACTAGTTTTAGAGGGGAGGCTAGAAGCAGAGCTCTTCAGGGATTATTCTCCTACTGTCCCCCCTTACAGGGTTATCCAGGTCTTCTCTTTTAGGAAGGAGTCAACCACTGAGCAAAACAGAAGGCAGCACAACGGTAGGAGGGAGTGGAAGTGGCTGGTGCGGGTGATGGCTTTCGGCTAATGGCTGTACCGCTTTGACCAAGTCAGTTCCAGCGTAGCTCCTTTTTATTCCCTGTAGATGATCGTTAACTCATCTAGCACTTAGATTAATTTCCAATGGAGGCCCTTTTTTAGACTAACTTTATCAATGTAATGGTTTCAGGCAAAGGTAAACTAACAGTCTGCAATTCATGCTGCTCGACTTAATTTTTTGCAGTTCCTTTGTAGGGAATAATTTTTAACTAATCTCTGCTCTGTGCTCTGTTTGTAGCCACGGCTGTTTCCAGTGAACAGAATCCTGTTATTATCATAGCTGTGGTTGCTGTGGCAGGAACCATCATTCTGGTCTTCATGGTGTTTGGATTCATCATTGGGAGAAGGTATTGCACTTTGCATAGGCACAAGCACATCTGACCCCACTCATGTGAACTCCTGAGACATAGTCTAATATGGGATAGTAATTTGCAAAACTGAAACGGAAGTCATTTTTAGTAAGGACAAATTTCATTTAAATCCTGTTATCAATTATACAGTTCATCCTCTTACTTTGGCAAGACACACTTAAATCAAGATGTTCTTTTTGTCCTATGTAAATGTGCTGTAAAAGGAACCCCTAGCAGGTTCTTTACCTGCGCTCCTCAAAGTCCCTCTTTCTGTTCAGTTTTCTCACTTGGAGGAGTCTGACACGTTATCTGATCAGCCTTTAAATGACTTTACATTCAAGAAAAAGAGGCACAGCAGTAAGTTTAAGAATATCCTCATGTAAAACAGTGTTCTACTTTCAAGTTCTTTAATCCTCTGTTTTATCCGTAGAAGCTTTTCACCAGAACTAGAATTTTCTCTTTAGAACCTGTCCCAACTGGTATTTGATACAAAAGCCTTTTGATTGCAACTGTTCATGATTTATTTAAAACTCTGCTGTCAGGAGAATTATAGCTGAAACTTTCAAAGGGCCTACAGGAGTTAGGTGCTCAGTGCCTGAAAATCCCAGCCTGCAAAGCTGATGTCAGGACTTCAGATGTGAGGAAGTAAATCGTTATTTACCAGTAAAACTGGAGTCTTTCTTTTCAGGCATTGTGGCTATAGCAAAGCTGATCAAGAAGGGGATGAAGAACTTTACTTTCATTGTAAGTGTTTTGCTTTTTTTTCCCTCCTTTCAGAAATTCCCAACTGCAATAGTGTAAACAATATTAAAACAACACTGCATGAAAGACAAAGCCATAAGAAATTAAAAAATGCTGTGTAAAGCATTTAAAGTGGGAAGTTAAACACTGTAAAAATGTGAAAAGAATGCAGATTAAAGTCAACATTGCTCACACAGTTTTATTTCTATACATGTGTATGATATACTGATGTTTTTGTTCTGCATTTTTTTTTTTCTTTTGGTTGTTTTGAATACATGTTTCACACCGTCCTAATGATCCCTCTGAGGTGCAGTATTTGAGAGACCTTTAGCTAAGCGACTGTACGATCTTTACCTCAGGCAAACTTCAGATTAAGAAAGTGTGGGTCACTGCATCACCCTAACAATGAAGCTGTTCTGCTCAGAAGCTGTTTTCTGCTACTGCGAATACCACAGCATCAATATACACAAAACATAATGTCCTTAAAAATAGAATATTTAATATGAAAAGAAAGGTCACCTACTTCATTACTGTTCTCTTTTCCAGACCACTTGCCTAGCAAAGTATTGCACCTAAAGCCTCTCTTGTTAAAATCAGAGCTACCATATGAACTTATGCTAGAACCCTGGGAAAATTCAACAAAATACATCTTTCTTGGGTTAAAGACAATTAAAAATTAAAGGGCAAAGGAAGACTTATGCAAAAACAGTTTCAGTTTTATCAAAATATTGTTTTAAAACCTTTCTTATTTTAGCCCTTTCTTGTTTCAGTTGTAATATAGTTTTGAAGTGAGAAATTAAAAGTGTTTTCATTTATTTTAGAATCAGTCATTAACTCAGGAAGTATGGTAAAACTAAGTTGCAAAATGATTTTGAGCACTCAAAATTGCAAAATCACGTAATAGAATTAACCTGAATATAAGTTCTGACACAGAACAATGCCCGGGTTTCCAGTCTTCTCCCATGCCTGATAACACTCATACCCGTAGAACTTACCATTTAGTTGTGCTATGATGTACGTAGCCTTTGTTGTCTACTGATAATTGCAGCTGTAGCTTAAATCCATCAGAATGTTTTTTTTTTTTTAATGAAAACAGTATGGTTTATCTTATTTTACATATGTTAAAATCATTACAATCACCAGAATGTAATGTTACAAGGAGAATGAAGTAGCCACTAGTCAGAAATTTGTAGCACCTTCTCAATGCACGCTTCTTTAAATGAGTAGTTCTAGCCAAAGCTCCACTCAAATTCAGATCAAGGTTTCTGTTTCACCTTTATGCCCTGAAAAAATCACATCATCTGGTATTTGTTCATGCTCCCTGAGTTTGGCTGTGTTGCTACCTAAATGATTTCGTTTAAATGCAGTGAGTATTAAACTAAGTAGTGACATTATTGCAGCTTTAGTCAATCAATTCATAATCTGTGCAAGAAAGGTGGAAAATAATAATGGGATAAGAATTATTTATCATGCACTTTGCAGTACAGCTGATTTTAAAGAATTCATCAAAAATCTGATGTTACTTAAATGTTGCTATTCTGGGAGTGATGGATTTGAAATTTTCTTCTCATAGATGCATTACAAGCTTTTCATGTCTTGAGAAGAGCTACTGCTTTCACTGTTAAAATCCTCATTATGCCCTTAAAGGAAAAGATCAACTATGTATTCTTGTATTTCAGTATATAAACAAAAGGAATATGCTAGCTAAATAATTCCTTTCCTCATCTCCATTATCTGTGACATTTTTTATTCCAGTGAAAGAGTAAATGAATTAATATGAAAGCTTCTCCTTTCCCTCATTTTACTTTCAAGAAATATGGTTTTCCAGCAGATCAGTCAGAACAGTTAGCATACACAGTCTTTTTAAAATGAGAGCACCAAATATAAGTCACTTTTTGCCAAGCTAGTTTTTCATGCACTGTTGATTGAAGGTTTAGTGTTTTATTTTATTTGGTAACCATGTACCGAATGAGATGGAACCCAGTGCTATGGTCACCAGCTTGGTCACAGAGCTGTAAACACCAGTTTGGTGTCCTTTTGCTCCATAACATCTTGACAACCTTCTTCTGTGCTGAGGTACCAGATTGGATTTTCAAAAACGTAATTTACAACAAGCACTTACTTAACACAAAAACTTACAAGTAACCATTTTTTTTTAAAGCAGATTTTAAAGCACTGTATTTAAGAGTATCATATATTTCATTTCAGTCCCCCTCAACTCTCTGTGACCTCAAGCGCTACACTTGGAGATACAAGTACAATTGAGGAGTTTAGTCAAGCAATTCAGATTTATATTTGGTTTCCTCCTACCATTTTCTTCTAACAATGTCTTCAAATCCAGGCCAGCGTTATTTCATGTTGGTATGCCAGGATAGCCTTAGCCTGTCAAAATGTTTTATGACAGCTTGAATAAAGAACCATCAGAGGCTCACTTGAGATTCACAAGGTTACCTCCAATCCAGGCCCCTTATGACAAACACAAGAGGATGGCTCCTTCTCCATCTCCCTGCCTAAATGCACTATTATAGGAGGTTAATCTATTGCTTTGTTCTCATTTTCTCCAGTCGTTTTTGTTTTTAAGAAATAAATATTTGTCATTTTAAGAATTTGTGGCATTATCAATACAATTGCAAAAACATTATTTAAATATGTAATATGGCAGATAATAACATCTGGGCAACACTTCAAATAAGTCCTCTGGATGTAAGTTCATTAGATTACTCAAACATTCGAACAAATTCTCTAGCTTTTTCCTTCTTATGAGGATTTGGGGTTTTTTTGGTCAGTAATACCATCTGAAGCATAAATACACATGATTACTAAGCTATTTTTCAATATAGTTTCAATTTAAAAATATTTTATGTTCAATTAAAAGATTACAAAGCAACCATAATTATATATGTTTTGTATTGACTTTTGATCCTATTTTGTATATCAGTATATCAATTAGCAGAGGAACATTCTTGCATTTTTATATTGAATTTTAATTCACTGATTTAATTAAAGCTCAGGACTGTAATCCTTGTGAGCTGAATTTATTTCATAAAAAATGCTTGATTAATAGATTTCCAGGGTTGCCCTACTTTCGCCAGAAGTTTCTAATTTCACCAGAGGAGCAAAAAATAATTTTCCTGAATCCGCAGCAAACTGAGGGAAAAAACTACATGCTGGCCAGAGTGCCACACTGCCTGAGTTGCACTAAGTGCTATACTGGAGAAGGAGGGAGCAAAAACCAAATTGCTGCATATTAGTCACTTAGGTGCTTGAGAGAGGGAATAATTGTGCCACAGAGCCCACTTTCCCTTCCTACACCTTTACGAGTTGACTACAAGTGTTTCTCATGTTCATATTCTAGTGCAAGAAACATACCTAAGGATATAAATTCTAAGTGCTGTGAATAGTTTAGCTTGGCTATGGCCACAGTCTGTAAATAATATTGTACTCAGTAGTTCAAGCAAATTGAAGTAGGTGGAGGAGCCTTTCTAATCCCACTAGAAGACAGAGATAGCATAAAGAAATGCTGTTTACGCAACCTGGGAAAAGAGGATAAGCGGTCCTTACACAGAAAAAAAAAAGTTTCATCTCCTCTGCTGTTTTTTTACCCCCTTCCCTTGCTTTATTTTCACTCCCACTCAACCCTTGCATTTTATTCCATTGAGCACTATTTAATATGTATTACTTCTTTCACTTCAAGGTGGAGATGCAGATGCTAATGTTTGTCATTTTTAGAGATGGGCTCGTGTACTTGTGTCAGCATGCTTGCAGATGATGCCTAAAACTAAAGTTGCCTCTCAGAACGGCTCTGACTCAGGCAGTGTGGAAGCAGGTTCACTCTTCCAAGGAGCACTCTGCATAATGAAATTCCTGGGCTGACTGCACAATAAGTGCCTTTGCTTCATCACAGTCATGCTTTCTTACATCATTACAGTTAAATTTCCAGGCACCAAAACCTACATTGACCCTGAAACCTACGAGGACCCAAATAGAGCTGTCCATCAATTCGCCAAGGAGCTAGATGCCTCTTGTATTAAAATTGAGCGTGTGATTGGTGCAGGTAAGGCTGCCGTGGCTTCCTGATTCAACTGTTCCATTTAGCCGGGATCGAAACTCATACATCATAATGACAGGCAAATAATTATGCCTCAACTATAGAAGAATTTTTGCATTTGCCAGAGTGGTTAAGAGCAATGAAGCTGCACTGGCTTCTAAAATGTAAAAACAAACAGGGGGGGGAAAACCAACAAAAAACCCCAAATAAATAAGTAAATGAAGAGTCTTGCTTGACATTGAAAGCTTGTGGGTTTCTAATTCTGTATCTGCTGTTAAAATTGTAATTGGGGGGAGCGGGGCAGTTTTGCTGCCTATTATTTACTGTCAGAGTAAAGGCGTTAGGCACGAGTGCAAATTCTGCTCTCTTTCCTTTTGCAAGAGGGCTTTTTGACCTCTGAATTTTTGTTCATGTGAGTAAGAAAAACTGGCTGCAGCACAAAATCTTAAATAGAGACTAGGAAGGTCTTGTTTCTGTATAACAAAATCTTCCCTAAGGCTGTTTTTTGTTCTCCCATTTTTCTTTTTGATATTTTATGAATACAAAAAGTTATTGTTTAACTTCTCATGACTGATTGTAATTGCACCAGCATTACATTGCTTTTCTTCCTCTTGAACTGTCTACCACCTACTTAAGCCATGGTGTTCATGCTCTAAAAAGGCAGTTTCATTTGTTTGCATTAATAAGATATGTGACATTTTTATTGCACTACTCCATGTAGTGAAATTAAGTTTCCATGGGTAAGAAAAATATCAAATACTTTGGATTCCTGGAGGAAATGTTCTTTTGCTTTCCTGTTGTTTTATAAAAGTATTAGTAGAATACTTTTGAAATCACCCTGTAGTTTGGCATGCACTGTAAATTACATACTGTGGTATTATTTAAAAAGAGAAGAAGTTTCTCTAAAATAAGCTGGTTTACCCGTAAAAAAAATCTTTACACTTAGAATTCACAATGCCTCTTTAAAGTAACCTCACTCCTGTTGAATCATGTCTTAATCAAGGAGTAGCACCGTTGAAATGAACAACACTGCTGAGTAAATTATTCCTTCAGATGAGTAAGAGCATAAGAATCCAGCCCTTGCTAACTAGTAATTTTTGTGATGCTAGAATGTCAGCATCACTTCTAATAAATACACAATATACAAGATTTAAATTCAAGATTAGCATAGAAAAATTACTGAGCTTTATCTTTTGCTTTGAGTTAAAAAACTATCAGCATAGGAACAATTCAGAGCACAAAGATATATTCAGTTGGACTTTGCCAATGCCTTCTGAGCAAGATGCTGACAACACTTCAGTTGCAGAGTATACAGTTTAAAAAAGTATTCTCACTGTTATGACAGACTAATTCCAGAATGTTAATTTTGTTGACTGCGGATGAATTTATTCTTGATTTTAATGAGTATCACTGATAACAAAAAACCTAACGTGTGTTAGAAGTCCTGCAGAAAGTTAATTAGAAGTGCTATAGTGAAAGCATATTGTGTATGGAGTTTAGCTATGGCTTTAACCTGTTGGTGTAGGTTGCAAATAGGAGCAAAATGAAATGCAGTCCAGGAACAACAGAATGTGAAAGACCCAAAGAAGCAGCTGAAACTCATACATCAAAGAAGAATATAGAATTTCTACTAGTGACAGCACCAGAAAAGCCACTTAGCAGTCTCAATATGCATCAGCAATGCTGGCCACGTCAACTATTGAGCAGTGCCATGTCTCTCAGACAAACAGGGTGCAAGTATGCTTGTGCTCAATTTACATGAGGGATATGTGCTTTCCTTGCCAACGTTTTCATTACCATCCCGCTGCGGCCACCTGCCAGATACAGAATATGGTGTCCACTATGTTGAGTCCTTCTTCATACCACGCATCCTTTGTTTGTGGCTCTTCCTTGTTGACATGCTGAGCTAGTGGCTGTGCGGCTGTGCAGTATTCCCACTCTTGTTGTCATATTTTCTGGATCCTTTCTGGGCATTGTTTCAGCTGAATGTACTATTTTCTTGGGAATAAAAGTAGTTCATTAGCTAGCATCCTGGCCTGAAATGCATAGCGTACAAGTTCAAGTTTCTGGTTTGTCTGAGTGTGAGTGATCTGCTTTTGGAAATCAATCAAAATCAGATCACAGAGAGCTGGAAAGGAGTTAAGCCTTAGCATCTCCCGTGCCAAGTATCGTAATTACCTGGCTCTGAAGTATTACATACACACACACACATACTCCTGTCTTGTTTTCAGTGTGGAACAAAAATAATTTTGTAAAGTGCCGCTAGAGAAAGTTGTTATCCTTTAGTAAGTTCTTGTGGCTAGGAGCTGTGGGTGAGATGAGTGGAGAATTGGTTAATAGTCATCCATTTTGCTAATGAAGTGCAGGAGGGAGGTTAAAGCACCAAGCTAAGGGCATGAGCAACTAGTTGTATGTATGTCCCTGCCTTCGTACTTATGACATGGATATTCAGACCACAGCTCTGGTGCCCAAGGATGGTTGAGGTTAATGCCTCGCCTGTGCAGGCAGGAACAGTTGTATTCTGTCTGGCCAATTAGCTCAGCTTCAGCACGGTGTTAACAGAGGTATATGGAGCTGACTGGAGCTAACCTTAATTCAGCTAGCGTAGACCAGGAGCAAGAGGAATTTGATTCTGTATGCAGTCATCTTCTGTGAGATTAGTAAAACGAGCCATGCTGAGTGGACATTTGCCCAAACAAGTCAGTTGGAAATATTAAGGTCTGGTCAAAGTTCTATGCTTCAGGCTGGAGAATGTGAGGATGAGGCCCAGGTACTGCTTTTTTCCTTCTCTAACCCATTCTGTTGGGGTGACAGGAGAACAGTAGTGCTGGAAATGTGACAGTGTCCTAAACATGTTTTCTCAGAACTCATGCATTAGGACACTTCAACATCTACCTCCTCAGGCATTCAGCCCCATTTCCAAGCATACCTCTCTCCACTGCCAGCCAGACGCCTTGCCAGTGTGTACTTAAGTCCTGATCCCACTAGGTTTCTCAGGACCTCAGTCTGTGTCCCAAAGGGATTTTCTAATCAAACTGTCTGTTAGTCTTTCCTAATTCAATCCTTTTTTTCTGCACTCACCCTGAAACATGTCTTGGATGTAGGTGTGTCTGCATACTTGTGCTTAATGTTAAGGCACTCCACAGCTATGCAGGAGGTAAATTTCAGACTTGATTTGATTTGAAGGAGGGACTTGGATCTATATCTCCCATACTCCAGATAAATCTACAAAGTACCAGATTATTAAATATTTTTGCAATGAATCTTTCTCTTTTTAAAGAGATATTCTCCTTTATTCAGTATGAGACATGTTGCTACCCTTTTCTCCTATATATCGCGAGAGACTTTTCTTCCTGGCTACAGAATAGGAGGTTTCTCTTTCTCTCTCTACTGACATGGCTGTGAGGCAAGGGACAATCCTTAAATCTTTCACAGTCTCAGTAATACTGAGGGAGATGTTTTACCATTCAGCTCCACATCTTACACGTTTCCATCCTCTTTCCTCTCTAATGGAGTCCAATTACTTCTCTCCTAAATTATTGTTGTTGAGCCTTTTTTTATTTGGTGTTCTTGCTGGTTGTTTGGCCATTTTTTTCACATGCTTCTTCAAGTTCCAACTGTCTGATAGTTTAGAAGCCTCTTACAAACTTCCAGCATTTGCTTGTGTTTGTTTAATGTAACAAAATTATTATAAGTCACACCTTTTATTTCATAATCTGCAAAGTAAATTATCCTGCTTGAAGGTAATAATGTAGTGCTTCATTTAACACCATAACGATGTTAAATTAAAAGCAGCTCTGAAGAACGGCCTTTTGAAAGAAAAAACCCCATTGGATCTAAAGATAGCAAGGAAGCCATGTAGAACAGAATGACATTTTCACTTAGAAATAGTATTACTATTTCTGTGATAGTATTTTCTTATGAAAGCTACTTCATATTTATTTCCTATTTATGAAAAAATGTAACAAATTATTAACAAGTCTTTTAAAAGATTCAAGTAACAGTCCTGTAGATTGGCTTAGCGTGAAGTGTTTACTCCGTAAGGTACTTAGTCAGCAATTAATTTAAAGTATGTGCCTGTCTTTGTCTTCCTAAGTAATCCATTTCAAATATGAACATTCACATGTAAAATTTAAACACACGCTTAGGTGGCTAGTTGAATCAAGGCCTAAAAAGAATACTGATATTATAGTCGGAGTAATTCAGTGTTGATCTACTTAATTTTAGGAGAGTTTGGTGAAGTGTGCAGTGGGCGTCTAAAACTTCCTGGCAAGAGAGATGTTGCAGTAGCCATAAAAACTCTGAAAGTTGGCTACACTGAAAAGCAAAGGAGAGACTTCCTGTGTGAAGCAAGCATCATGGGACAGTTCGACCATCCCAATGTTGTTCACTTAGAAGGGGTTGTTACCAGAGGTAAGCAGTGGCTCGATCTGTCAGTCAACTAACAACATAATGGCAGAAATTACTTTAGCTTATTCGTGGTCAAAGATTCAAATTATAAACAGGCTGCACATTCCTAATGGATTTTCTCCTGATGCGTAACTAACTAAAACAATACTTACTTTATGCTACAACCTGAGGAAAAAAATTAAGATGCATGGATGATTAAAAGATGAAGTACTTTGAAATATATTATTTTTCTTGTTTCATTTAGCCTCAAAGACCATGCAGAGAGATAAGGTTTCTTATGTCCTTTCATATTATCTGAAGTGTCATTATTCCAGAGCCCTGTTCACACAGCAGGAGTTAGGAGAACACACTGACATTTTGATTTGTATGGTTTAATTTTGTGAATCATGACCATGTTCCATGCAGGCATTTAAGAACTTGTTAGAGCTCAGTAAAAGTGCTGGAGGCCTCAAAAATGTTCGTTGTCTCGATGATTCAGTCCTTCAAAGGAATAACATATGTTTTATCAAAAAAAGGCACTCCATTTGTGTTACAGTTTCTCAAACAAAATCTGTCTTCTTTCAGGGAAACCAGTCATGATTGTAATAGAATACATGGAGAATGGGGCCTTAGATGCATTTCTTAGGGTGAGTACCAAAATGAAAACATATATAGACATATTTTAAGTGACATATCTATTATATTACATATTGTCACTTTTAAAAATCTGGGTTTCTATATGTGCATATATATATGTATAGATGCATGATATTCATATAATTAAAATGGTTTTCAGGGTGAAATGGAGCTTGACAGATACTAGCAGTTCTCTACATTATTTCAGCAAAACCAGATCAGAAATGAGAGGACCGGACAGAATCGCATGGGAGCATTGTAGGAATTTAAGTGATTTAATGTGGCATAGACATGGTGGGTTTTATTATTGCCACCAGCTGAAGTTGAAACCACTGATACCTGAAGCCCGATCTTATGCCTTATGGGAGCAGAATTTTATTGTGTCGGCATGGTGGAAATCAGCATGCAAGAATCCCTAAATGAACTATGGTTGTGTTTAAGAGGACAAATCATAGAACCATAGAGTCATGGAATTGTTTGGGTTGGAAGGGACCTTAAAGACCATCTACTTCCAACCCCCCTGCCATGAGCAGGGACACCTTCCACTAGACCAGGTTGCTCAAAGCCCCATCCAACCTGGCCTTGAACACTTCCAGGGATGGGGCATCCACAGCTTCTCTGGGCAGCCTGTTCCAGTGTCTCACCACCCTCACAGTAAAGAATTTCCTCCTAAAATCTATTCTAAATCTACCATCTTTCAATTTAAAACCATTACCCCTTGTCCTATCGCTACAGTCCCTGATAAAGAGTCCCTCTCCATCTTTCCTGTAGGCCCCCTTTGGTACTGGAAGCCTGCTATAAGGAAAAAGAAATGCAAGTTCATAACAATTTAGCATTCTTTGAATACACGTTCTGAACTGGCCAGTTCTGACTCTTTACCAGGCATTCAAGACAGTGTGAAATGATGTATAAACACTCTACAGAGAACAGAAAGATTATATTTGTTTGATAAACTCTAAGCTATGAATAAAATTATCAGTAGCTAGGGTTCCAAAAGGAGATAGTTCTTATTTTCTTGATACAAATAATTATGCTGAGAGATAAAGAGCTGTGCATCCGGTAGTCTCTCTTAGAAGAGACTTGCCATGACTTAACCAGAAATGTATAGTGATTAGTAAGTTTTGTTACTTTTAGTATGTTAACTACTCACACATTTCTAAACTGGATGTACTGCTTTGTGTCTGAAGAAAATAAAACTTTTGTTTGAAGTGATTTTCTTTGCCCCAGGATGAATTGCCACAGAAGTAGTAAAAAAGTAGAAAGCTAAAGTTGTAAAACTAATTCTTATTTCTCTTCTCAGCTGTACTAACAAGAATTGCTGCTCCTTTCTTCCCTCCAGAAACATGATGGGCAATTTACAGTCATTCAGCTAGTGGGAATGTTGAGAGGAATTGCTGCTGGAATGAGATATTTGGCCGATATGGGATATGTGCACAGGGATCTTGCAGCGCGCAATATTCTTGTCAACAGCAACCTTGTTTGTAAAGTGTCAGACTTTGGCCTTTCCAGAGTTATAGAAGATGATCCAGAGGCCGTCTACACTACTACCGTAAGATAAATCGATGGGTTTTAGTAGTTTTTGAGATGCGGTTATTAAGAAGAAGCATATCTTCTAGAGAGTATACATAGAGAAATACATTAATTGCTTGAGAAATATTAACCAGTCAAAAGGAAAACAATCTCTGCAGAAATCTGGCTCTAATTAGGGACTGATATTTTTGTAAGAACATACATTTTTATTTGGTAAATTTCTAAAAGTTTTGTACAGTATTTTCATTATTCCCTTCCTCATGATTTTCTCTTTGAACAAATATGGGAGTTTTACCCATAAAAATTTTAATCATCTCATTTACTATGAGTCAATTAAAATATTTGTAGGCTATTACTATTTTTCAGACTAGATTTTATCTCGTGAAAAAGTTGACTAGCTTGAGGCTAGACTGTGACAAAGCTCAACTCCCGTATTTTCCCTTGCTTTTGGGTGGGACGCTTTTCTTAAATAGGCATTCATCGGGCACACTATGCTCTTTATTCTTTTGTTGAGCCAGCTCCCCTTTCCCACCCGTGGGGCCTTGCTGTACCTATTTTCTCATGCTGAGGGAAGGAGGGGCCCCTGGAATCTGCTCCGACAGGCGCAGGGATCCGGGAAACCACACCGGGTTCACAGCTGTCACTCCTGCTGCTGGGCTCTAAGTGGGATCCTGGTTTGAAAATGTCAGACCGAGATTTCAGAGGAACCATATGACAGCTCAATGGGATTTATGTGTACAGGATGAGATTCCCCTCACCTAGCTTCAGCCAGCCAGGAGTTAAATGACTAGTGTAAATCAGACATCTAAGCAGCTCCTTAAAATCAATAGAGAGATAAGCACCTCCAGAGAAATGCATCCAACTTAGCTTAGACAGGTGTCTAAGTTTCTATGGTCCAAGTCTTTTAAGAGCCTAAACTTCCTTAGACTCCTTTGAAAATTCTGCAATTGGTCAACTATAGTAGATGACATAAGAGCTGCTTTTGATGTTGATGGGAATAATTCTAAATGCACTCTGCGGAAGATGATATGGAAATTTTGTGGAGAAAAAAGAAAACTTCCTTCTTTTCTTTTTTTTTTTTTAATAGGGTGGAAAAATTCCAGTGAGATGGACAGCTCCAGAGGCCATCCAGTACCGCAAATTTACATCAGCCAGTGATGTGTGGAGTTATGGAATAGTTATGTGGGAAGTAATGTCTTATGGAGAACGGCCTTACTGGGACATGTCAAATCAAGATGTATGTTATACTTTGTCTGTTTGTGAGTGTGTGTGTGTCTGTCAGATAAACAAAAATTACATATTGTAAACACATACATATGTGTTTCACAATACATGCATAAAATGTTGGTTTAGAAATAATATTTATCAAAATACTATAAGGTTCTCACAAAATGAAAGTTACAGAGCATTCACTTTTTACATAAATCTCTAAATTGTTCTGCCGTGTGGATGTGGTAGGTTTCTGTCCTGAGTATCAAGTAGAATTGGAACATCAGAAATACTCATATGTGCTCTTCACTTTATGACACAGAAGGAATTAATTTTTTCCAATAAAAAATAATTCTGAGGTTTCTGACCTCAGAGCAATGATTAATCAGTTGAAAAAAGTTGTTAAAAATCTGAGTGGCAGTTAATGACCTACTTTGGCTTTTTCAAGTTAATTATGCTGATTTAACAATAC
The DNA here is from genome assembly GCA_003993805.1 of Himantopus leucocephalus. Classification (NCBI taxonomy): domain Eukaryota; kingdom Metazoa; phylum Chordata; class Aves; order Charadriiformes; family Recurvirostridae; genus Himantopus; species Himantopus leucocephalus. The sequence goes on along the minus strand of RSEF01000003.1, from coordinate 82,465,743 downwards.
CCTTGTTTGCATAAAATATGACCCAGAGCAACAGGTCAGCAGTAATAGAACAGATGGGCGTTAATCTTGATTTCTGACAAGAGTATCTATTAGTATAGACGGTATACAGGAAAAAGCCATGCAGGTGAGAAAGATGTCAGAAAGAGTCTCATTTAAAGTTCTTCAGGTCGGGGACTCGAGTGGTTTTTTTATTATTATTTTATTTTTTGATTGAATGATCGACATCAAAGTTGAAAAAAAAAGATAAAAGTGTAAATGATGAGTCAGTTTGGCGCAGTGCAAAGTTGTTAATATTTGACAGGTCTCAGTGTCAAAGATTTCATGGACTGTCAAAATGTGGGCAAACAAGTCCTTGGGGCAGAGAAAGAGAAATATTTACATTCCCTAGACACCCAGTAGAGTTTCATTTCTTTTGACACCTTCCTTCTGTACTAAATTCAAACATAAAAGTAGTCTGACAGGAATATAAGATGCCTCAAAGGCAAACCTTACCTATCTTTTAGGGAACAATAAGGAAAAACTTTTAAATAGGGGAGAAATTGTGGTATCTTCATGCTTCTTATTGGATTTTGAAAAGTATTCCCTCTATCAAAAACTGCCAGCGAAGTACATGAATGAACCTTTTTCATAAAACAGCTAATTACCACTTCTTACAGTTTCGTCTCTTTTTAGCATCTTACATAATAATCTTCAATAGCACATAGTTAAAAGATGCATCAATTGCTTGGTAAAATAATTTCAAATATTCTACTGTGCTGTGATCTTCAAGCGTGTCCTCAAACATACCTCCCAAAACATATACACATCCTACCAATCCCATAGATAAAGCTATGATGCAAAAATTTAGAATCATCGTATGATTAGGTATTTATTCTCCTTTACAGTTACCAATGGGAGTATTTAACTGGAATAAAAAACACTAAATGTCTCTCTTCTAATTTTGCATATATACTCAGGCAGTTTATATATCTTAAGTGTATCATTTTGCCTAAAAGTGGATGTGGGTGTAATCATAGACTAGATCAGATCTCCTAAAAAATATGTCTCTCTGACTTTGCATCTTTAGATGGTATTTCTTTAATTCTGCCCTTCTTCCTTTAAGTCGTTGTTTTAGATCGATGGAGGATACAAATTTGTGTTGCGATCTCTTTTTAAGCAAACATCCTCCTTTTAGCTGCGACCTGGAGATAGGGTGCACCAGAAGAGCACTCGTCCTACAAGTTCCCCACAGAGGGCTCAGCACAGATGATGCACAAAGTCCCCCCAACTTCTCTGAGCAGTGGGCTCCCTTCAGCTTAATCCGTGCTGGTAACAGTAGCCCTCAAACCACTGCACTTTACCCTGTTCCCCATTAGACTGCTGGTGTTTGCTAATTCTTGCTCTCATTCAGTTACTGACCCTAGTGCAGATTAGTTCTTCAGAAAAGGGTAAGAGTTTAGGCTTACGTATTTTTTCTTTGCTGTACTCCTGGATTTATTACTATTAGTATGATTATTAATTTGTATTATAATTATTGTATACCCAGAAGCAGAGTGATAACATTACATTGTCCAGTTACCGCTATTTAATACTTCTTTGTTGGCCACCAGCATATGCAGCGAACAGACCTGGCCCTCTTCTACTCTACATCCTCAGATAGCCTGATTATGATAAAAGCATACTTGACTCTTAACAGTATTCCCTTTTTCTTTTTTTGCAGCAAAAGCAGAATTTGAAAAACAAATTGTGGGAAGTGTAAATAATATAAATCAATGCTGTTAGTAAGAACTCCAGCCGTCTTCTCTTTGTAGCTTTGCTTATTAAAAAAAATAATAATAATTTTCTGCATCTATTTCATTATCTCCGAGTACTGATTTTTGGAAGCCCACCCCCACCTTTCTTAGCAGAATAGACACTTAGCCTTCGATGTGCCTGAATTTTGTGTAAACTTAAAAAAAAAAAAAGAAACTTTATTTATCAATATTTTCAAATGTTTTTTTCAACGTTTGGGACATTCCCAGCAATTTAATCCATCTGTAGCTAACTCATTATTTTATATTTCCCAGTTTCATCCTTACTCAGAATACACATCAAAGAAGCTGATTCTGCAGTATCCCCATAGCCTTTTAAAAAGAATATCATCATCTTGATTCCCTCCTCTTTTCCAGTTTCTCTGCAGATCGTAGTGAACGTGGAAAAGTCCTGTTCATGATACTTCTTCATTCATGTTTTCACTATCCCTTACACTCTTGGATATAGTCTTATCTAGATGGTTTGCCAGTTCTAAGGTCTTAGATATTTGGTGGGTGTGTTGCTGTTGTTATCCGCTTCTTCATTCCTCATTGGTGTCCCTGTATTCTGACCTCTTAAGCGACTGCTTCATTTTTAGCACATCATACGTAACATGCACAAAGGGTTTAATACCTTTTAACTTTTAGAAGGTCAGAAATTTCTGCATTACTTTTCATAGCACACCAGTTGTCCTATACACACTGTAGCTTATTTTTCAATTTTATTGCACTGCTACTTCTAAGCGTAAGGAGCTGTTCTTTTCTTTTTCCTCTTCATACTGCTCTAAAAGATCTTACATTTTACTTTTAATGTTTTCTTTCCTATATAGTACCGTTCTTCCCATTACCCTGTTCTTCTGCAGAAACCCTCTCTCCCCACCCTGTCTGACATTGCACTGTCTCTAAAAGGTCACTGCACTCATTCTTCAAGGTGTGGATGTTACTGCAGGAACTGAATATTTGTCAGTCATTTTTGAGTTGTAGGACAGTACTGTCACTCCAAATGTTCAGATAGAAAGCTGAGACCCAGGGAGATGAGGCAACTTCCCTGAGGTCGGAAGGACATTCTGTGACACAAACCTGCAGTGAGTGCCCTACCACTGGGCTATGCCGCCTCTTTTCACAAAACTTCTTTTCTGCAAAAGGTTTTGATGCAATCATGGATTTCAGCCAGCTTTTTGAAGGTCATTTTTTTATTCTTTGCAGTTCTGTCTACTTTGCAATCCACTGCTTTTACATTTTCTCACACAACCTATGGAATATTTTTTATCCGAGGTTACTATTTTCACTAAACCTTGGATATTCACCAACTTTATTTATCATGCCAGATCTACTTCCTAGGGCTAAACATCCAGAACAGCTTCTGATCTTGCTTTCTGTAAAAACTGAGGGAGAAGACAGTCCTATGCACTACCCTTCAGGAACAAGCACCCTTCCTTAGCAATTCTAATACTGCTATGTCAGTCAATGTCAGTATACTTGAAATCCCCCATGAATGGTATGTTAGCCCTTTTTCACAAGCCTTTCTTATCTGCCTTGCTTCCTGATGTGCTTTTTTATCCTGCCCTCAAGGTTTACAGCAGTTTCCTGTGATTTCACTTTACCCATTTTTATTTTTTACTTAAATCCAAATGGACTTGGCTAAGGAAGTCAACGGGTGGGTGTAATTCTTGGTTCAGACATTTATGCTCTCCTTTGATCATATCATCATCTAGCAGCATCTCTTATTAAATCTAAGTTTCTGTTTAGGTGATATATTAAAATACCATTCAGCCAGGTCTTCATCTCTCATGTGGCACATTTCTGCTAGTTTATCATTAGTGTAACATGGCTAGACATAGAATACAAATTTTTTCCCTAACAATTTCTCTCTGCTAAACATTTTTCTTGGATCCTTTTATAATCTCTTCAGGCTTTTTGTATTTTACATGTGCATGCACAGATCCCTATCCATTTACAAGTCAGTTGCTTCTACCACACACTCTTCCATAAAAGCCTTGGGGCAAGCAATAATGCTTTCTGAAATAACTCCATTTATCAATCTATCTGTTGCTCCCCTGGTGAATTTAATTGTTGTTCCCTGCTGCTCACTCGACTAGGTAATATAGCTATGTTCTGCACATATAGAACAATATCCTTAATAAGCCCAAAGATAAAGTCGGGGAAATTATTTGAAAACATGAAGGCTAGTGTCAAAACAACAGACTCATATTTTTGCAACACTGATGGCAAATTTTAGTTTATTGATTTTTTTTTCTTCTTTTATTTCTTGAACTGGGTAGCAATATATATTTCTTAAATATTCCTTGATGAAAAATTATTAACTATGTTGGCTACTAGGTTATAAAAGCAATCGAAGAAGGCTATCGTTTGCCAGCACCCATGGATTGCCCAGCAGGACTGCACCAGCTGATGTTAGATTGTTGGCAGAAGGAACGTGGTGAAAGGCCGAAGTTTGAGCAGATAGTTGGTATTCTGGACAAAATGATTAGAAACCCAAACAGCTTGAAAACCCCACTGGGAACTTGTAGCAGGTAAGAAAAGTTTTAGTGTGCATTCGTATGATGGTGCGTGTGGCTGGGTTCTGGATGTTCTGCTCGGTGGCTGGTTCCAGTTCACACTTACTCCATGTGTCTCTCAGTTCCTCCTTCCTCCTGTTCCCTGTTCTTCCCTTCCCTCATTTGCCCTTCCTTTTTACCATGCTGAACAAAGCTGAAAAAGACTTTCTTAAAAAATAACCAAAATAAAGAAAGTAAATATCATGGAACTAACATACTTCTCAGTAAACTACTGCCTACTCTTTCCACACTCTCATCACTAGCAGTCTTTGTTTTCCTTGTTTCTTAAAATTATGAAGTCTGGAGGGCAAGGATCATCATCTACTGTAGTTTTATGTGATGCATCCCTTGCCCTAGGAACTGCTGTGGTAGAAATAGTAATTAATAATACTCATGCTTGGCCAATGTACTTTGACATTGCTACACTCTAGGTTTTTATCTTTCATTTTTCTTGCTTTAACTCTTTTCAATGATTGCATCTCATTGTGTTTCATGGTGTAGCTTCTAATGGCTTCTTCATAAATTTCAGGTGAATTATTTAATCGTGGTAATCTTTTGATCCTCTAGCTAGATTACTGCACTAGGGAATCAACTGGCCTGTGCTCTGCTCCCAGTTCTTCTACTGACTGATTTGCTGTGTGACCTTAAGCAACTTACTTTGTGTCTCTGCTCTTCCTTGTCTTTGTTTTGTCCCATCTGATTGAATAATGGGAATAGCTACTACTATATTTTCTAAGATGCTTAAAAGAATAGCATCTTTATATTACTTAGCGACTTTAGTTGCAGCTGCTGTCATGCTAGGTAATAAGGTTGATTTTCAGTTGGTAACAATAGTCCATTAGGCTGATTTTGCTCACACTGACCTTTCATCTTTTATGTGAATAAGCTTAGGAAATACATATTGTGAGCTACAGAGTAGTCAAGAGCTATTCATTGGATAATCTAAACTGTATATAAAGGCCTATTACTTTCTACTCTTGACATTTTTAATACCCCAAACTTATTTGACTCTCACCTTGCTAAATACTCCCTGATGTTTTACTCTCTTTGGAAACAACTTACTTTCCTTTTTCCTTCTCCGTAGACCAATTAGCCCTCTTCTGGACCAGAACACTCCCGATTTTACCACTTTCTGCTCCGTAGGCGAATGGTTACAAGCTATTAAGATGGAAAGATATAAGGATAATTTCACAGCAGCAGGCTACAACTCTCTTGAATCAGTTGCCAGGATGACTATTGAGTAAGTTAGTACTGGGCATGTTTAACTTGCATTTAGGGAATTTCTAGGTAAAATAATACACAATGTTCAATTCCAAAACTTTACTCTGAGTACAAACACGGTACTTGGGGTTAAGCCAGAAGGTTTAGGAACTGATGATGTTGTACTACAGCATCCCATGAAAGGGCAAATACCCTGCTACCTATGTGTGGCATCACTTGTTTCCCTGCTTTTGAGACCAATTGAAATAACACCAAGGGGCTAGAATTTAAGGGAGAATGTGGCCCATTTCAAAGTATGTATGTATAGGAAAATAACCACTTTGCCTCCACTGCCTAATTGGTACCTTTTTCCAGGCGTGTACTAGGAAGATACGGAATTTTCTTCTAATTGGCTGGGGGCTGTCTGTGTCCTGCAAGAAATTACTTTGCATCGGGATAAAAGTCTATAGAAGCACAATTTTCTGAAGGCGAGCATGGCCTGTGTTGGTACTGCCATCTTAAACAGGTCTTCTTGGCACCCTGCAAACAACATTCTTGTCCTGATGGTTGCCAAACACATGTAATTCCTCTTACAGAGAGCAGTGTTTTTCTAAACAAGTTTCTAAACAATATTGTCAAATTTGCAACTCTACTCTTATCTGCCTGGTATCACTATAAGTCTCAGATTGTTGCTTGGGATCTGTCATCAGAGCCCACAAGCTTCTACTAGGTCAGTAGCACTAATAGTGGAATCGAAACAGCTGCTCCTCTTTCATTTGGATGATGGGTATGGGTCAACATGCAAAGGGTTTCTCTAGGCATCTCTTTAGGAAGCAGAATGTGATCCCCAAAATCTTGTATTTATACATAAATTTGTCCTGAAAGCCACCCAAAGTATTTTACAAGAGAAGTGTCTCTTTTTTCGGATGTTCTTAAAAGCCACAATAAAAGATTTTTGTAGTGCAAAACATACTGGCCTCATTCTCAGATGTGGAGACATATGCAGTGTAATTACATGACACTTGCCATGTAATTGCACTCCTCGTTCAGAAGTTGAACAGCACCTCTATGAACTTCACAGTACTGAAATGAGGTTCCAGTGTAGCTTCAGTGTTAGAAACCTGTAGCCCAGACCACTACGTAGCTTTGACTCACAGTTGAATACCATACAATAGCAGTCTAACTTGAAAAATTAACAATGTACGCATTTATCTTCCCCAGGGATGTGATGAGTTTAGGGATCACGTTGGTTGGTCATCAAAAGAAAATCATGAGCAGCATTCAGACTATGAGAGCACAAATGCTACATTTACACGGCACTGGCATCCAAGTGTGATAGACATTTCTCCCTTATGAGGGAGGTGACAGACTGAGAGAACAGCACTGGCCTTCAGTATATATGAAGTGCTGCTAGAAGACACTTGATTTCCTGGGTCCTTCCTGCAGTGAATAGAAGAGCTACAAGAAGCACCTACAGACTTGAACTCCTAAGTGCCACCAGAATTTATGAAAAGGGAATTAGGATCCACCAGTGGTGGCAAGGAAAACAGCAGTGACAATAAACAAAGTACTACCTGAATAAACATACAAACACCTTGAGCTCTCTAACCTCCTTTTTATCTAATAGACTTTTTAAATGTACATAAAAATTTAAAAAAGAATATATTTGTCAGATAAAATCATGATATTATTGTTGAACTCAACAAAATATTTTCCTTAAATCTGTGATTTCTGAATCTTTTTTTAATCATTTGTGTTTATTCTTCATAAAGACTTTCTTTTAGTATGATGTTTATATCTTTGGACCTTTTTAGTGCTAATTCTATGACACATTACTACACTGGGTACCTCTGAAGGATTATTTGAGTTCCTAGAGATTTAAGAAGCATGACCAAGCAATGTATATCTGTCCGAACTTTGGTATCCTTTTGTGCCATTTACTTTTGTTAAATCAGCACCGTATTGACATGGCTAGCTAATTGGCAGGGAGTCAGGAAAATGCAAGTTGCCAAGAGCTCTGATATTTTTTAAAGAATTTTTTAAGGTTACACATATACTATCTTTTAAAAGAAAATAAAAGAGAAAAAAAAAAAAAAAAAAAAAAAAAAAAAAAAAAGAAAAAAAAANAGAGAAAAAAAAAAAAAAAAAGAAAAGAAAAAAGAAAAGAAAAGAAAAGCAATAATGACCCCTAAGTAGTTCTAGGCACTTTTAGCAAATTGTTTGCAAGATGATTTTAATGGACTAGAGTTAAAGTGAGATATATGCTGAGATGTAGATCTACAACTGTAAACCTGCTGAGACACTGCATTGAATGGACAAGTGATTGTAGGAGTGTCTCAGGACATGGGTGCAGTTCTCCAGTGTTACCTAAACCATTTAATCTGAGCACATCACATTTTTTTTCAATACTCTGCATTAGCAAATCTGAGAGAAATAGCTGGCATATCTTTTATATGAGTTTAAGTTGTATGCAGTCCAGCTGTCCGAATAAAGACATAGATTTTATAAGCAAACTGTAGAGCATGAGGCAAGGGGCAGTTCAAAATTTTCAAGTTTTTTACAAGCTTTTGCTGCTCTGAACAAACGTGTGTGCGTGCTCACACAGACACAACAGTCATTCATCAGGAACACAGATGCAAGAGTAGTTGCTCAATGGAATATCTTTTTGATTATGAATTTTGTTTGATTAAAATATTTAACTACCATAAGCAATAATGAACGGTGTCTTTACAGATATTGCAGGAATGTATATGAACCAGAGAGAAATGCTTAAAAAAAAATTTGAAAATTGTGAACTACCCCAGCAATGAAATGCTGTACTTCCAAAGAGAATTGGGCTGCTTCTATTGATTTTGATAGAGAAAGATCCCAGGGATCAGTCATAAATTGGTCTTGTTTGATAATGTGGGCATCCACACAAAAAAAATAAAAACAAAAGAAAAACCCTGTAAATGTTCCTTTGTAAAACTTGTAAATTTTATTTATACTGTCTTGTTTTGTACACACATTTATGTGTAGTGAGCTCTGAATACATTGAAAATGCACTATATTTTTCTATTTTACTTGCAGAGCATCACAAACAAACATGTATATTCAGTGCTACATAATGTGTTTTCCCACATTTAGGACCAAAGATAGTTATCAAAAAACTTAAATGCATCATTTTCCCCCTCCTTTTTTCTCCCCCTTTTTAGATCACTGTACAGTGTTATATTTGTCATTTTATTTATTTGTTTCATTAGAAAAATCAGTTTGGTTATACTAATTTTTTGTCCCCCCTGCCTTTGTTGAAGAAAATCTGTAAAAAGCTTTTAACTAGCATAATCCCGTTACATAGACACTTCCATTTGTAATCTTTGTAATAGACTGTAAATATATTTTTGGAACTATAATGCAATGTGCATAAGGGTTATTTTTCAGTGTCCATATATGATTGTTTATACAATTCACAGCACTTTACAGTCATGCTGAGAAGCCTAATTTATTGCCTGGATTTGGGCAGAGTAAGAAAAAAGGTGAATATTCTTATTTCGTATTAGATTGTCATTCAGTAGAAATGGAGTTATTTTCATGTATGCAGCTCAAGATGGTTTTTTAACTATTAAAATTAATTTTCTAGAAATGCTGTAGACGTAAGACGCAGAGTAGACTGCATGCCCAATATTGAAATTAGTGCACGCAAGCACTCGGCCAAGGCACTTCGAGTAGCCATTGGAACACTCTTAATTAATAAACATTCATTTTGTGTTATAATAAATGCTAAGTGCCTCACTACTGGGGTAGCATCTGTGGGCAACCGCACAGGGTGCTTGTCAGTTTTGCTGCTGCTTTAGGCACCCAGCTATGAATTTAGGAGTCTAAGTTCAGACACCTGCTTCCTTATAAATCTCGGCTATTGTTTCTAAGGGCTCGGTGATTAAAAGTGCGATGCAGCAATGCTGGTATTGCTGAGAACCCACAAACCCTAAATGCAAGAGAGTTGAGGCCAGGCTTCACCTTTAGGATTTGTTCGATATTCTGAAGCACAGAGGCCTCGAAGCATGTGTGGTGACCTGGGCTCACACATGTAAAAGTGAGGGCCCTAATGGTATTTCTTCCTTATTTTTCCTTGTTTGATTTAAGCCATCTTCTTTGAATAGTAAATATATTTTAGCATTCATTTATATACCTTAACTGCCTTAATGTTGCCACAGATTTTTACACATTTGAAAGTGGTAGAGTAGACCCAGAAAGCACAATCGCTGTCAATACTCCTGTCGTATCTATCTGTTCAGAACATTACCGCAATTTAGAGCACATGCATGTAAATGGATTTGTAACTGGTAGAGCAGCAACATATTGATGTTGGTTGCAGTTCCCCAGGTTCCAGGAAAACATAGTCCAGTGTAAGAAAAATAAAATGCCAGAGAAAATTGATGTTCATGGGAGGAACTGAAGAAAAATTGGGTCGGATGGAGAATTAAAAACTAAATGATGAAACAAAGAAATTATCTCAGTTCTAGCTTAATTTCATTGATTTTGAAAATTGTGCATTGCTAAGGAAGACCGATTATCAGTCTGTCAGTCAGGCTGTTCTTTCTTGACTTGATCCATCTGAAAGCATCTAAAAGAGAGATGCCTAAGACAAGCAGGATGAATCTCCCTCTGGGAATGCTTATCTCCATTACCTGTAGAGGGAACCCAGATGATTAGCTTAAATTAGGCATCTAATGTCTAGATAGTTAAACTTAGGTGAGGTGATTCCTACCCTATATGTCCTTGGCTGCTACAGTTTCCCCCACAAGCTGAGTGTCGTAGAAAGGCAGCTCCTCCACTACTAGTATGCCCCAGAATGTATTTAAACTGGGCTTTGTTACAGAGAGGTGATTTTTTTTTTTTATTTGGAGATTTGTAACAGATCATCTAAATGCTTTTTGTATATGAGTATTAATTCTTTGAAAGATTTGTGATTGTTCTGAGGAAGACCTGCCTAGTAAATTACAGTTATTTAATATTTTAAATAATCAGAAATATTTGCTGACATACTGCTTCAGTCCAGAGGTTATGTGATCAGATATGATAGCTGCTGTTTGCAAAACCATGTTTATCTAAAGCCTTGTCATGTAAAAATCTCCAGGAGGCAAAGATGCTTAAATGTATCTCAAATTGAATGTTGCCCTTAATATCTCAATAACTGAGCTCTGTCTGTATTATTCTCCATTTAAAATGAGTTTTTTCTATTTGTTTAAGCTGGAGTTATCTGGCATCCACTGAGGGAGTTTGAAAAACAATGATTTTAAATTAAATTTGCTTTTCTCCACTAATAGTAATATACGGTAAATAGTTTCCACTGTTTTGAATGTTACAAAAACTATTGCTTTAATGTGGGGGATGAAGGGGTTTATTTTTGTTTTGTTGTTGGTATTTTTTTTACATTTATTGGTTAGTAGTTGAAATAAAATAATAATAATTTGTCCTTAACTTTCTAAATAATTCATATGTAGCAATTTTGAGAATGATTTAAATTCCGTGACTTTCGGGTTATTACTGAGGTGGTGATCATGTCTCTACAGCCATAATACCAAGTGATGCTGAGACACTCTGCCACAGGGCTGGGTTCAGCCGGCATTCTGTTGCCCAGTAATGGCACGAAGCAGTCCACTGGCTGTGTGTGAGGAGTGAAGGCCAACTCAGCCAAAAAAGGAACATTTCACCTTTTAAAAATATATGTGTGACACGTTAGAGCTAACACGTCCTTAATGCATTACTTCTCTGCATGCAGATAGAAACTGATATGCTTATCATATGCGTTTGGGTTTTTTGATGGTTTTTGTTTGTTGGTTTGGTTGGTTGGTTGGTTTGTTTTAAACAAGTGACATTTGGGGTGCTTGTAGAAGAGAACAGTTCCCAAATAGGATGACAAGCTCAGTTTAAGAAAAGTACAATAGATATTCTTGCCTAACAGTAATACTGGCAACAGGTGCTGCAGGGGTATTCAGGCAGTTGGTGCTGCGATTCCCTGAGCAACTAGCACAGCAGGGTTTCTGCATGTTCGGGACCTGTTAGGATTGTACTTCTGATGAATTAACTGATACGTAGAACCAGGCGATTTTTTTCCCACACTAACTTGGAATGGACTTGCAGATGGTAGATTTGGGATTCGCAAGACTGCTCAAAAGTCTTATCCTCAAACTAATTTCTAGTAAAACAAGAAATTCTGGGCAGCAGCCTGCATTTTCTCTCCTATTCCCTTAAGGGTTGTCAAATGTAGCCAACAATTACTTTTAAATAGAGATCTTTATTGTTTGCATAGTGCAGCCTCCTATTTACATGGGAATAGGCAGTCCTGTAATTAAATTTCCTGCAAAAAGGATTGGGGAGGGATGGGGAACAGGGGAGCGAATACAAAAGTTTGGGAAAAATAAACCACGAGAACAAAGAAAGGAAAACCCAGTCCAACAAATGATCTGTGAAACTGGAAGTGTGACTGGGCTCACCATTTTTCTAACACATTCCACATAGGAATTTGAAAAATATTAGAGATTAAATCATAGGCATAAAATCTTCAGTATCCTGACAAACGAGTAGTGGCAGAATGCAAGCTACATTTGTGAGAGTTTTTCCCTCTGTGGATTTGATTTTGTGAGATTGTTAAGTTAGGATAATTAACACACACATTTAGACTAAAGTCTGTTGGGACAGGCTAAGGGAAAAAATCAATGTGTCTATAATATCCATGAAATTCTCAGGGTGGGTATGGGTCAGGCAGCTCGAAAGTGAAGGGAATCATATGGAGTTTATATGCTGTACAGACCGTGTAGGTTATGTCCAGCGAGATTATGAAAGGTTCAAGGTTAAAGAGGAAAACCCTCACTTTTGTACCTAGTGAAAAGTCAGAAGGTGGGAGCGCATGGAAAGAGACGGGTGTGAAGGCATTCAGAATGTGTAAGTCTACGTCGTAGGGCTCTGCAAGACATTGCTGGCAGGGGAGTTAAGGAGTGTCAAAATTTTTTGTTTAAGTAAAGAGACACTGTTAATAAAATATACCTAATAATCTAGTGTGGAGTGGTTTCAGTACTCTGATTTTTCCTCAGGCCAGATTGGAATTTGTCAAAGATACTAAATTGAGACAGATGGGAAAGCAACTGGTAATACACAGCTCATTCAAGCAGACTTGAAAAAGACATGAAAGGAGAATTTTACATTAAAAGCCTGAAAATAAAACATGAACTCTTATGATATTTACTCTCAGAAGGCTTTAGAGTAGTTTTCTTTAACTCTAGGGTAATGATGGCAGATTTTAGCACTGATACTATATAAATTGGGTGAAATTAATGTCTAATTAGAGTGACCAAAAAAGAACCAAAAGTCAAAAAATAGTTGATGTCTTGATAGACTGTGAAAAAGATGCAATACAGCCATGTGAAACTTGTGTAGCCAGCCAAATGAATCTTGGACAAAACAAGACATAATGCCTAGTGCCAGAAGAGCTAAATCAGGAACAGAAAATCTATTCATCCATGGATAAAGGCTTCTGTATTTAAATGAGCCAAATAACCAGTTGTAGAACTGTGCTGCTAATAATTATTAACTCTAATAATGAAAAACTACAACTTAGAGGTCATCTGATCAATCGTAATATGGGTAACACTGAAAAACACATTCAGTGCTTAAGCCATAGCTATGTCCAAAGACTTACGGGTGTTACTGCTATTAGAGTTCCATGTTTCTGGGTATTTCAAATCATTTATAAACTGGAGACGTTGTAGCCCTGAGTCCATAACTGAAGCCTTCCTCTTTTCTGCCAAAAAAAAAAAAAAAGGAATGCCGAGGAGTCTGTAAGGTCTATCAAGTGCAATAGAAATTATCTTCTGATTATTTCTTTAGAAGTACCGATAAAACCCTGAGTTTGTCTCTTACATTAAGAAACAAATTTTCTGCTCCAAAGATGCAGTCTCACTGAGAAGACAAATCACCTGTTAGTTTTACTAGGACATCCAAATCTGGCTTGAAAAAGGTTAGACTGAAGAATGATAGATAGAATGTATCCACGTTGATCCCTCCCATTTCATGTCTGTAGAAACATTACTCAGGCAATTTCTTGACTATCATTCAACCTGTCTTACTATGCCAGCTTCCACTGGCTTCCTCAAGGGCTGCATGTCCGTTTTTAAGATGTCTGCTGGAAAACATGTTTCAATTTCCTTTCCTCAGGGACCAACCAGCCTATGCCAAGAATGCATGTGTAGGTTGAGAGTAAGAAGGTGGAGGAACCTCAGATTAGTTCTCTCCAGGGTGTTCTTTTCAGTCATAGTCATAAATTAGATGTGTTCTGCCACCAAGGCTGCACATAGTAAATTGCATGAGAAATCTGATTTGCCTGGAATAAACTCAGTAAAACCATCCAGATACCTCCTGAAGACCACTCAGAAATAACAGTTTTTAAGTGGTGGTTAGGATGTTGTTCAGAAAGTGAAAGAGGTGGCTCTATGGGAAGTCTGTGTTTGCAGCTTTCACACCATGTAAAAAACTCCACTTACCAAAGTATGGAGCTTTCTGGGTAGCAGATATCTTCTGTCACTGTCATTGAAACTAGACCACAAATGTAAAATCTATGCGTCCATAAGAATAAACAAATACGAAATTAATTCTGTAACAGAATTAAACCAAGACTTCACTATTTGTTCAGTTTGGTCTTGGCAGCACTGGTGCTTCCATGCGGGGTCAGTAGAAGAGTAAGATGAGTCCAGACAATAGAAGAGGAGAATGGAATTGGGTGGAGTGAGGGGACTCTGTGGGTGGGAAAAGAGAGGCTGAGAGGAGGTGGTGGATCTGTGGGTAACTTTGGGTAATCTTTGTATTTCTTTTTCAGGAACTTTGCAGTGCAGAGCCCTTGTCCTCAGCCCATTTCATCCCAGGTTTATCTCCTGGCTCTTTTACTTGAGTAGCCCCTTAAGGTGTCCCTTATATTACTCTACACAAAATAGCAGCATCTTCTTCCCCAGTAGCCAGTGTTTGCAGTCTCATGGCCTGTTGGAGAGAAAGTCAGGGTTAGATTCAAATCCAGGCCAATACGCCTACAGGAAGAAATTGGGCCAGCGAGGCACTGAGAGGGATTTCTAATGAGGATTTTACTTTACTGGGCCTCAGTACTGTGGACGAGTGATTGCTATTGCAGAGAAAAAGGCTGCACCTTACTATGTAACTTCCCTACACACTCCAGTTCATCCACTGCCAAGAGCAGGAAGGGGAGTGGGGAAGCGGAAAAAAAAGCTTTGAGGCACTTCTTTGTAGTGCTCTTTTCAAGAGAAATAATTGTCCCAATGCCTACATTACCTAAACTTGTGCAAGAGACAAATTCTCTTTGATGTTTTCCTACTTGCTGGTAAAAGCATCCCAGATGAACTGTCTGCTGTCTGTAGCAAATCTCAGTCATCAGCTGCGACCTCTCCCATGAGACTGCTTGACTAACACAGGGGTGTAGATTCCAGTCCCCCAGATGGTGTCTTGCCGGTGGTAGTTACTTGAGTATCACAACATCAAAGTCCCCCCACAGGTGTCCATGTTTGTTTCCTTGTGCAGCAATATCTCTGGCTTTTGAGGGATATTTCCCCAGCCACGAGGAGGGAAATTATTTTTTGCACTCTGCTCTGCTTTCATGTCTCCCCAGCTGGCATTAGCCGTTAATACCTACCTAGCAGCACCCATGCTTCACCAGGAGGTAAGTAGAAGATGACAGTGAGGAAGGAACATTTAGTACCCCAGCAACAACAAATGCAATGTCTGTCTATGACCAACAAACTATGGGTCAGGGAGATCACGCCCTGAGTGGTCCGCACGCTAAGTGCAGAAGTCATTAGCGTTGGTCAAAACAAAACAAAACAAAAACATCAGATGCTGTCAAGTTATTTCAATTTAAAATCCTAGAGGAATGGATACTATATATTTCATAATGCTTTTACAAGTGGTTGCATGATATTTAAGGTTGAATTTTCAGGTCTGAATTAACAGTGCTTCACTTTAGATACCAGAGAAACAGAAACCACAAATCTTAGCATACAGTTATGCATCTGCATGTCTGTCATTGAGTCATCGCAGCATACTTTTGCAAAACAGAGTATTTTATTTGGCAGCGCTTAGACCATAAGTTCTATGGTGTTGTTGCTACTGTTTTTGTATTTAAGGCCTTTTGGTGATGAAAGCCCGTGTTAGCTAAGGTCAGTGAGCATAGTAAGCAGATGAATATGGTGTAAATTTGTAGAAGCCATTTGCTGAAGTTATGGAGATATCTCACAGAGATGATGTCCAGTTGTTACTGAACTCACTCTCTCTCCTTGTCTGGTGTTAATGCCAAAGCAACCCAAAAGACTGACTACCCTCATGCTTATGGACAGCTGAATTGTGGCTACCCATAGTTCAGGTTACATAGCTGATGGAAATGTAACACCTATCTGGCATCCTTTTACCTCTGTTTTCAGGAAGGCTCACCTGTTTTTGCGATTTGATGAATGGCCTACTTCTTTTCTGAGAACACATAGAAATTTTACACATCTCTCGAGTGAGAAAAGCATAGGAAGAATAAGACCGACTCTACATCTTTAGGCTGTGGGAAGGTGGTATAAGAAGGCCAACATAATACTTTCAACCACAGTGTGGGAAGGGAGAAACTCTGTGGGTATTCATATATTGCCAAACACTTTGAGCTGTAGCTGCTTGCCTTGGAAAAAGGTTGGTTAGGCTAAGCCTAATCCAAAATTACCGCCAGAATTCCCACCTGCACTGTATAGTCTCTTCCCTTCCTGACACTCCTTTCCCTTCCAGCAGTCCCCTCCATCTTACTCTGAAATTGGTGTTTAGACCACTTCTCTAGGAACAAGGAGACTGCTGTTCTGACTAAAATGGAGTTTTTCATAGACGAGGTTGAGTGGCCTGTCACGTCCCAGAAGAGCTAATATCTTGGTCTGCAGGCACAACACTTTCCCATAACATTTTGCCATTGCTCCACTACTAGGTAAAATGTATGTGATCTCTTTGATCATTCTTTTTTGTGTGTTTCCTGTTGAAAAGATAAATTTAGGCATCTACTTTCAGAGAAGGTTTGGGGCTGTGAATCCCTGAAATAATTTCCTCAGGAGACGTCCAGATTTACTTCTTTGATACATGATAGAATAGCCAGGACCCTCCTAAGTGTGCTGAGTACTAGTTCTTCTTGAGTTTCTTTGCTGTGGAAGTTAGGGTGTGGGTGGTAACTCATGTGTGTGCTGGTTTTGTCCCATTATTGACTACAGGTATGGCGTTGGCATGCATCAGAGACTGGATAAATGAGTACTAAATACAACCATACAGATATCCCAACCAAGAACTGAAGCCCTATCCTCACCTCAGCAGGGCTTGTCAGCTGGCGTACCCACTGTCTTTGACTGGCCTTCAGTTTCTCATAATGATTTTAGGTTTCTATCTCTTCCCAGGAAGACAGAATATTTTATTCAGGTCTGGAATGTCAATGGACAACAGGGCAGCTAGAAATGAAGCATCATGATAATGAATATCTAGCTCATACAGATGCAAGGAAATTATCAAATCGATTTACCACGTGTCACACAGGGGTCCTCGTCTCCCATTTCATACTTGTTAGCTTGAACTCGGTCTCTGCTCTGGTGAACCCAGTACTTGGCAACAAGAATCAGGTGCAGCCCAGAGTAAAACCATGCCACAGTCCAGGGTATATGTACACTGTCTCATGAATCTCTTGATCTGGAGACCTTCATCCAGGTGCTGACCAAAAAATGTCAGTAGAGGTATAGCCAATATAAATGTAACCTGAGGTTTTAAATACCTATGTATCTAAGTGCTATTTATGACTACCATTTGCCTTTAGCTTTTAATAAATTCACATGTCAGTCATTTTTACTAATTCAAAGATTTACTTGCCTTCAAAATAGTAAAAACAAACTATTGGAGTCAAAAAAGTCTTCCTTTTGGAAAGGATTTCTCCTCAGAGTTCTTTTTTGCTGCATTCTTTTCTCACACATTCCTCACATTACTAGGGTTTCAAAGGACAGGTGCAAAAAAAACCTGGTAGAAGTGAGATTTAGCTGAGTTAATATCTTCCCTTCAGGTGAAATTAGTCCCTAGGACACTACACAAGAGACAGAAAAAAACATTCTGTCCCTCCATCAGATTGCTTCCTCTAACTGTTAAGGGTTTTTTTTTTGCTAAACCTCAGATATTATGGCTATTAATATTGTCAGATCCTTTTCTCAGTTTATCATAAAACATCTGCTCCCATTTTGTCCAATTTGGTGACAGAGATGTATGGCATGCTGCAAGGTATTAATAATGCGCTTCTCTTGAATGAGTATCTTCCCTTTGATTCACACTGTTAAATAATCTAATCCATGTGCCGAAATGACAGATACTACTTTGGAATCAACTTTAAGAATATTGGTTGGTATGGCAGGGGGACATTCCTCTGCTGGTTTATTTTTTTTCAGTATTAGTATTGCATTGGCTTGTCTCAACCTCTGTAATAAATTGCTTTTCTCCCAGGAATTTTCAAATAATTTAGTTAAGAAATTGCTAACCGTATGTAAAATAATTTCTGTTCAGTTCTGGCCTACATCCATTAGTCCTGAAGCTATATTGTTTTAGAGATTTCATATGGCTAACCTATCACTAAATGTATAGTAAAATCCACAATTTTTTCTTTTCTTTTTTAAGCTTTGGGGAGTTTTTTGGCAACACCAGTAACAAACATTGTCTTGGGGTGCCTAATATCATGTAATGACTGAGACAAGTCAGTTAAAATGTTTTACAAGCTTCTTCACAATATTGAGAACTTCTGATAATATCAGTCAGGCTAAAGGAGAGTCTACTTTATTAGTTAACATGCTAGAAGCTTACTACCACGTGTATGCTTTTTTAATTAAGCAGAGTTTAAATTGAACGCACCCATTCCACCCTTTTCCTGCTTCTCTGTTTTAAAGAGTTATCTACATCTTCTCCCAGTCCTTAATTTTATACCCAAACACCCATCTGAAAAACTGCACCTCATTCATTTATTTCCTTTATTTCAAGTACTGAAGTTGTCAAGTATAACGCTGTGGCTCATTGAGATCCAACGCGAAACACAACTACATTTCCTTTATGTTAGAGGTGTTTGCTTGGGAATCTTTGGGTTTATTGATGTTTACTTTAGCTAGTCGATGAGAATTTTTGTCAAGTAGTGGTGTATACATGGCAATGACAATGATAGTGTAATTTGCCTCTATTACTTCCTGATATCAGGATTCTGCTGCACTGCCAATTTCATATCTGTTGTTATTATTTGTTTGACAGAATCAAAAACATGCCAGGTGCTTTGCAAAACAGAGAACAAGAGAAATCCCTTTCCAGAAGAGATGACAGCCTGAATAGAAATGACATAATGGCAGGAGACAAAGGAAGCAGAAAGGGGAAGCAAAACAAGAGTTATAACCATAAGATCATGAGATTGGTTTGGAGGCACAGTGAACGCTATGAGGCATTTTTTTAAAGCGCATAAGGACTGTAGTTGGGATTAGAGAATGGAAATGTAGAAAAGAAGCATGGAAAGGAATGGAGAAGAAGGGAGGAACAGACTGGCAACAGGAGGAAGAGTAAACAGAGGTGTATGGGAGAGGCCAGAACACACATCTGACAAACTGAGGATTATGACTAATGCCAAGGATGAAAGACCACATCTGAAGAGCATGATGATTTCAGGAGGATGGAGAAGCAGGACATGGCGATGCTGCTAGGGAGAGAAGAGCCAGCAAAGCTGCCCTGGAAGCCTGCCCTGGAAGCTCCTCACACTAATATAACCCTGCTTCCCCATCTTCTTTCTAGCTCCCCTCTTATACACAAAATATGTATATAGAAGAGCAAAGGAGAAGGAGAAGCAGCTAAATCAAACATTTCCAAAGGTCCTGCTGGGGAAGAAGTTTAAGCTGGGATGATACAGATTTATTCCTACTGATGCTGCTGCTGGTAGCAAGTGGCAGAGAGCGTTCTGTTAGCCTTTCTCACGCAGACAAATCAATGGGAGTCTTTGCCACTACTTACAAATAGGCCTTGCTGAGAAATACTCAGCAAAATTATGATACTCCAGCCAATCCAGGACATTTTAAAATGTCCTTTCATTCTAGATGAGAAAGAAGCAGAAATTATAACATTCACCATGAAATCGAAACAGGGAAGAAAAATATTTGAGCAGTTTTAAAATAAACTGAAAATAATCATTTCAATATTACAGAAAAATATAAGGGGGATTTTTCTCATTAAAAAAATACATTTTATAACTTTTCATGACAATTTCTGATAAAATTGGGAATCATTTAATTATGATGGATTGGCGCTTTTTTTTTTCCCCTAGCAAATTGCTATTGTTTTTAGAAGGAATCTGGAAAATTGCCATTTTCAGTCTGTCACACATTTTAAACTACTCTGATTTCCAAGGTAAGAATTCTTCAGGAGTAAGAAAGCGGCAAAGTGGCCAGTCTAATCTCTTCCTCACTTCCTTCTCCTCTGCTTAGGTGATCAGACATGTCTAATGATTAGGCTGCAAAAAGCAAAACCAGTTTCTATGTCTCCCTGAGAAAAGGCATTTTGCCAACGTCTTTAAGAATTATTAACTAGATCTGTTTACATGAAGTCACTTTTTTTTTTTTTTTTTTTTTTTTTTTTTTCTTTTGTTTTTTTTTTTTTTNATGTCTCCATTTAAATCCTCCTCACAGCTCTTCCATTTTGCCTGGGAAATTTTATCAGAAAGCATACTGGAAATGCTCAGATCTTTCTGTCTCCAGTGAAACTGTTTTTAGACATAGTTATAGAGTGGCAGATGTACTGGTATGACAGCTGAGAGACTACTGCTGGCAATGGAGTATTCTATTACTTTGGCATACATAGACACCTTTTGCTTGGTACTTCTGGCTGCAAAGTATTTCAGTTTAGGGTACTGTAGGTACTTAGCCATTGTATTTTTTCTTACAAGTTTTAGAGGACAGCACTGGATAATTTTTTCTTCTCCTTCAGGGTAACACAGCTTTGCATGAGTCATTCGTCCTGAATGTACACCATAGTGATATCAGGTTAGTTGTGACAGCTTATCAATATGATGCCCATTTTTAGTCTCCTAGCAGTGGAATGATTTAACTATTGCCTAGTGAAGACAATGGCCTCATTTAAGAACATCATGGTGACTCTGGATAGGATTCAAATAATTCATCTGTGTGAGGAGGAGACAACTGAAAGTCATAGCTGAAATATTACCAAAAATCATTAACTGGTTGGGTTTATCCATCATTTGCTTTAAGATTTTGGTAAATGGTGGCTTGCTGAATTCTCAAATGGAAGCACTGCCGCGTACAATTTTTTTTTTGTCTTCAGTTTGAACTTTGCTTAAGCTAATTAAACTCTTGTCACCTCAGGGTACCACTTTAGCAATGAAGTTTACAGGACCTACTCTGTCAATGTAGAAAATTCAGCTACTAAAGAACATACCAGGTATAGAGAGTTAACACAATGCTTAGCAGTGCTTGAAGAATCAGGCTCACCTTAGTAATTTCTTTCCACAGTAGTTGAAATAACACTGGATTTAAATCATATAGCCATGGTGTCAACTTACAAAATCTACCCTGCATAAATTCCTCTTACAATCAAATGTAGCTCAAAGTTTTATAACAGTCCACGTATCATTAAAAAAGAGATTGCAAAACAGTGTCATAGTATCTCCCCATAATACAGAATTTTTTGCTTATCATTTTTACATATTTGAAAGAATCCCATTAACTCAGTTGCATACAACTTTTTGCAATAATAGACTCAGCATAAAGCAATATCAAAACATAGTTAATATTTCTAATAATTATATTTAGACAAGCTCCAGACTGCATAACGTTGCCCCTGCTTCTGGCGTGATAGCAGATATGCAAGATCTTTTAGCCCTGTGTGGCACCTTCCCATCCTCTGTTACCAAAAAAAAAAAAAAAAGATAATTTCAATTGGGAAAGGTGGCATAACCTCTGAAAACTGCAGTTTGACCTACCTTCTGAGTTCAGACACTGAACTGGATGAATGATTTGGGAAGGGATTTCATACCAGCTACCTCAGTAGCCACGTGGTGTTAAAGGAAAAAGCTGGGATTATAATGTATCCTGAGAGTAAAGTACAGCATGATTATTTTGCCTATAATTTTATTTATTTTATATTTTTTTGACCTTGCCTATACTTTTCCTGCCAACCCTTTCCTATTGTTATCTGTCAGCTTTTCCAAGAAGACACTTGGTTGTGCATAAAGTGAGAATAGCTGCACTGACTCAGACCACAAGTTCACGTAGCCCTGTGTACCTGGCAGGTGCCCTGCTTTGGTAGGGGTACAGTCGTGTTGTTATAAGGCCTCCACTGTCCCCTACAGATTAGGGACACCTTCAGCTGTTGACTTCCAGACATCTTCAGGGCTCTGTATCCAATATGTACAGTTCAAATGCTTCCTAAATCAGGGGGTGCACTATGTTTAATAGTCTGAATTTGTCCTAGATCCTGTGAATTTACTTTCTCCTTCTGTCTCTCTCTCTGTCTTGCCCTTCTTTCTTCTGAAATAGAATGACCAGGGCTGCATGAATTATTCAACATAAGAGTGTATGATGTATTTATACAGTGATATAGCGATACAGTGTATTTATACAGTGATATATATATGTTTTCTATTTTGTTTACAGTTTCTTTCTTAATCATCCAAATATCCTGGTTCACATTTTTACTTGATACTGAGTGCTTGACTTGATGTTTTCAGAGAGCTGTCTAATATGAGTTCGTTATTTCTTTCTTCTCAAGCAATAGTTAATTTGTAGTCCCTGCCTGTGTATGTATAGTTAGACTTATTTTTCTCTTGTGTATTTCTTTCTGTTTTATCAAATTTCATCACTACTTTATTGCCAATGGCATTCAAAATTGTGAAATCATTTTGCAGTTTCTTACAGGCAGCTTCTGATTTAACTTTTAAAAATCATTTTGTATCAAACTTTCTCATCTGACAGTTCTTAGATATCACATTTCCCTTTACTACTAATAAAAGTACTTTTGCTTAAATCCTTTGTTTTAATTCATGCCTCAGTCCAGGAAGCTTTGCACACACTGAAATGCCCAGTTGCTATAATTCACTTCTGCATTTTTCGGGATGGGGGAGGGAGGCCTTCAAGTTATTGTCATTTATGTTTTATTAATTGGGAACCTTAAAAGTAGAGTCTAGACCTTCTTATTACCTACTGGTTCTGAAAGAGTGGTTATACAACCTTCAGAGTGAAAAATTGCTAAGGGCTAGTTCCATAAAGTGCATTTAGGAACAGCCTTTAGCCTCTTAGATGTCCTGCCTCCTCGCAGAAGCTATAAACCCAGATCAGGCACATCCCTCTACACTGAAAGAGGACAGCTGGGTATTTAGCAACAGCTTCCACAACTCTGACATACCGAGCAGGGAACAGTCTGAGTGAACTGGAGAAACAGCCAGATGGGGGAAATAAAACAGGTGAACGGTGTACTGATATTGGTATATTTTTCAAAACTGTCCTAATCATGGGACTACAGGGTGCTGTGAGGTGAGACTCTTGGCATCTCTCCCACAGTAGCTGTTCCTCTTGTTTGTCCCACTATTCCCTGCAGTGAGCTCTAGCATCAAACTACAGCACTGAGGCGCCAATCCCTCTCTTTCCCTCTATCCCAGTAAATACTGAACTTTCAGGGTTAGGCAACAACTGAGTGGACTTTGGGGAGCTACCCTGTCACTGTGAGCACCCAAATCTGCATTTAGACACTTCTGTTTCAGTGCAGGTCTAAGCTGGGCTCTGTGTTAAAATACCAGTGAAAGCAGTGAGAATAATTTGAACCTCGACTTAGAAAATCTGTTAAACTTGCTTGTGTAAAAAATGAATCACTCCTGTTTGTCCCATGTCTTAGCTTCACTGAAATGGCATTTTAGTAATTCTCCAAAACCTTTTCTCTGTCTACACAAGGATTATGCCATGACCCATGTTACCTACCTTATGTGAATACTGAGAGTATGTAATTGTAGACAGGTGAGTAGACCCTATGAGTTATTAGTATTCATAACATACCAGAAATCTTACATAGTGAGGGAAATAAGTGGGTGATGACTGACATTCAGTGTTTCTTAAACTGAGTTGCATCTTGGATATTTGAGATGAGGAATGAAGATCTTATTTATTTATTTATTTGTTTTTTTAGAAACATCTCCACTTGCCTATATTAAAAAAATACGGAAACATGTAGTACTGTGTTTATTTTTCTGTAGTTATAAAAATAATTCTTTCAAAAGCTATAGCTATACTCGGCTGGTCAGTGACAAAAGAGAACTAGCTGTCAGAGATTTCTGATGCTCCTAGAGAAAGTGTTCTGAATTTCCATCTGTTCCATTACAGTGTAGGTGTCTGTAAATCCTTCTCTGAATCAGTAGAACTTTGGGAACTAATAAGGCAAAAACTAAAAGACTCCACAAACTATCAAATCAAACTGCCATGCAATGTTTTAAAAATAAATAAGCCCTCAATGACTGCTATCTCTATCACCTTTGCCTAAGTATCTACATTGAAATAGGCTAGTTCCTGTAGTTATAATTAATTTCTTACTTTCTCAGCTTATTAGACATATATGTTGTCCCAGTCTCTCCACTGCTTCAGCATTTTTTGTATTGCTGACATCAGCTTTAACGGGTTCTGCTTTTTAATTGACATATATTGAGTACCAATGTTGGACAGCAATAAAATAAAAGGGAGTGAACAGAAGTCTGGGTTTAGCCAAAAATTCATAACAAATCCCAGGTGGGACAGTTTTTCCTGGTATGTACTGGGCAGGTACATATCTTCTTGTATACAATGCCGAAAAGGCAAATGAAGTAGATTTTTAAGCACTGATGCCAAATAACAGTAAAGCTATTTCTAGCAGATCCGAGATACTAGTGACGCAAAGGAAAGAACAGGTAGAAAGGCCGTGGCTTTAAACTTTGTCAAAAAATTCTATGTACTAACTTCAAGTTGATGAATTTTTTTGCCGGTTCTGCCATTGCGTGTTCACACCAGGTCCTTTAGGAACGCTTACTCTTTACCCACAGCCCATCTCACCAGTCCTTTCTAGCTCTTTTCTTTCTATGTAGACTGGGATCATAGACTGGATGTCCACACCCTTATTCAGTACAGTCTCCAGCCCTTCTTCTACCTTCATGTGGGCTTGTTCTTGCATTGGTCGTTGGCCTCAGGTTTATTTCTTCTGTCTTTTTAGTTGCATTTTGAATGTAAATTATACTTACACTAATGAAGGACGGACTTTGTTCAATCCTTTGTTCTAATACAAGCCCCTAGGATTTAGGAAGTAAGAAATGATTGATTCTTTAAAGAAAAAAAAAAGAAACATCTTTTCTAGTTTTGTATAAATAAAAACTCTTCCTGTAATTTAACTTTGCACCAAGTTTTCCAAAAGTTTGGAACTTAAATTGAAACCCTTTCTGGGAATCTAACTCTTTTTTAAGTACTGATTTCCAAAACTCTGAAAAGCAGGAATTCTCAGTGTATTACAAATGGTAGAAATATATTAAAAAAGTATTTAAAATAAAAGAAAGAGCCTAAGTCATTGCCTTTTATTTGACATTTAGGGCCTTGATTTATTTTATTCTCAAGCTCTTTCTTATAAATGCATACACATATGTCTGCACTTCCCTGAGTAGCCAGGGCAGTCTCCACTTTAATATTACAAACCAACTTTTAACCAGTGGACAGAAATTCTTATCAAAGCTGAAGTATTAAGGAAAACAAATTGAGATGGTCAGTTTGGAGACAGGTTTTCTAATAAATAGCAGGAGTTGTTTATATGCTTCATTAAATATTTCAGCTAAGTGAAAGTTAAAAGAAGATGCACTGTTGTCAACCATAATTAATACCAATTTGGACAAGAATATTTCCAGCCCTGCTGCAGTTCACTCTTGAAATAACTATCCCCAGAACAATAACACCATTTCAAAATTGAATCTCAATAACTAAAGGCAGCAGAAATTTCTTTAGGCAAAGTAAGTTCTACAATTTTCTTACTGTAAGGTATTTATATTGTCAAGAATTTCCCAACTAATCTGTAAAAACATATTGAGCACATTCTTTCTGAAAACTTCATGCTGTATTGTTTTTTAATGTCTGTTGATAACAGTTTAAGCATAACTTATAGAAACAACAGGCAAGGCTTACAGCAAAAGAAGAGAGCAGACTTTTGTAGATTAATCAAATTGTCAAAAGCTAGTACAACATATTACCATTATTGCTCTCTGCCAAATTAAAATGAAGGGATTGTCATACTAGTCCATTCAATATAATATTTTACCTGTACAGTGATCAACAAATGTACATCCATTTTGATGGCTGAATAGAAAAAAGAAAATTAAGGATTTAGCTACTTGTGTCATCATATTCTAATTATCACCAAAGCTGCACATAAATCTAAACCAAATTCTTGGGCAAAAGCTAAAAAGGTCTGACTCTAGAAAATTTTCTCAGAAATTTTCTTACCTACCTATGGGTGCACACAGTTATTCAAGCACACACGTACAAATAGATGTACAGAGGCCAGTCAAAAGGTCTTATCTTTGTTTCTTCTACACAGGAGTTCGAGGCATGTTCAGAATAAAACAAATTTAAGGAAAACTTTGCCTTTGCATGATATCTGAATTGAAATCACACAAAAA
Organism: Himantopus leucocephalus; assembly: GCA_003993805.1. NCBI lineage: Eukaryota > Metazoa > Chordata > Aves > Charadriiformes > Recurvirostridae > Himantopus > Himantopus leucocephalus. The sequence continues at coordinate 82,439,482 of RSEF01000003.1, read as the reverse complement.
CTTTCATGTGTATAAAGATGTAATTTTCTGAAATCCAACAAAATGAAGCACTCAGAGATATAATCTGCATTCTTGCTTGCCTATCTTTGTGTCCATCTTTTGCTTTTATTTTGAGAACATCTTTGCTTTCCACCCCCTCGCTCCCATGTTTTTGGAGAAAATTAACAGAATCGCTGATTAAATGCATTCCCCCGGGAGACCTAGGAAAAAAACCCGAAATTATATATTAATGTATACTTTAAAGTAATGAAGTAGTCCCTCTGTCACCCTTTAAAATAGGGGGCACTACTTTCCACGCTTCCTTCCCTCCAGGCTGCCCTCATAGGCATTTTATACTAAAGTATTCCCAAGGGAGAAAACAGTACAGAAGTTCTGAAACTCTTTTTTTTTTTTTTTTTTTNAATCATGATTGCCAGTGGGAATGGATTTGGTAAGGGGAATGTAACAAGGATTAAAAATATCAGGTGCTATTAGGTGACATTAAATGTAATGAAATCTCAAGGTCAACTTAATTTCTTGCCTGTCCTTATCTCTCTGACACATAGTACTGTATCTCAGTAGCTGCCACCAACAGCTACCATCAGAACGCGTGGCTAATTAGTAATCACTCATGTCACTTCGTGTGATCTCATCCAGTCTGACTATTGAACCTGAGTACAACAACAAAAAAGGAAATTGGAAACTCTTAGCAACTATGTGTTTAGTCCACTTATTTTCAGCAGCATTATGTGCCTGCCGTTCAAGCTTTCATTACGTTACTCAAATAGGCATGTTTGAATTTGATGGTTTTGGTAGTTACTCATTTAGGAATATTCTGTAGCACTAAGAAGCAAGGCATTTAACTACCGGCCAAATAACCCCATCAGATGCTAAAAGATAAGATTTCTTAGCAGTTCAACAGCATTAAGATAGGGGAAAAGCTTTTTAATAAAATTCCTAATCATAAATCCTTTCCCATCAGTAACCATTTCAGCATAGAAAGTACCCATCGTAGCTGAATGAGACCAGAGAGTACGTCATTGCTGGGGCCTGATTCAGCAAAGCGCTTCGGCATACCTAGAATATAAGTACAAGAATATCTCATCAAAGTTGCTATAATCACCCACATGATTAAAATTACACAGAAATGTAGGTGCTTTTCTGGATTAGGGTCTAAGGAATGAGGTATTTAAGATCAGCCTTTCATGTAGTAAAAATATTTACAAATGTTTTTAAGAGATGACATATAAATAAAAATTGTTATCGTGCCTTTTGACTGCTAGACTCAGAACGGCTTCAAATGTGAAAATCCTGCACATTAAATGATCAATTCATTCCTAAACTAAGTAGCTGTCTGAAATGGCAATCGTAAAGTGCTAATCTCTGGTACCAATAAACAAAAGTGAATCACGGCAGAAAACTTGTTTATGTGCAGTGATCTCCAGAGGATTAGCATTTCAAGGGATCAGGTTTCCTAAAACTCCTCTTCCCTGATAACAGCCTCTGCTGTGAGGTGACACACCAATAGGCATAAATTATCTAGAGCTGCAGATAAGCAGAGGCCATTTGGGGGTTCGGAGCGGAACATAAATAGATGCAAAACAGTAGGGGAACTGGTGCTCATCACAAACCTCAAAAGGATTAGCAGTTCAAGCTCTGATTTCCTTGCTGTTGTTAGCTGCGATTTATCATCAGACAGTGACTGAGAGTCTGTCTTATCTGTGATAATTTAATGGCTTAATGGCGGTCCCTTTATCTGGGGGTCATAATTAAGCTTGTTTGATCAGGTTCCTAACAAGCACCTCGCCTGCATTTTTAGCTATGCCTATTTTTCCTCTGGGTGTTGGAGCATTTTTGCTAATTAGTATTAACAATATTATTGTTAACAATTACTGGTAATGATAACAATCTCGTAAAAGGTTAGCATTTATCTGGAGGAAAAAATGCAAGCCAAAAAAAAAAAAAAGCAAGACTTTGAATTTAAATACATTTACAGGAAATTTTAACTGCAGTGTCTCAGCAGCTCTTCGGTTTCTCAGGTTCAAATCTAACTCAAATACAAAACCGAACATGAAAAACTACTGCATAAANAAATTAACACCAATTTGAAAGTAAAGCTGACTGCTATTTTACGGTGCATTTACTGTCCTTCTCTATCATCCTACTAATGTGCTGTTTCTTCCACTGTCATGAGAATTTTCTCAACAAAAGATTAACTTTAAGACCATATTATGGCTGTTTAAGAGCACAGGTGTCTTCAAAATAAACTTAGTGACACTTTATCTGTTAACATCCCTACAAAAAGAAGTAAATCATATTGCTTTATTATTTTAAAATGTACTGAATATTGGAAATTTGAAAGGAAAACTTTCCAAGATTTTTAAATACAAATGTAGCTGATAATTTTGAATACAATACAGTGAGGAAGCAAACAG
>RSEF01000003.1:82422471-82436968 GCA_003993805.1 Himantopus leucocephalus | reverse complement strand
GTAGAAGTATCATATATGTGTGTATATGTATATATATTTCCCTTTGTGTAGAACAAGACTCACCTGAGACCCTTGAAACTTACCAACCTTTCCCTCTGGATATTATCAAATAACTTATAGTAATAAGTAGTTGATTAAATAGACAAAGACTTGCAGGCAGCAGCAACAAAAAACAAAATGAAAACCCAACACATCTGTTCATTCTCCTGCCCTAGCAAGGTAACGTTACTGACTTTTGCCGAGTTTTGCAGGTAGATCAGAAATGAGTTGTGTTCAGCTGTTTGGGTCTGGCAAGCAGGAATTTGATTTTGAGCTTGCTATCTAACTAAGAGTACGGCAGAGGAATTTACTGGTAGTATTATAGAAGACAGAATGAGCTTCGTTCCACACAAAAATCTTGATCCAGGTCTTGATGAAATCAATGAGAATTTTCATTGACTGTGGTGGGATCAGGGTGAAGGTGCCAGCCGTATTGCAGCAGCAGCTGGCAGTTGCCGGGGAAGCTGAAATTTTACTGAGATATGAAACAAGCAAAATGTGTGAAAGATAGAAATGACAAGGTGTAAGGGAGATTGCAATATAACACACTGAAATCCTTACCCAGTGTCTGCAGCTAAGACCATTGACACTTGGGTGCTGAGCTGACTCTGGGAGGCCTCAATGAGATAAGCCCACACAATCGCCAAGACGTCTGCTTTACACATCTAACTCCTCAGATAACTTTCCAAAGCTAACAAGAGGGAAAGCTTTCTTGATGAATATTATTTTCATTGTTGTCAGTGTGAGACAAGTTTAGTAGATTATTTTTCCACCGCTAGAACAAATTGTTAAGGATACATAAAATAGGAATCTTTGCCCAGCTCACAGTGAGAACAGAGACAGTGTCGTGCAGTCACCACTGTGCTATGTTGTCAGTTGTTCACCAGCTAGTGCCAGATATAATACAGCCAAATAAATCTCCAAGAACAAAAACATCACGAAGCCTGTGAAATGCTGAAACTTTGGTTTTAAGTTCACCAAAGGTTTCAGTGTTTTTTGCTGTTGTCAGTATAGAAAACAATAAATATCCTAAATATATCTCATTGTTTTCATTGTGGCCATTACTTGCCATTACTTGCAGAACTAATGCTCATTCTAAAAAGAAATCATAGCTATTACAAAACAACCGCTCACACGTCTGAAAACTGAAGTAAGTTTTCAATTGAAATAATGCAGCTTATTGGCTTCTGTCTCTGGGTTCATGGTCAGGATTACAGCTGGATTACATTTGCCATTTTGATTTTGTGTAGTTTTGCATGAAAATTGTCATTGTCTTATGACATTTTCAGTCCCATTGTTCTTCCTGTATTTGTAGCTTTAATAACATGATTTTTGCTGTATGTACATATAATTATAAATATAGTGGTACACATATATGTAGATATAGATATATAAAACCATAAATTCTCACTTGTTCTTCCATGTACAAACAATTTTCAAGAATATATTTTCACCCACAAGCAAGCATGTTATTACTGGAAAACAGTCCCAAATATGATTTGAATACTTCCATCACAAAGACAAATTTTGTTCCCAGTAGCCTGTAAATGTTGTTTTCACTAGATTAGATCCAATTATGAATCTATAACAAACAATCTCCTTGATATTTAAGACATTTTTTATTCCATTATGAAAATTTTGCATAATATGGTCTTCTCATCCAAACTCTTGAATTCTATTTTTAGCTCTACCAATGATTTACTATTTTATTGTAAAGAAACCCTTTGAACTCTCAGAACTTCAGTTTAATGATTTGAAGTAGATGAGGAGACAAGTATGATTTAATTGATGTTTATAAAGCACTTTGAGACTTTGAAATTAAAAATAATACAGGTGTGATAAATATTCGTAAAGGTATACTTTTTCTTTGCTCCACTTTTTGCCAAAAATCTATTTATTATTGCTAAATTTAGGATTATCTGTTCAACACACTCTTCATAGTCAGAATTGTTCAGAATGTTACTGTGTGTGATATTTTCATACTCAAAGCACCATTTTCACAAAAAAAGTAAAATATTGTGGGCATGGTATGGTTCTTAAAAAGTGAGTCTTTTTTTGTGAAATATTCTCTTCAATTTCATGATGCTCTTATTAAATTCCCAAATTTGCAATTCAGTGTGCATTGGCAGACTGCTGTATACATATGGAATCCCAGTGGTATATGGCTCAAAACATTCAGCAGAGAAATATACTGAAAATTCAGTTGTGGACCACACAATGAAATAAGAATGAGCCTGACGATAACATAAACCAGCATCCTATGATCTGTATACACATGAATAAATATTTATATATAAAAAACAATACATATAACCATATATATACAACAAAGTTTTTTTTTCTTTAAAAAAAGTAATAATCACCTTGCAATGTTCAAATGTGCTTACATCTATCCATGAAGAATAATAGTTCAGTATCACGAGCTATTTGTTTGTGAACTGGCAATACAAATCCAAACCTTCCTTTGGATTTGGTGGTCTCCAGAAAAGCAGGGTGGTCAGTGACATACTTGCAGTTTTGATCTTACCACTCCAGAGGGACAGGAAGCGTTATGTCTATTCTGGGTCTATTTTATATTCTGGAATAGAGATTCTCCCACAATGACCTAGTTGCATAGTTGCCATATACCACAGACATTGGTGCTGAGGACCAATATCTAATACTGGAACTTAAGAATGAACAGATCAGTGAGGCAGATCAAATCCTAGTCTCTCATTCCTATAAATGACACCCCAAACCTGCTTCCTTGGGGAAAAATATGTAGAGCTTTCTTTTATAATAACTCTTCAGACCCAATGGGGGTCTTAACAAGGCAGGGGCTGGGGTGAGGGAGGAGAAGGGAGGATACATTAACTCATTTTATGGTCAGAGGTATTTCTTAGACTTCAAGCAACAACTTGCATCACATGAAAGACAATACCATCCACAACTGTATTATTATTTCCTTGCAGTTTCTATTGTGCTGATGGGCGAAGCAATATCTCTCTTGGGGATTGAGGGAGATGACAAGTTGGAGAGGATTATTAATTACTAGTTACTATTCATGGGTTTTCTGTTTAAATGGGCAGGAATATGAGATTGGGATGTGAAATTAAGCTCATATCTCCCAGGCAGCTGTGCAGAGCAGTATCACTGGAAATACATAATTTAGAGCACTCCTAACTTCAAGCTCTTGCATGTCATTTTAATGGCTCATTTGACAAAATGATGCAGGAGGAAGAACAAAATTATTAAGTCCTCCCAGATGAGAATCAGAAAGAGAGACTGTGCCTCTTTTCATAAAGTTGTGCAGGGATACTGTTCTGAAAAAAATGAAGACAGAGAGTACAAGTTGTAGGTATTAAGTAAAAAATAAGTCACAATAGTTACTCTGGTAGGTGTCAGCTGCTCTGTGTAGCACATAAACCCATGCTGACCTTTAAGTTCCTGAGCAGACTAGGGAAGGTCAGCAGCAGTTACTCATATGCTTACAAATCTGAACCTACCACTGGCAAAGAGAATCTCTATATGATTTCTCTGACAAATGAAATATTTTTCATGTCTTCACCACTGCAATTTCAATAGGTGGGAAACTGTTTTCATATTGCAAATCTTGACATTTTTCTTAGGAAATGTCCTGCCAGGGACAACGTGTGAAGCATTATAACTTACATTTTGAAAAAAATCCAGATCCTCAGGGAGAAGTGATGAAACTTCGCTCTCATCAAGATTCTCTCCCAAACACAAAAAAACCCTGATACACTGCTCTGAAGAACCGTGGTTATAAGTTAAAAGCAGGCCGCCACAAAGGGTCAAAAAAATAATGCACAGAGGCCAAATGCTTGCTGTTCTTGAAAGCAGTTAAGGCTTTATCAAACCTTGGTACAAGGTATCAGTACAGCTGGCATAAAAATAAAAGATTCCTTGTGTTGTGAAAAGGTGGTAAAGATTAGCCTCACTCAGAAGCCTCCCTGTGTAGTACCAGGAAAAAAAATCAAACAATTCCTTTGTAATTCAGCTTTACTTATCTTGTTGACCCTTTTCTTATTGGCGTTATGTCAGCATGTTTACCATTTTTTAATTTGACAAATATCTCTAGCTTAATGCTATTATTTAATTAGTGATAACAGCTTCAGAATGCTCAGCTAGACCTGTTCTTCACCTCCTTTGAATTACTGTTTCTTACAAGCAGATAAGTCACTGTTAGTGGCGTAGTATGTTCATTTGTGTCTGAATTTACCCTCTTCCATGGCCAAAACAACTCACATGGAGCGTCAGAATTCATATACATATGCAGTTTCTTTTGCATTCATTGACTGAAAAGCATAATTACCTCTTCCTTCTGTGCAAAGTGAGATGGTGATCATCTTTTTTCCACAAAACCTATAGGTCTCCTGAAAGAAACAAAATACCTATTGCTTGGCCATGTTGGTTCATTGCCTTTATTACATGTGTGTAAGGTTGGAGATGTGTTTTCAGAGGTTTTTTCTCACATTACTAACAGAGTGGAAAAAGATCTAAAGTTATTGAAGGCTGGTGACAGCTAGTGATGGTTTGTGTTTTGGCGTGAAAGGGAAATACTGAGATCTACAAGGTCCGTTCATTCTCCTTGAGCTCAGACTTTTAATCCAATGTAGACAAGAAGTTCATCCCTACAGCATTAGGACAAAACCTTATCTTAACACTTTCCTTTCCTGTGCAAGAAAGGAATGACTCATATCAAATGGTAGTATAGGTGTGAGCTGGTTGTGAAGTTTCTCAGGCAGTGTACTTCAGTGGCAATTTTATTTGCGTAGAGACCATAGTATCACACATAAAAGAGCAAGCCTTCTGGTCAGTTTTTAAAGTTAATATTGTTGCATATATTGCTGTTAAAATGTACACTTTTACACTGTTCCTTCCTTTTCTATGCTTGCATTACCAGTATTTGATAGCACAACTAAAAAGAGAACAAACATGGTCTGTACTGAAAATGTTCTATAATCTGAAGAGCTTCCATAGTGGTTAAAGGAGAACGTGTTTGTGTTCTACTGAGGACAGGTTGGTCGAGGTTTGCCTCCATGTTCTATTGCAACTAATTAGAGATCTTTAATTTAATCTGACTGGAATCACACTTCCTCTTGTTTTTGGATGTTGTCACAATAAAGAAAGCTCAGAACACATCTGAAATATCTGTCAATACTGTTTTCCCTTTTAGAAAGTTGTGTAGCAACCCCAGTACTACTATTGGTAGACAATTAGAGGAGGGGAAGTCAGTCAATCCAGAAATTATAAGAGATGTGGCCATTCTCAAGGCAATCGTTCTACCAAACAGGAGAGAGAATTTCAAAAATTCATTAAATGCTCTGCAATTTTCTTTCGTTTGTCTGTTCAGTTATAAGAAGTCATGATTTATGACTGATCTTTCATTAGTTGTCCTTTTTTGTTAAGAAATAGTTTTGGAGAAAGTCTCCATAATGGAAGGGAAGGGAAGGGAAGGGAAAGGAAGGGAAGGGAAGGGAAGGGAAGGGAAGGGAAGGGAAGGGAAGGGAAGACTGATACTCTGAGCATTTAAAATATCATAACAGAATCAAATACCATCAAAATAAAGATACACAGATGACTTGTAGAATGGCCCGTTTTTTGTAATTACATGATTAGATTCATTCACTGATCTCTTCAGATACATGCGTAGGTCTATTGATCACAAATCTGCCTCACTGTTATACTAACAGATGCACAGTCATTAATCTTGGAAAGAATCCACATCCCCTTTTCGGAAAGATCAGAGAAGCCAATTAAGGATGACATGGCATCTTGTGTGGAGGAAATGCTCTGCCCTTTCTATAAATGGGCAAAATTGATGCCAGAACCCGTGAAAAAATGCCAAGAAAAAAATAATTTTGCCATACATCATCATTTTTTCATTCTTTTCTGCCATTTTAAGCCAATATCTTTCTCAGATTACATGTTCAGTGTAGCAAGTGCAGCTCTGCAAATGCACAACACCTGCTAACTGTTCTCCTTCCTTTCTCAAACTTCTCATTTACCAACCTTTGTTAAGTGCTCCAGTGGGTTGACACAGCAAAATAAATGCCAAAAAATTCTCTCTACAAGAGCACTAATAGCTCAACAGTATGAGCTAGGGTTATTAAACCACATCCTAAGTGGTGTCTGGGCTATTTGGAAATATAAATAAATAATGAGGAAAATACAGAAAATCTGTGCTCGGAAGAGATTAGTATTCAGATTGTTGGGGTTCAGTTAGTGCCAGGAGCTGTATGATGTAGAAAACATACTATTTGTATATTCATTTTGCAAGATAAAATCTTAGATCTATTAGCAGAATTGCCTTGGTGAAGAATACTGAAATGACATATTTTATAAATAAACCAGATCAAAGATCTTACAACTTTCTTGCCTGCTTTTGAGATTTTGGCTTATCCTTTCCAAACAGTTGTGGTTTTTTTAACCATATTTATACCTGTTAAAACTGTTTTCATACATGGTTCATGTATTTCCTTGGAGCTTATTCTTTCAGACACTTAAATGGCAAGCCAAGCTATTGGCAACAAAATAACTAGATTTGCACTGAGTGAACAACAACAAAAAAATCCCCTGTGAAAGGAACATGGGGTAGTTTTTACCATCTATTTTGGTCATTTAGATAGTGGTAATATTCACATTCATTTTTCTTTCCCTTTTTCTCTGATAACTAGGACAAACCTTAAGAATATGTAGGTAAGTGATTTCTTGGACTTCCAAAGATCCAGGGATGCTCTTCCTGTGAACGTCTTCTTTCTCTATAGGATATCTGACGGAGCTTACTCCTCCTTCCCAAAAGGGTAAGGATTTAAAATCATCTAGCATGTGCTACAAGGCCAAAGAGACATTACACAAATTCTTCTCATGACACAACTGCTGTAGTAACATTTTTAGAATGAAAGCAGTGCCCTACATTGCTTTTTCAATGGCTGAGCTTATGAAATTCCTGTGGGAGACAAATGCAGTTTGTATGGTAGAGGCTTTAAGACATCTGGGTACATGGTTAAGGAGGTACGTAGATGAAGTGTAGTGCCTACAAGGTTTCAGTCCTGAACTAGGGGGGATGAAAGTACAGTAGGATGGCAAAGACAGAAATCAAAATATTGGATATCAAGATTGTAAAATGAGTTCTTAGAAAGAAGAACAGAGGAATTGCAGACATTACAGCATAAATTAGGGGTTGGCTTCTCAATTTTACTTGAAGTCTTCATTTGCCTAAGGCTTATAATGTTAAACTTAAGTCACAATAACCTAAAAAAATAAGAGATGAAGGAGGGCCTATGGCTATAGTGGAATACCAGATTGGGTGCAGGTGCGAGCTCTGAAGTGTTTGTTTCAACACCCAGCCCTGAAGAGGGTGGTAAATGATTTTGCCCATAGAATCCACGTTCCTAATTAATCTGTTTTACTTAAATCAAAAGATTATAAATTCTCACAGCAGTTTGTTTTGTTTTGCTGGAAGTAGAGGGAAAAAGAGGAAGAAGTAAAGGAAGGGGGAGCATGTAAGGCAAGATTGATTTTGGACTCTGTAATGGCAGGTTTATTGATCCTGACTCATGAAGTATGAAGTTATAGATTTCTGTGATGTTACAAGGCCAGCTAAAACAGCTACATAATGTCACACACTACCCAAGTATTGGTCAATTAGATTCTTGCTTTATATCTTTTGGCTGTTTATGATACATTGTAGACATGATTTAACAGCTGGATCAACCATCCAGCTTTTCATTTTTAGTAGCAAACAATAGTGTGTACTCTATAAAAATAAGAGCAAAAGAGCTGTATGATTCTCCTAAATATAAGATTTTAACATCAAAATTAAGAAGAGAGGTGGCAGTAGAATTTACATATTTTTAAACATTTTTAGTCAAATGCAAATCATTCTGTATTGAATACAATTATTACCTTACTGTAAATAAGAAAACAGATGTACTGTTTTTTCCTGTACATACCAGTGATTTGCCTGGGAAGATTAAAACTCAGGAAATGGGCATTTGTCAGTGTGCCAGCTAGTATGAGTCATGCCATAACCAGATTATTAAGAAATAAATTAAAACAAAACTCAAAAAGCCCTTATATGGGAAGACAAGTTGTCATAGGTGGTATTTAGTCTTCCAGAGGTGTTTCAGTTAGGCATCATGATGACAGATTTCCAGGAACAAAGTCTTTCAACTTGGCTTATCTACTGACTCTAGAGTCAGTGGAGAGAACAAGAGTGATATTTAAGTTAGACTCCCAAAGTAAGCTGTTTGCTGTTTGCTTAGATTAGGTTCTGAATGCTTTTCTTTTCACTGAGAGTAGAGCTGGCCAGATATGCAAATATTAGCCAAGACACTCCAAAATTCTCATTCTTAATTTGACTTGGAGTGCAAAAATATCTGTAATGCTTATATCTGACACCTCTAGAAGGTGTTATGAATACAGTCATTTACTATTTTTGTAACTGCGATAGCTATAGGGAAAATTGTTTTCCAAGACAAACAAGATAATAAACAGACTTCAAAAGACATAATATTTTTTCTACTATTTTTGTCTAAAACAGAGTCAGTGCCATTAGAAGAGTATATGGTTCCACAAACAAGTAGGGACGAATCTTTACAAGTCCTTTAAGAAATCTATATGCATGATTGAACACCATGGCACAAGTCCGTGCCATGTTCAGCTTACTAACATGGATCTACCTAATGTGGCCAGAGTAGCAACAGTCAGTTACGAAGCACTTTTTACAATTGGACAAAAATTATTTGTTTCTCATGCTAATAAATATTTCTATCTGTTTCAATTTCTAAAAATGTGTGCTGCAGCACTATTGCCCTAGCCTTACGCATGCACATGTGCACACACACAAACACACACATATACACACTCCTCTGGATACAAAACCTTAAGGTAACAGTTTAAGCACAGAGAAAAGACAAAACTGAGAGAACGTTATTACTGCTATTCCTATTTCTGGGTTGAACTTGGAGACATGAAGAGGTTACAATTACTTAATGGGTGTTTCACAGCAAATCTGAACAATTAGAACTATTCTATGTCCCTGTCTGGTGGATTTGAGATTTTCATTCACCTGCAAATGACAGGAACAATCATGGAAACTTTCCTGATGGATCAGGCTTGCTGACTCCATGAGGACCTGCTTAAGAACATACTAAGCCTTGGACAATGGAACAGGTTGCGTAGACAGGTGGTAGATGTCCCATCCCTGGAAACTTTCAAGGTCAGGCTGGATGGGGCTCTGAGCAACCTGATCTAGTTGAAGATGTCCCAGCTCATTGCAGGGAAGGTTGGACTAGGTGACCTCTAAAGGTTCCTTCCAACCAAAACTATTCTACGGTTCTACGATTTGATGATATCCAGGTTTCTTTCTTGCAAAAGCCAGAGTACAGAGAGCGGGTTTGTGACATGGCCAGAACGTGCACCATAAGCTCAGATTCACTTGTGGGTCCCCTGGTTCAGACACGGCCCAGAAATCACCCCTTCTTGGTGCTGCATCTGTACTTCACAGTCTAGCAGAAAAAAAGTTATATTTCAGGGAAATGAAACTCCAGAGGTAGCAATCAGTATAATTACATTCAAACCAGTACTTGACATACAGTTCATAAGAAAATCGTTTTTGTTTACAAATATATTCCAGAAGTATTTCATTTAGCTGTGTGAATTCCATAGCTTTCAATGTGAAAACATACACACAAATTGTTCTCTATTCCAACAGATTTATGTGAAGATTCTTATCCATGTATATTGATTTCTTTGCCTGGTGCAATACCCCTTTTTAGGATAACACTAGTAAGAAGTACTTCCCAGCAGGTTTCTCACAATAATAAAATGAAAAAATGCTAAGATTTTGGAGAGTGAGCATGTGGACATGTTGACTAATTTGGAACAAAATATTTTCTAGTTGTCTTAATCCAAATACGGCAGGGTAAGTAGAACACACAAGAAGCCCCAGAATCTTCAAAAATGTATTTTCCGAATGAGGTCTGGCCAGATAGCTGTCTAATTTTCTTCAATTTGTCTCAAGAAAACATGGATTAGAATTTATGAACTCCTATCTCTGCATCTTATATTTTTTTCATCAGGCTCCACTGCTCCTGAGCTAGAAATATCTGCTTCTATAAGTGTTCCTTTTAAATGGATCAAAAAAAACAGTGAGTAGTTTCTGAGTAAATTTTATACGTTCAGTTCTTCAGTTAATGGATTTGGGGTCCATCCTGCTTTTCACTGCCATCTGATGAACAAATGTAGATGCTCCTCACTGCAATTTAGTAGAGGAGTTATTGCCATGTAACTTTTATGCAGAAGCAAAGAAAGAACAATACTTACATGATGTTCCATAAAATAAAACTTTCTCACACCAGCTGTTGAACTTGCCTCTGGCTGTTAGCCACAACAACATAGTCTAATGTACAGAAATAGATGCTCTGTAGGCTGGGGAGGAAGGTAAAAAAAATTAAAACCAGGAAATGTTTGGATGACAAACATTTTATTAGAAGTGATTTTTGATAATTAAGATATCCTGCTGGAGGTGGGTTGGGTAAGTGAGGTAAAAATACATGTATCCAATAAAGTATTTATTCATTTTCCAGAAATCAAAATGTGATTTTTTGCTATCTCTGTAACCCACCTAACCAATATGGATCCCCTCGTTTCTTTCATTAAATTATGATAATTAAAGTCACAGTAATTACGAAAGCAAATTTAGAAATGGAATTAAAATTCTAGGAACACATAGGGAACTTGACCTTAATTTGCTATTTCCCTCCATAATCTTTATGATAATGATCTTTCAATTTCAGTAGAATCTGAAGACAACAAGAAAACCCGAAGAAGCTGAAGAGCAGTCAGGGTCAAATTCTCTTTTTCCAACTGATTTTTATACACCATTCCTAAGCCTGGTTCTCAACTAGTGATATATGATGAGAGCATGACAAAGTTTAATGGTTCACTTCCCCCTTCCTCTAGCCAAAATAACTGAGCCAACTCACAGTGGGAGCATAGGTATTCGGTGTTGAGGCTCACCAGTAATAAGTTATTAACTTCTAGGATGTAAAAGGAAACAGGGAAGGAATTGGGTCTGTGAGATACAATGCCTCCTGTGGTTGTGGTGGGAGTGGGCACACTCTTTGCTCAGAGTTGTACCTGAAGTCAAATTTCAGGCCTTCGTAGTTTTACATGGGTCTCACCAGTTAAATATTGCTTACCATGAACCACAGCTATAATTTTACTCTGAAGGGGAAAAAGAAAAAGGTAAAATTGAAAGAAAGTTCTCTTTCTTTTGGTTTTTATTTTTTGGACATCTGAATAAGTGAAATAAATGTCATGGATCAGACCAACAGCTTGTGTAAATCAGCTCCACTCCATTGCTTTCAGTTCAGCTGAGAATCTGGCCCAGTAATTTTTAAGTCAAACAACATAATCTGATTTGCATGAAATGTTACATGCAAGAATGAACTGGGAAACATGATGTGGGATCCTTATATTCAGCTTTTTAATTACTTTTCCATAATTCTACAACGCGAAGATTATTACATTCAGAGGACAATGTTTGATCCCCTTTGGTTAATTTAAATCTCATTTAAAAGTTCCTGTGGGAGGGTTTTGGTTCAGAATGTCTGACACCACAACTATGTTTACACCAACCACAGTAAACACATTCAAGACATATAAGACAAAATAACCAAATCCTGCTTAAAAATCGAAATAGTTTTAACATCAAGCTACACACATATATTTACTAATTTTCCTCATACAGCTCTTATGAGGTGAATAAATACTTATCTCTAAATTACATATGGGAAAACTCAGAGAGGTAAAGGGAATTACTCACTGCTACAGCAGTCATTTTCAGATGCAGGTTTGGAACTTGGGAGTTTTTGGCTATTAGATGTTGTGCCTTTCTTCTAATTAACTAGGGGTTTTTTTTCAGTTAGGAAAAGAGAAGGAAAAAAAAATTCCTCCATTCTTTCACTGTGTCAGCATTTCTTTCTACTCTTNATTCTTTCACTGTGTCAGCATTTCTTTCTACTCTTTCTACACATCATTCTTTAGCTGTATGTCTGTTTCTGGTAGATTCCTCTTCCTCACCTATATGCCTTCTTCTCTTCACACTTCTTCACATGCCTCTCCCTACTGCACACAAAAGATGATTGCTTATGATCTGTTTTCAAAAATAAATGAGATTATTTCCATCCCATTTACACATACACAACAACAAAGATAAGAAGACCTTATATCTGTGTGAAGACTAGTATGATGATTAGGGATATATTTAAAAATGTTTGTCTTCTTTAGATATTCACTGTCTTGCTATCACACATAACTTTTTTTTTTTAAATTATTTTTTAAAAAGAGTTTATATACTGGAATAGGAACATGGGCACCTCAGAATGATTTTTTTTGTTCTAAGGTATGTGCAGACATATTCCTAACTACTGAACTTTTGTTAGACCTCCACACTCTCCCTTCTCTTGCACTTCACATTCACTTTAGTCTATTTATCTTTTGATGTAGTTCCTTTGCTTATAAATTTTTATGTCTAGGTCCTTTATAATATATGACACGAGTGAATAACACAGGACTTACCCATTCTGGCAGCTGTACCCTCCCAAATTGTTTTAGATATACAGCCTTATAATTAACCAAAGACTGCCATCATGCTCAGGCATATATCGAGAAGAATCATTAGAAGCCAGATTTCTATAAAATATTGTCTGAATAGCTGAAGCATATAGGTACTTTGAAAGCAGCGCCAATAGGCATCTCAAAGCTCAGAAGAGCTAACAAAATAACAGTGGACAAAAAGAGAAAAATGGAACATCTGGAAACATTTTAAATACCTGTAAGACTACTATAAGAATATGACAGCATTTCTGCAAGCAACTTGACTCTTACTAAAGGTTGCTATAGCTGATAATTTTCCACAAAAAAATTAAGAAAAAAATATTAAAATAATACATTGATCAGATAAGCTAGCACGGCTGGTGCCCAGGAACCCATTGTGAGATCCTTTGACTTCATGCATGTCCTGGTGTTCAACCAAGAAAAGGTTCCTACAGAGCAGCCAAGAACTATAGTACCCAGCAGATTTGGAGGTTACACAGAAACCTTAGGCGGTCAGCTAAACAGAAAATGCTGTGCAGGACAGCTCTGCCAGCAGCCAGCAGGAGAAAGCTGCATAGGGGAGCTCTATTAATAACACTTATTCTTTTCTTGTGATTCAACAACAAAGAGACAAATGATCTGTATCTGTGTGAGTATCTATGTACCGGCTATCCAATGCCACCTTTTAGTCAAGGAAGAAACTCTATGGATAGGATTCAGTTTAAGGCTAAGACACCTAGGTCTAGGTGTCTATCTTAAGGTCTCTACATCGCCTGTAGATCACAAGATTGTATTACATTCAATGGAAATCTTGTCAGTACACTTAGTGGAGCTGAAAGATTCTCCTAAGTTTAGATTAGATTCCTAGGTATTGCTAAAACACGGGTGTCTGGAGGCACTTCAGGAGCACTGGAATACCTAATATCCATCGAGGAAGATGATAATTCATAAGTCTCAAGTCATATCTTCCAGCCCATGCAAACGCATTGGACATGTAGTACACTATTACTCTCTTGTAGCTGAGACACTCACGTGTGCTGGTAGATCTAACACAGGATCCATGGGAGACGTGCTTTCCTGCAGCAGTAGATGGAAGGAGCAAAAATACGGCCTCTCAAAAGGTTCTGGATCCTTGTCGGCAGGAAAGTACCCTGGACTCTCAGTTGGCTATCGTCACATTTGCCTGTTTTGCAGCTGTCATCATGCACAGTGGCATTCCCACCAACGATGGAAGGAGTGCAGGGCAGGGGGGACAATGGCAATGTGCATCATTATTCTGAGGAACAGATCCATGATTTTGTCCTTCTTTCTTTCCACCACAATGCTGTCCCTGGTTATGCATTCCCTTTTTGAGGTACATTGCCCTTCCCAGTCTATTGAAAATGTGTCTGAAAACCATTCTTCTGTAGGTCTACCTTCCTCGTGCTACCTTCTCTGTGCTAGGGTAGCTATCTGACTCATTAATAGATCTTTCAGATTTTTTTAAAACCAGAAATTCATCAGGCTCTGTACAACTAGGAGTAATTAGATAACACTCAACATTTGTATAGAGCTTTACAAACATCAGCTAACTAATCTTTCTGACACCCCTGTGCAGATATAATAAAAAGGCTACAACCTATATACAAGACTATTTCTTACTCTAAATATAAACAACACCTTCTAGTTACTGCAAGTAAATATTTTATTTTTCAGGTTATTTTTATGTTTTATTTTGTTATTCCTGTTTTTAAAGGTGAAGACAGACAAACAGACAACAAATGATATAAAATTGGTTTCTATGTTAGAGGGAGCACATCATTCAAGTCAAGGGGTTTTCTTTTCTTTTTTCTCTTTTTCTTTTTTTCCTTTT
>RSEF01000003.1:82396692-82422371 GCA_003993805.1 Himantopus leucocephalus | reverse complement strand
TTTTAGTGTTCACAGTCTGCCCTGTCACTGATTTACTGGGAGCTCAGGGTATCTGAAAAATAGCTTAGATTTTGTGAGAGACATTGAAAAATTGAAGAACCTAAATTTGAATACCGTTGTTAATGTGTTTTTTTTAGTATTTTTCCCCATAGTACAAATCTAGCTAACTTAAAATATATTAAAAAAAAAAAGCCAACCTCCAGTGAAAAAGCACATGGTCACATGGTAAAAAAATGTGAGATCTAAATAAAGCTTTTTCCTTTAGTATCACCTAAGGTAATTCTAGTGTTAATATTGGAATTTATTTTACTTCTTCTCTTATTCAAATTTGAAAAAAGATAATTAAAGTGAAAATTAGGCAATAAATACTGAGCGAAGAGTGAAAAATACAGTAAAATTATCTATTTAGACTTAAATGGAGCCCAATTTTACCTTTTCACTCAGCAAAGGATATCAAAAGCACATAAGTGAAAGAAAAGCATATTAAGAATGAAAACAATTTTTCTACCTAGAATTAGTAGCTAGAGAGTTAGAACTTGGCTTAGTATTAGCAAATTGTTTATTGGTCTTAACACTGCTGATAGTCCCAGAGCATCAACTGTAACCAGAGATCTGTTTGCAAAGGTAATTCACTCAATTTATTCTTTTCTTCCCCTTCTCATAAAAATTAAAAGCTTTCTCTATCACCACTCCTAAGTCTTACTCTTATAAAAATGTGACTGGGGAAAAAAAAAAGAAAAGAGGAACATAGTAAATTTTTCAACTGGTTAAATTTCATTAAACAACCTCACAGCTGACAATTATTTCAAAGTCTGAAGGGACTTAAGAATATGATTCCATTATAAGTTCATGACAGAATTATTTGGAAAAAAACTTGTAAAAAGCAATTTCATAACACCAAAATGAGCAGGTAGCATTGTGGGAGTGAGTATTCCCGTCTTCTGCCCCCATTCTCTGCCCTTATCAGACTTTTAACTGCTTGTACGGTCAAGAATTCCTAAGATCAGCATTAAAATGAACTGCAAGAGCTAGTATGCCATCAGAAGACATTATCTGAAAATATCTGTCCAACAGTCAGAAAGGGAAAAGAAAGTTAACAGCAGGGAACTGGATTAAGGCCAATGATACAAATAATGAAAAAAGGGTATTCTATATACAGGCGTCAAGCAGCTTTTAACTTCTCAAGCGAGCTGTGAAGGCATGCTTACAAATGTGTGTGACACACTTATCATTTAAGGTCCAAAGTGCATAGCTGTATCGTGGCTTGCAGTGAAATAAGAAACTATAGTTCTTTTCCCCACAGACTTCTTCACATTTGACTGCTTCCAGGCTGGAAAACAGCTGTACATCTAGAACTTCCCTTACCCCCAGCCTGTAGTAAAAAAGCTAGCAAAGCCAAGGGCAGAATGATGGCACATGGGCTGATGAGGGAGGCATGACTAGGAAGCTGTGGACCAGTGCCTATACACTGTCTGCCAACTGATTTGCCTGAGACATTGACTTCGACATCATCTCACTTGGTTGACAGCAAAGACCAAGTTTTGTCTGAGATAAGAGTACCAGCCCAGTGGCTTAGAGAGTTTTCAGTTCATGTATTTGATAAATCTGTTCCTTCCTTCCCTTTGCATTTGCACAGACAAGACCTTCAAGAAAGCACGTAGCGCTGTTGGAGTTCAAAAAATCTACCTCAGTAGCTAAGGTGAGGCAGGCAGAGAAGTAGTTCAGTGTGATACCTGACCTGACTTCCATATATATACACATGCACACATAATATATATGTATATATGTAATTTTCAAAGGCAAGGGTGCAGCTTTCTGCTATTTTTCAGATCCATTTCAGCATTCTCTGTCCAAGACAAGTCTGTCAGATGAAAGGAAGGATAATTCACAGCCTTTTAGCTGGTCTTACAGGGGATTTCTTTCTTCCATTTGAATGTCTAGTGATGGGTGAACAAGCCTCTGCAGCTCAGCAGAGAATCCTCGAGTGGCTTCTGGTGATATTTTGATGGTATTAAGACAATGGTGCATTATAACATGGTATGTCAGGCTTTTTCTCTAAGCTCTTCCTTTCCTTCTGAAGGAATGCTCATGTTTTCTAAATTGGCATAAGTCTTTTAACTTAGAATAGAACCTGTTCAAAGGAATCTCTCTCATTTTTTCAACTTTGAAACTAATTGCATTAAATGGAATTTAGCAATTTTCAGTGACTGCAGATTTAGGATTATGCATTTTTCTTTTGGAGAAAGAAAACCACTTTTCACTAAAGAAATTTGCACAGTAGTATATTAAACACTAAATTGGACAATTTGTTTCAAATAACTCAACTGTTTTCAGATTTTACCTCATTAATAATGTTCAATGACAAAACTGGAAATGGTCAGCAATATTTTCTTGTAAATAGATATATAAGACAACGTGTTATTTGTCTAAGACAGAAACATTATATGACTTGAAACAAAAAGGGTAAGTGTGTTTAATAATTTAAAAAGGGTTTAAAAATCAAACTAGAGAATCACTTTAATCAACATTCCTAATAATACTGTGATATAAATGTCAGGGAAAGACATATTTTTTTCCTTACAGCTGTGGGCAACATTTTCACAAGGTAAGACATGAAAAAGGCTATAAACTGGGAACAGTGTGTCTAGGTCCAAATTTATGATCCTGAAAACCCACATTCAACTGATACCTGATTGTCGGAGTGCCAAGGCATATAGACACGTTAGCGCTTGAAACAAACATTCCTCAAGTGCTTCTGCATTCCCAGCATAGTTTCTATTTTTATATGCCAGAGTAGCTTTATGTCTTAAACCCACCCAAAATCAGAAAGCTATTTTTTTCCCCACTTGGGTCCACTGTACAGCTACACTAGGAAACCTACACTTCAGAGAATGCAGAAGTGGCTGCCATTTTCTTTTAAAACCCAGATGTGGGAGGAGAAAACTAAGGAGGTGATTCTATTAAAATAACTTTCTTCTGCACAGTAGCCAAGGCATAAATCTGAACACGACTGTGAAAACATTACAGAGTCCACTTTAGTAGAGTAAGGATGGAAAGTAGTGACTTAAATGTTAACATTTATTTAAGGAATCATTCTTTTCTCACATTACAGAATCATTCTTTAAAATATATAAATGTTGTTTGGAAATGGATTGGAGTCCAGGTGTCCCTAACCTGGACTAAGTGCCTTAAGGATTATACTACCAACCAGACTTTTTGTCTTGCTCTCTGAATCACTAAGTCTTGCTGTCATTTCCCCAGAGTAGCTCAGGCTCATCAGGGGGACACAGATGAAGTTGGTCTTGCCTAGCCTGTTCTTTGGTGCATAAGTCCCTCTCCTGGTTGCAGCAGCTGTAGCTCTGACACCTCTCACAGCGCTGAAGTTCTAGTATGCGCATCCATATCTTTCTGGGTAAGTATTTGAATTATCAGAATTAATTGCAGTAAGATTCTTCATCTGGCTGTAGCTTTTAATTAAAACTGTAGACTGTCTGAGTGTATTGTCTTGCTAAGATCATATCTTACATATTGGGAATTCCAAATGAGTAGCTGTTTCCCAGCCCATCTGTGAATCATAAAGGGGGTTAGGTGGGAACCAGGTGCTACTTTCAAACATATGTTAGAGCTTAGGTTTAAGCACATTACGAGCTTTATCTTCCAAAACAAAGGTGTCCAGATTTCATGTCACCAGCTCAGGTGGAATGGATCAGTCTGAGACATAAATGCTTTAAACTCTATCTGAGTATCAGGTTAGAGGGAATTAGGCAGTTTGAGTGTCAACCTGCATGATAACGTTTTTTTAAGCTTTAAATTTCACCACACAAGAGAAATATTTTTCCTTTTGAATCACTTTCAGACTTTTTTTTTAATTTTGCATCATCCAACAACTAAAATAGTAAATAAATAAATAAGTACTTCCTTACTGTCCATTCCTAAATCAATTAAATGTTTCTCTAATCAGCTGCACATTTAATGAAAGAGGTGAGAATGGTACTAAGAGGTTAAATGGTAGTAAAAATCTGCAAACCTCTTCACCTGTGAACATGTAAACCTCTACAAATCTGTAAACCTCTTTCTCCCTGTGCGGGAGAAAAAGGAAAATACAGTGAAGAAGAATCTGTATTCATTTGTGAATGACCACACATATCCCGTTCATGAGTGGGTGTTGGTTAAGTCTAGAAACAGCATTGACTTAGCCCTGGTCCAGCCCCATGATTAGGAGGCTGCTTTCAGGTGTACTGCTTTGTTTTTTGTGTTTAACACTGGCTTTATGGAGGGCTTAATACATTCCTTCTTCTAAAAAAGATTAACCTTCTTCATTAGAGGTGACACAATTCGTACTTATTGACTATACTTTAACTGTAGAATCATGATATTTATTTGACAAGGTTGCATACAAAGGAGACATAATATTATCTAAATAAATGGCCAGAGAATGTTTCTTTTCTATAGCAAGCTGCAGCTCAGTCTCATGAAATGGCAAATGAATATATAAATGAAAGTTTTGTCTCTGTTTCACAGTGACTATACAATAAATACTTCCCTGGAAATGTTAAGCGTCAACGGGCATGTATTTTCCATCAAATTATTTTTTAATTTTTATGGAAGACAAAGCATCCTCTAAGTTTTTATAAAAATTGTCACACTGCGTCTGCTTGCTTTATTTCTTGCTGCTGTCTTTATTTTATTTTTTTTGTACACAACTACATTTGGGAAAGATGTAAGTGATGAGATATTAATAAAAGATTATGAGACTTTGCTGTAACTGTGTAAGCTTAGAGCATATTCTTTCTCTCTCTCTTCCTCTCTATACACATACCACACACATACATGCATATACAAAGATAAAGGCATTATAAATAGCAGATAAAAACTAGAGAAAAGCACATATAAACAGTGTCCCAGTGACAATTCCTAGAAGCACCGGTTGTATCTATATAGAAATACCATAAAGCTGTGAGCCTGCTTTCAGGTTTCAAGTGCATTAAATTTATGTCCACACTACATACCTTACTGTTGAAAGGCCAGATGTTTTTCTATTGATCACAACAATTTTGTGTTTAGTTAAAATACACAGTGATACACCTAACCTATTAAGTCAACTTTGTCTGTACCGTGAAGTGCCAAAAATATTCCCAAGCCTATTAAATTGCATTACATTTTGTAACCTGTTCAAGAAGAAGACAGAACAACTTTTTAACTAAGATCACATAAGGTGCCACATTTCCTCCTGTTTGAGGTTACACTCATTATTTTTGTATTATATTCTTGGACATGATTGGTAATGTCTAGATATGGGAGAGTATGCTGCCTTTCAGCAGACACTTGGAAAGTTCATGAGGACAGGAAGCTCCAGTTCTCCCTGGCCACTGTCAGCAGATGTACTTGCCAATGAAACAAGAATGAATAATGAGTTGCTATTACGTGTCAGAGGTTTGGAGATGTGTCCAAAGAGAGAAGTTTTAGGAAAGGGATAGTTTTTGCATTGTTAAGACTGAGCAAAGTCAATGGGGACAAATGGCAAAACAATGTATTTATTAAAATTTGGCTTCTAAAAATGAGTGCTGTGCAAGCACATAATTGACTGGGAGATACTTCTGGTTTGGTCTAGCTCTTGGCAACTTTTTACCTGCATATGGTATGATTAGCAAATAGACTGTCTGCCAGTATTCCTGGAGAGTTCGAAGTGAGCTTGGGGCTTTTGTGTTTGGACACAGATCATGTATAGGTCTTTAGGACGGGTTAAGTTGTCTCCAGGCAACCTGCTGAAATGGATAGAGACAATCAGGAACTCATTACATGGGTGCACTAATAATAGTAGTAGGAAATACCTTGCAAACCACATTCCCTTCCTCTACCCCCCCGCCCCCCTCCCTGCCTCAATCTGCATTCACTCAGTTTCTACTCTTAAAATGTACAAGCAAGGTGTTATTCAACCTGCTCTCACTTTTTTTTTTCAGAATTTATTATCCCGGGCCTCATCTTGTTCTCAAAAGACCAATTATGTTAACCAAAACACAAGCAATAAAAATGTATTCACTGTTAAATGTGAATGTTATTTTACTAACATCATACACACATCCATATTTTTGGATGTTTCCTCAGGAAATGCATGGTGCTCCTTATTCAACAAAGTAGGGAAATCATAACATTCTCCAACAAACCTGAAAGCATTGATGTCATATTTCAAAGTGCTTTGCAGAAATCGAACATATATAACTATTTAATCATGACTGAAAAACAGGTATGTATGTGGTAGAAGTAAGTACTTATTCTAAGTTGGTAACAGTAGAGACTGAAGTATAAAGCTTAAATAAATTTTCGGATGAGTGGATTTATATTTACCTTCAATATTTTTTTCTTTTTCTGGGTGGGGTTAAGATACTTTTTAATATAAAATACTCCTTTTTTAAAGAGATTCAAAAATAAAAAATATGTTCATGACCTTGGAACATTAGGAACCAGTTCAAAACCTACTGACTTCAGTAAGTTTTGCACCAGAGCTGCCAATGAAACAGTGGAAAAGACTGATGAACAAAGCTCATTCAGACTGAGGTGAGGAAATTCTGTTTTGATAATGAAAGATACTTTTCATGCCAAGGTCTCTCACTTTTTTCCACATGTATATTTGCATTCAGAAGCAGAATAAAATTCGTTGATATGCATTGCCAAGTATTGTCCGTCTATCAAACACCATTGAAATGCAGGAATTCTAACAATGCTTTTACCGATGAAAGCCTAGGAATGGTATACTTCAACACAGAAATGTTAATCTGAAGCTGTTTTCAAGATACCAACCTATGGGTCTGATATAGAATCAGGCCCACAGGGGAAATAAAGAAGACTTGAAAAATAGATTACAAGCATTACTACTATTGTACAAGAAAAGATAAACAAAGTAATATTTTATAACTGTCTTCATGCCCTGTTTTTGAACAACCACAATACACATATACCCAGCATACGGCTACGTTGTTAAATCACTGTGTGATGCTTTACTTCTAGGAACAGCAAGCTGGAATGTCAGAAACTAGAATTTTCAGCAGCAGCACAGTTAGTCTTTCTCATTAACAATATGTGTTCAGAGGAGCAGATAATTTAACAAATCAAAGACCTGGGCAGGAAACGTTAGCACATTTAGGGATATTTGAACCACAACAAGATGAATTGTGAGACTCTGTTTTCTGAGATTAAGACTTAGTAAGGCCTAATTTAATGAACAGTTTGAAGGAAAAGGAACTTTTAAAAGACCTATCTCATAGCTAATTAAAAACAAAATCTCTTTTACAAAAGCAGTACAATAAACTGACACCATACTTTAATTTTTTCCTGTGAGAGCAGTTCTTGTGTGAATTGTTTGCATTTTTCATTATCATTATCATCATATGTCTTTCATTAAAGACATATAAACAAATCTTTTTTCAAAAAAAAGTTTTAAAGTTTTAAGATATGTGTATATTTGGGTTGTTATCAGCACATTATATTTCTTCCTAATTTGATATGTCAGTGGCTTACGTAGTTATAAAGCCAAACAGGTTATCACAAATATTTATCATCCCAGAAAGCATAACACTCAAGAAGTCTTTGTTGCCTTCCTATCTTTAAATAGATCTTAAAAGAATGAACCATTCTTCTCATCAGTAAATTATTGTGTTTGTAAAAACGATGACTACGAAGCCAATACATTACAAATGATGAACCTGAAAATTAAATGCTCCTGCCCAGGAAGTTGAATGATTAATATTAAATTATTTTAATTTTCTATGACGGAATACCATTTCAGGTAGGGTAGTTCCACACAAAACAAAAAAGCAGACAAACAAAAAAGATAAAAATAAGCAAATCCTATTTCTGTAAGTATAGCACAATAAAAAAAGCAGAACTAGTTTCTGCTGTCTTCACAGATGTTTGCTAAAACCTGAATTTGTCAGAGGTACCACTAATTTTAATGGGATCACTGATGGAGAGGAAGTCTTCTCAATGGGAACCAAAATCATTAAATGTTAATAGAAATTGGGCTTTTGTTCCTGCAAATACCTTTAAGTAAACCAATAATGGTGAATGCTGTTTAGCTAATCAGATTCCTTTATCATTTGTTTGGTGGTTTATTGTTCCACAGATTTTATGTATGAGGTTTATTTGTTATGAGTACCAGAGGGCCTTATGCAGATTCAATTGGGGTTGGCCGTATGCACAGAAGCACATGTGTTTGCATAAGGGCTGGACCAGCTTACATTTCGCTAACATTTTGAATCAGGATATGTGAGAACATTGCTTTTTCATTTTCTACAAAGATATTAAGACAAAGTTTCCTTATTCAGCAACATTAAAATTGAATGTCATGTTATACTCACGATGTTATTGGACATCAAGTATTCTGGTAAACAGCTGGCATAATCCTGGATTGCACATCTGGTAGGTGTGGATGGAATTCATTAGAGTAAGTCTTCCATAAATAATGTGCCAAAGCTTTGATATAACAAGTGCTTATGCCTGATGGCAGCCATTTACTGTTTGCCAGTTCAAATGTGCTTCCAGTGTTGGAATTCATCCACACTGGCACTTGAAATGTTGAGAATGAGCTCACTACATTTTGGAGGTGAAAGTTGAAGTATGGGAGCCATATCCTCAGCTGCTATGAACTGCAGCAGCTCCAGGGAAGTGAGCAGAAGCACCCTACTTTGTAGCTGAATGTTTTTGGCCTATATACTTCCACTTTTAGCCAGCTTAGTACTATTTAAGGGCAATTAATCATGGGGCATATCGTTCCAGAGAAGTGCCCTTGAGAAAAGTCTCCTAAGAAAAAAGTTCCCTTAGAGAAAAGCCTAAAACGGCAAGAGAGAAAGGACTTATGTGTTATCATAGAACAATAGAAGACAGATCTGGAAAGCACCTTGAGGAATCATACACTATCTTTCTGCTCCAAATGTATTTACCCCACTCCCGATAGATGCTTGACTAATCTCTTCATTAATCATTTATCATTAATCCCTGCCCAACATCATCAGCGGAAAGTAGTATACATATCTCCCCAGTGTCCCTTACCCCAGATGCAGGGAAATGTCTGACATTTTTTCTCTTGATAGGAGAAGTAAGCAAATGATTCTCAGCCTTGCTGTTTGCAGATGCAACGGAAGTGTTCAGCTGAAGTGCTGACAAGAGGTTGGAATATTTAAATCTGACCACGAGGCCAGGGAAAGAGGACCACAGAATAACAATTCAGATATTTTTATTTGTGATTCAGAAGATAGCCTCATCTAAAAACTGATCAAAAGGAAGCGTCATTCCCTCCAGATGTTTCATTATAATGTACTCTTATTATTTGTATTTTATTTTAAACATGCTGCCTTTTATGTAAAAATCTGTTTCTTTTATGCTGTCACATACATAAAAATCGATTTCCAAGTATTATTTAATCTCTCTTATATTTGCCCTGGCAACAGCAAAAGGCTTATAGAATTCAGTACTTGGCTCTCAGTATGGGCATATTAAAGAAAAAGAAACTGAACTCAAATGCATAACAAATACAGAAAAAACACTTACTTAATATCACTGGGTAAGATTTTCAGAGGCACATAGGTTGTTTAGTAACATAAACCAAGAGATTTAGGCTTGTAGGTGATTTAGGCACTTCTAAAAAATTAATTTCACAGAAAAATCTTGAGAGAATAATTTTGCCCCTCAAATGAAATACTTACATTAGATTTTATCTGAATTATAATCAATGATCAAGGCCTTACCCAATTGATTGTTCTTCCTAAATAGATTGCACATTATCTATTTCTCTGCAAAGTAATTTCTTTTTAAGCCTTTATGCCCTATCGAGCCACAGCTGATCAGAACATCTTTACCTGTGTAAGTGAACTGTAAAGCATTAAAATGTCATCCTTCATTACACCTTAAAAACAGATACCAGTAGCTCAATTTTTTTTCTTGTTGATATTGTATTTTTGTTGTTGTTGATAAGGATTCTGTACACATTTCATTCTTAAATTTCTCACTTTCATATCACAATCTTTATTGGGAGGACTCAGGACCAGAACCGACATAAAAGGCACACGTTCATTTAACAAGATGAGAGCAGCAAAAAGCATGTTCATGAACATAGAACAATTTCGACTGATTGGCAATAATTGCTTCTTATTAAAATTGGCAAGAATGATGAATCCAATGCTCCAAGAATTTTACTGTGACATCAGAAAATTAATAGAGGAGCACAAGAAGAAACCCCTGGCTTAGGAAATAGGTGAAAGCCAGAGCTGTGTGGGATAGTAAGCATCTAATAAGGGCTATCTATAACCCAGAGCTGAGAGGAACAGGGCATTGTTTATCTCTTGACTTGTGTCATCGGTTATTAACTGTCTTTAAAAGCATTTGGATTCTTCGTCATGGTGGCAAGCTTCCATGTTATTATCTCTCCTGCTGACTGTATAGGAGAACCATAGAGAGGAGAGAAAAAGGTAAGGTGTTTTTGAATAAACGGTGATAACTTCTCAGTCTCCCACCACTTAAAACTCAGGGGAAAATGAGACACTGTTCTGGTGCTTACAGTAGTAGTGGTTTCAATCTGAAAGAGGCAGTGTGGAATTACAGGTTTACTTTAGTGCTTGCCATCATATCACTACTTTCTAGTTCCTTCTAATTCAATAAATGTTCTCCTTTTACAGTTAGTCATAGTTTCCCTCTAATACGTTATTGTCATTTAATACTATAGAGTTCAAAAATAAGAAGGGTGCTGCAGAACTGCTACTTAAGGTTATTAAAAGCATTTGGCATCAGCCTGAAGATACTGCCTATGATATCAATAGAACAACTTCAGCTGACCTCAAACAAAATACAGTTAGGCCAATGATGTAATGTATTTTAGAAAATCCTGGCCATCATGCTTTGTCTTCATCTTTTTGAATCCTCTGCACAGTGAATATGCTTACAAACACAGCAGAGGTTTAGTAAACCTAATGATGTGACAAGTCAGCTGTAGCTCAAACTGTGACCTGATGTTGAATGTACATCTACACTGGAAAACTTAATGCAATAATGAGGCGAGCAAGCATCCAGCATTTCACAAAAAAACAACAACAACAAAAAACCCCAACTTGCATGTATTTTGACTGTCTCTATTGTTACAGATAATAATTGTCTGTAGATTGCAAATTAAAAGAGATATGTGAGCAAAGAGATGCAGGATTTTCTGAATTTGTTTTTGATTTGGGGAAATCAAAACTCAGTTTTGTTCTGTTACATGTACTGAAATACAGCGTATGTACATATTAAAAAAGAGAAAAAAAAGAAAAAGATGTACATCTAGTTCAAGAAGATGCTCGTAATAAAATAAAAAACAGAACGACTTTTAGAAGTATATTTTGATCTATCTTTTTTTTTCTTAAACACATATCCAAGAGAATAAGAGATTAATAAAAACTAGACCAGAGGGAACATTGGATCATCTAGCTTTACTCATTTATTATAGGACATTAAATTTCACCCTTTACCCCTGTACTGAAGCCAACAGTCCTTGCTTGACTAAAACATGCCCTGTGTTTAGTAAAAGCATAGCTTCCAAAAGGTATCCTCTTTTGATTTGGAGATGTTGAGAGACAGAGAATTCATTTCTCTGCTGGGTTGTTCCATTCATTAATCATGGTCATTTGTTTTTAAAACATGTTTTATTCCTAATTTAAATTTGTCTGGCTTCTTCTTGCAGACATAAATCTTGTTATGGCTTTCTTTACTAGATTTTAAAGTCCTCAGTACTCTATATTTTCCATCTATTATGATATCTGTAAGTTAAAAAAAACCCTAAAAAAAAATAATAAATTCATCACATTTCTCCCTGCACATTTCTTCCTGTAAGACATTTTCTCTAGACTGCAAATAATTTCTGTGGATTCAGCTACCTCATCTCCAACTCTTTACCTCCTTTCAAAGTTGTGAATACTGGAATTGCACACAGTTTTCTAATACCAGCCTTACCAATGCTGTATGTGGCTATATACTCTTAGAGAGCTGTATTTTTTATTTCCTTTATTTTTTTATACGAGTTAAAAAAACCCCAAACAACCAAACAAAAAACCCCTAAAAAATATTAGTCGATTCACCAGTTTAGTGTCTAGGCATTATACAGCATAAAAATCAAACCCCTAAGAAACATTCCTAAATGGATAGGTGGAAAACATCAAAATAGTCACAAAAGTCTACCTTATTAGTTGCCAGAGATCTGCTTAGAAGCATAAGTCAATTCCTGCAGATTTTGTGAGGCAGAGCAAGTCCTTTAAGGAGAAGCTAGGCTCACAACTACACGGCTGCTACAGCGGCATTGTTCAGCTATGCCTGCCCTGAGTTTACATTAGCTACCTGAAGAACGCACAGAGAGAAATCATTCCTGTTAAATTTCCCACTTTTCTCTAATATGTAGCTTCCTTTTCAGGCAGGTGAGGCTGAAGATAAAAAAAGGGAACCTAGCTTTGACTGGAGTTGAGCATGTATTTTTCTTGGAATAATTTAAGCAACACCGTCATATTTTAGATGCCTTTCAGTGTATGTAAAATGTGAGAATAGGGTGGGTAACCCGACAGCTTTCATCACTGAAGGTGTTAGGTCAAAACATTGGCATTTATTCCTAGGTCAGAGGAAACATTTTCCTTTAAAGCTCTGACAGCGATGCTGAAACCTGCCTGAAAGGAATTATTAATTTCTTCTCGGCCCCGGTATTGCTGCAATTAAGGTAGATAGCTGCACCTCTGTAGTGAATAGTTTGGGCTTCTACCAGTCTTGACCTGATTTTATCAGGTGACAGAGACAGAAGCTCTTTGTCTTGTTTTAAAATTCTATGACTGAGTTCATTTAATTAAACGAAGGAAAAAAAGCAACCCCTCAACCTCCTCTCTCCCTCTCAAGTCCTGTTACAAGTCACATTTCTATAGTGAGGCACTAATGACATCATTCACAGCCATGAGCCTGCTGCAATAAAACAGACACGTAATTTCAGTGTGGCAAAGTGTAGCATCTCTCTTCTTATTAACATCAGCTCTGTTTCTTGTTTCATCACAGGAAAAAAATCTCCCTTGTCAAAGAACTGCTGTAAGACTTGCAAATAACTGACTTCAAACTGGGAGAAGCTTAGCACAGCTATTAGTGGAAGGCTCCCTTTTGACTCACTTGGTAAACCTGCTTTCTATACACCCCCAGGGTTCTGGTTCAAGGACTGGCTGAGTGCACACACAGCAAGTTCAGTTACCAGATTTAATCCGTCAGATGCAAACAGCTGTCATACCCATCTGTAGGACATGCTGAAAGGGTGGAGAGATCAAAACCTGGGATTCCCTGTGAGTTTCCAGGATTAACAGTCCCTGAAGTACCAGAGATCTAAATGAACAAATCTAAGCGAGCACAGGGTGAATCCAGGTAATTTGGCAGGTCTGAGACTGGCGTATGGCAGGAAATATTGCAGGGCAAGAATAACATTTATGCTTTTCTTTCAAAAGTGATTGTGAAAAATGTTCATTTTCCTGTTGTGCTCTCTGTTCACCTTTAGCAACTGGCCAGGCAGTTGTCTCGGTGTCGCTGCTGTTGTGCTGCGCAGTCCGTAGGAATGCTCCTTGGCAGCATTCCTTTGACCATCTCTGACATTTTTGTCATAAAGAATACCCAGACCCTCCCTTCTGTTGCTAAGCTAATTCATGCGGCACGGTTAAGACTGAGATTTATCCTCTGCCTCATTTCCCTCATATCTGACTGCTGAGCTTTCAGCCTATCTTGTCAATGTCTCAACCCGATTGCACAACTGAGTTGCTACCTTACAATTTTTACTGTGGTGAAGAAGGTATACATTGACATTCATTCAGAATTTGCATTCAGATGGACAAATGTTTGTTTAACTTTCATGACTTCAGATACGGCTGATTTAGTGCAAAATGTTTAAAAAGGTGAGTCATAGAGCATTTTTTTTTTTAATTTATTTTAAGTTGTTGAAGACCTCAAGTCTGCAGTGAAGTAATAATATGCATATATGGACAGATTCCAATATCTAAAGAAACAATCCTAGTTAAATTCATGTTTGGAGAGAAGGAGCAACACAATGTGTTTGTATAGCTGAGTTGCAGTTTCTCTGCAACTACTGAAGACGTTTCAAATACAGTCAGTGAAAAAAATACATGTAGCCTGTCTTGTTTGAGATAGTTGCCATATACACTCATGTAAAGGAAAAAGAAATGGGAAGAATTTACATCATATTTGAAAACAAATTATTTTAAAGAGGCAACAGTGATCACATTTTGCAAAGTAACCCATTTTTACTAGGAACATCCAAGACACCAGGCATCACACTATGAACAGAACCCTAATCATATCAGTCTTTGCAAATGCATGAAACATGCTTGAATTTAACTGCAGACTAACAAATTAAAAAAAAAAAAAAAAGCCTGTAACTAAGGTCAAATGCTTCAACTGAGAAACTTCTAATAAATCAAAGCCATAATGTTTTAATCTTCAAGCATGCTCTGTTAGTTATTTGCAATCTTAATCAGTCTTTTAAAAAACTTTTGAAAGTTTTCAACAATGACACAAAATTAGGGCTGTGATGAGCAGTTCCCCAGAGTTTTGAGTTTTATTCAGAAAGTCCTTCAAAACTTGCAATCTAATTAGAGCTCGTAAGGAAGCAGCATTCTTCTGTGGACAGTAATTGGAATATCAGTCACAAAAGCAAGGGTAATATGTTATAAGCATAATCAAGTTAGCTTTAAACAGGGTAGTGCAGGCACCTCTAATAGTTTAACCACAGCAATAAAGAAGCTATTGGGAGCTTACAGCCATGATTTATTGGCAATTTTGAAGCCCACACTCATCTTTGTGTTGATGTGGCTTCTAATGCTTTAACCAGTTTTAAACCAGGCAGTGGATATGGACTTGATCCTGCTGTGGCTAACACTTCAGACTTAGTCTTGAATTGCTCTCTTAGGTCTACCATTCAGACTTGAGAGATAATTGCTTTTCTCCGTGCCTCGGTTCTGCCATTTGTAGAGTAGGAACAATAGTATCTCTTGTAAAATTGCTTTAAAGGCTACGGATATAAAATATGATAGAATATTCTCAGAATGACTGAGGGGAAAATAAGATTTTCTAGCATGAGGAGCAAACACAATTGGGTCTGGCCTATGTTCTGTGCATAAATTTCAACCAGTCACTGGTTAGTAGCCTATCTGCTCTGCCTTCTTCGTTTAATTAGGC
Source organism: Himantopus leucocephalus (assembly GCA_003993805.1). Taxonomy (NCBI): domain Eukaryota; kingdom Metazoa; phylum Chordata; class Aves; order Charadriiformes; family Recurvirostridae; genus Himantopus; species Himantopus leucocephalus. The sequence continues at coordinate 82,407,146 of RSEF01000003.1, read as the reverse complement.
CTCGTTGAGAAAAACGTAAAATGTTCTGTAAGCATTCAAGGCATTTTAACCAGTTTAATTTCTCCAGTGTATAGCAAGATCCTGATGCATAAAGCAATCCCATCTAAGCCAAAAGATATTAACTGTGATTATGAAAAACTTGTCTGACTAAAATGAGTTCTGAATCAGTCCTGTAAAACCACATGTTAACAAAACATTAGGTCATACCTACCCTGTGCTTTGTGTACGTATATGTTACAGATTTGAAAAGGAGTCGCAAAAGGCAAATACAGCACTTGTCAAGCAAGAATCTGACTCATTTTCATTGGCTTGATATCCAAGATTTCCTTCTCTTCTCTCATCTACCCTCAACCAACATAAACAAAAGGACGGACTAATATTTATGTTCCTCAGCCGATCAAACAGACCAAACAAAACCCCCCAACCACCCCTGTGCAGACATTTTATAGAGCACAGCAGATGTCCAAAACAGCTGACAAGACAGGAAAATGTTAACGCTAACACCGTAACAACAAGTCGAGCAGAATTTTGCTGGTCACAGGCTGCTCAGCAAGCAAGTTCAGGGAGTTAACAGCAAAACTGCTGCATATATTTAAACTTTGCGCTGCAGGTCATGTAAACATTCCTTTCATGGAAACTGTGCTGGGAATGTAGAAACTCTCTGACCCTGCTGTGTCTTCCCTATAAGGTTTATCATAATACTGTGACATAACTACATATTGTATCTGTCAAAAAGATGGCATCTTGCTGTTTAAGAAAACCAAGCTCGTGTTTATCAGTGGAATCTGGAGAAAAACAATAATGCAGTCCTGTGCCATTGGAAACATTTCCATTGATCTTGACATTTCTTAAAAACAAATTGTCATTTGAAAGTGAATCTAAACTGTAAGACTGTAACAATATTTTTCCTAATAGTAAAAAAAATGAGTATGGAATTGAATAGATATGCATGGTCTTGAGGAGTTTGAATGTCAATTAAACTTCTCAGACGGAGTACTCGTGCTTCCACAGATCATCAGGAAAAGAAATGGTAACGTTTAATTGTATGTATCATTTCTTTTCCTTTTTCTTATTTTTCAGAGGCAGGGAAGTTGGAGATTATACTACAGCATTCTAGTCATTTTGCTGCAGTCCTAAAGCAATATGTCATTGTCAGACACTTTATCTGTCACTTGCACTCTTGCCCGTAGACAGCAGTAGCCTTCTGGGAGATTTCATGGTGACTTTTTTTTTTTTTTTTTGCCAGGCTGCAGCAGGTGTGAAGTCACCACAACTCTATTAGCTCCACTGTGGCAATGAAAGCACATTATTATAATAGAATTGGATGTCTACTCATTACTAGGGAAGCGACTTGCTCCAGGACTTGCCCTTTTTCTATGTAAGGCCACACTTTCCTGCCAGCTCTTTTTCAGAAGAGGGCTCAAAAATGAAGACATCAAACACTCAGCTGGAATCCAACTGCATTCCTCCCTGCCATCCTCACAGACTGGACCTGAAAAGCCCGTCTTCTCTTATTTCAGTCTTGACAAAAGCAGAACAATGGGTAGCTATTGGTAAAGTCTTTTTTTTGCAGTTAAGAGCCATAAGCATTATCCCAGGAATCTCCATTCACATGAAGATAATGCACAGTCACTCTCTCCTTGTTTAGACTACAGCTCAGCCTATCTCAGACCATCTCTTATTTTCTTTCTTGCTTTTTAATCCTTGGCTTTACCTACTGAGCTATCCAACAACTGAACAAACTAAATAGGAAAATAATTGTGGTAAGTCTAAGTGCATCGCAGCCTTAGACAAAGATGCCTTGCCTTTTCCCCCTCAGCTCCTAAGCTATATTGGTGGGAAGGAACTTCCAAACAGACATGTTTAAGACCTCTGAATGAGCTTCTGGAGCCTGGAAGGGGTCAATGTATTCTGTGGAGAATCATCTGTCCTTCAGGAGTAAATGGAGTTGATCACAAATCTTCTTAGCACTCAGCTTCTTAATGGACTTTTTTGCACACTAGTCTGCATTTACACATGAGGTTATTACTATAAAAAAACCCTTTTGTGTTGTTCAAGAATTTCAGCTCCTGATGTGTTTTTTTCTTTGTTTTGTGTATTTTGTTGTTGGTTTTGTTTTTGGGTTTTTTTTGTGTTTTTTAAGTAAAGGTGAAGAATATGTTAGAAGGTTCAGAAGCAAAAATTTTTGTTGCTGAGGCTCACTCTAAAAGGGTGACAGAGAAGGTATGGTTATGTCTAAGGAAGGACTGTTTGAAGAAAAACTTCATTCTTTAGCAAAGACAAAAACTACCTGGAGTGTACATGAAAGAGTTTTCTTTTTTAGATATATCTTCGCATCTTTAAATTAAACAAATATCTCGGCTAGTAATGTTTTCCTTTACTGATCCTTCCAGCCTCTATCCTGTCACCAGTAACAGCAATAAACAAGTACTGAAAGGCTTGAATTTTCATTTCCTATAACAGTTTGGATCATATTCCGAGGAATAAACCCTGCAGAGCTTTATTTCCTTCCTCTACTCCATTCCCTATGTTTCTATGCCTTATACCACTGTTTTGGCAAGTTTCTGTTTGCCTGTCACCTGGATTTGACTAAGTCCCATCCTCTTATTCACACCTGAAATGATCCTAGGACCTACCAACGTTCCAAAGGCTTCAGGATTCAGTAGCTGTTGAAACAATTAACTTTCTGAAATGTTACCCAACCTCTTCTGTGATCCTAACCCCAGCAATCTGCCAGTCTCATCCAGGGAGTTGTTTTTATACATCCAGCTTAGGGCAACAAAGCTGGTGAAAGGGCTGGAAGGAATGTCCTAGGAGGAGCAGCTAAGGACTCTGAGCTTGTCTAGTTTGGAGAAAAGGAGGCTGAGGGGCTGAGAAGAAGTGGAAAGGGAGGTGCTGAGCTCTTTTCCCTGATATCCAGTGATAGGACACATGGTAATGGTTCAAAAAGGTGCCAGGGGAGGTTTAGACTGGACATTGGGAAGCATTTCTTTACTGACAGGGTGGTCAGACACTGGAGCAGGCTTCCTAGGGAGGTGGTCAATGCCCCAAGCCTGCCAGTGTTTAAAATGCATTTGGACAATGCCCTTAATCACATGCTTTAACTTTTGGTCAGCCCTGAATTGGTCAGGCAGTGGGACTAGATGATCATCAAGATGTCCCTTTCAACTGAAATAGTCTGTTCTATTCTATTCTATCCTTACACCTAGCTGTATACAAATACATTTACCAGATATACTTGTTTTAGATCACTGTTCAGTGCAGATAAATCATTAGAGGTGTTGCATCCTACTTAGGCAGTTACGTAGACTTAGTACAATACCTGACAAATTTCTGTAAGTGCACTAAGTTAGAAATCACCTTTGTTTCACCATCTGCCTCTCAAGAATAAAACTATGTGGGAACATTTTTCCCATTTATTAAGTATGTTATCACTGTGCGTATTTATGTTAAGATGGAGAAGGTTGAAGAAGTGGGTTTTCTTTCCCATGGGAAGTTGTTCATGTAGACTCCTTTTGAAGAATAATTACAGTAATTAACATGATCAGCTTTGTTCAAGTTATGTCTCTCTAGGAGAGGAGAGTTATCTCTTTGGAGATTTTTGTCTGGACATGAGGATTAGAGTTGTCAGTAGTGATGTGCTTCTTGAAGAACAGCTATCCTGGATACAGACCATTTAGCGTTTTAAAGGTATGAATTGAGGGCAAGATCCAAAACAAGATTTAGGTCTCTAAGTCTGTAAAACTGCCACTTATCCTGTTCAGGGAGCATATTTTCACCTCACAAATTACTTAGACACTTAAGATTCTGCTACAAATCAGGCCCTGAAGCATTTGCCTCTTATCAGATGTGAGTAGGTGCTCACCAGCTGCTTAAGCTGTCTGAGATCTACAAGTTCTTCAGCATTGTGCCCAGCACACTCCCAGGGCTACCTGGGATAATGGACTCCAAATACAAAATGCAGCAGCCATGGTCAAATTCACCGAAAGGAGAATTCCAGAGGAGGAAGCCCAATGCCAGCTTAGGAGCTCCATGTATCTGTCTGGCATGCTCCTCTGGGAAGGAAGACTAGGGCCGTTCCCTTCTTGGCACATGGGGTTACAAATTCTCAAATTTCCCTTGCAAAACAGTGCAAAACTAACATTAAAAATAGTTACCAATATCCAATTTTACAGGCATTCCAAGGCCAGCTGGTGTTTGACAGCTGTTTCACTTAAATTATAACCTAGTCCAGATGTGCTCCCCATCAGGGCCTCTTGGGGATACCAGCCAGGGCCTGTCCCACTACCCCAGCCAGGAGCAGGGCAGTAGAAGGCACGGAAGCAGCCACAGCCATGGTGACCGGGCACCTCTTTGGGGATGGGGATGGGCCAAGGCTGGGCTGTGATGTGGGCCTGCAGAGGGGCCCGGCTCGACAAGAGCCATGGCTGGGCAGGGCAGGGCTGTGGGGAGCTGGAGCTGGGTCCTGCTGTGGTGTTGCTGGTGCAGGGGCTAATGGCCTTGTGGGGCACTGAAATGGGGTCCTGGGCCATAGGCAGTTTGGAGTGAGCCCTTGGGAAGGGTTAGGCAGGGACAGCCAGACCCATTAGTGCCTTTGTCTTGCAATATCTGCAGCAGAATGCATGCATGGGTAAGGCATGGCTTTTTGGGCTCAGGTTCCTTCGGTGAAGGAGCATTTCTGACAAAACTGAGATGTCTCCCATCTCTGAAGTGAAAGTCCTGATTATGGGGATGTAGAGCTATGTCCTTCTCGCTGCTCCCGTGACCCTTTCTCCCTTGGCTCACAAGCTTTAGCAGGCAGTGCACGGAGCACAGTGAGCCGGGTAGCGTATGCTAACTCATCCTTCTGCAGCTGGTTGAACATCCTCGGGCCAAGTAGCATGTAATATTTCAACTTGCTGGTCTCACAGCAGGTTTTCTCTATACTCACCTATCAGGCAGTAGCTCTCACTCAACCACTCCCTTCTTTTCTCGTACTATTTTTCCATAAAAAGTAGGTGTCGGTCAGCTCTGCTCAGTGGCGTGATTTAAGTGCCGAAGCTGAGAAGACATCTGCGTTTTCAGAAGGGATTTTCAGTTTCCCATGGGTTTCTTACTGAAGGCTACAGCTACAGAAGAGTCCAGCAAACACAGAATTATAGATGTGATGCCTTATTGTCTCACCTGGTCATTTCTCACCTTGACGTATCATCAGCTATACCTTTCATGCTTAGGTACCCAGTAACAATCCTACAGTATATAGGCAGCTTGAGAGCCTAACTTGGTGCTAAGAGTTTGAGACATTTAACTGTTAGGTGTCATGACTCTCAGCGCTGTCCAAGTATCTTTTTAATCTGTCAGTATTCAGACCTGACAACAGATGGGGTATGTTTTGCTGTTTGTATACCTGTTTTTCCATTTTTTATTATAGTCATATGCTTACTGTTGACAGAAAATAAGAAAAGAAAACACATGATCCCAGTTGCTTAGGATAGGCAAATTAGATTTATATTGAAAATTAGTCTGGAATAAGTAAAATGCTCTCAAATTTAAAAAATAGAGAGAAAGGAAAAGAATCTTTCTGATATCACTGTGGAATACCAATGGACAATTAGTATGTCATTAGGAACAATAAAAAAAACAGAGAGGGAAAACTTAATTGAGTATACAGCACTCAAAACTGCTGTTCTAGCTTCCATTCTAAGTGTCCGTGAATGCTTTATCATCTTAATGTCCTAACTCTACAGTCGCTGTGGCTTATGTCACTAAACCAAATTTTCATCAGATTAATATTTTACAGCGCTTTTAGTGCTGTCTTTAGAAAGCAAAACCAAAACAAACCCCTGTAGCACTGGTTGAATATTGCAAGACATTTTTCATTAATGTTTGAATATGCAATGTTTGAATGCAATTGCTGCCTTTCATTTTATACCTTTTATTATTTGCAATATGTTAGCCATGGTAACTAATAGACCCTTTAGTTGATTTGATTGTATCAGATTTATATCAAACAGTCAGAAACATGATATATAAGCAATGTAGTCAGCAAAACCGTAAGCTACCAAATATGTACAATTGAGTTAATTGGTGCTTGTTAAAGCTTATGAATTTTTAAAATGTCAGTAATCTGTAAAATAAGATTTAATATGTGAAAGAAAAAACATGAGAAAAACTTGATAACTTTCTCATGACCTTCTATCTTTTCTCTTTCTTCAGATATACAAAAGATGAGAATTCTTTGAGAGATTTGAAACAGAAAGCCAAGTTTGAATTAACTGCAACTGATGTTAGACATTTGTGAATAATGGAAATAATCAATGAAATATTTTGTGTAATTTATGAAATTTACCATAAGAAGTATCTGACAAGTGAAGTTATGAAGGATCTATGACCTAATAACTTTAGAAAGGATGTGTTATGCTTACTAAAGGGTATTCATGATTCTACTCTGTCTGTCACCAGAGTCACAAGGAAATTAATCTAAGATCCTCATCCATAAAGATATGCCAGAGATATTGTGAGCAAAGACACTGTTCCATTCCACTTCAGTTCCTTAATCTGGAATCACTTGGGATTTATTTCATCTGAATGTCATGAGCTACATATGTAGAGAAGGTGAAAAACCCACTACTTCTTACAACATCCCTGAACAGTAGAAAGGTATATTGCTTCAACTACAAATACTCTTCCTCCTTCAACATGATCTGAAAATGGCGGAATGCTTTATAGCATCGCATTCCCGTCATAGAAAAGGCAATCATCCATTTCAGCAGTACATATTCAAACCCTAGCAGCAGCTGGAATTGAAAAGCTGCATATTACAGTAATATCTTGTACAGTATTTCTGTAAAATTGAATATTCAAGAATGTTCCTGTCCTTGTCTTTCTAGTGTATTTTTTCATCCTTACTGTTATTCATTTATCTACTTTCTTGTCCTGTTTATAGTTCTTCCTTCTTTCTTTTTTTATTTTCCTTTGGTATTAGTTCTTAGATTAATTTCTCTGTGTTTAGGGCACAAGAGACATTTGCAAAAGTCATATTAATATTTACTGTTATAAAAGGACATAAATATTGAAAACATGGAAAGCAAAATTTCAAATCAATGGAATAGTATAAGAGTTTTAATTTTTCAAATAAACGACAAGGTGCTGCTTTCTAATATAGCTTATTACTGTGGATACCACTACATCAAAAAATAAGGTAATTTTTATTTTAGTGAAATTGCATGAATATTATAAAATTTGACATTAGCATGTTCTTAACTTTTAATACTTTCAATGATCTTTTCACTTCCCCTGAATAATGACTGACATCTGGATCTCAAATCCATCATGCATAATAATCTAGCAAATGTATCAGGCAAGAAACTGAAAGCTTCATTAAAGAACCTGCTTAATTAACCTACATGTCTACAGAAGTGCTATGGACATTTTCAGAAGACTCCAATGAATTCAAATCTGTCATAAGCAAAGAACCATTCACGGTGTTCAGGTAGGTCTGGGCTACCTTTTGCAATTTCCAGCTTGCCCTCCTTCAGATCAGTGGCTGCTAGGGCATGCATAATTATCTATTTAATTCAGTGAAGTCAAATAACGGTGGCAGGATGACTGAGTTACTTTCATTTGCATGTGTAAAGGAAGAAACTACATACTTTTTTTTTTAACAGAAAGCTTTCTTAATACCTTTGTGCTTTTAGTAGGTGTTCACATGTCCCCATCATGTTAATCTGTGAAGAATTTATTAAAGTGACATGTCTTTAAAGAATCCCTTTGTTTGAAAGTAGTTGTTTCTTTGTGGTTATGGCTATTAAAATCACAGTTATACCTATATCTACAGATAAAATGAAATACACTGTAAAAAAATCATAATTTTTGAATAAAGAATCTTGAGAAAAAATACAATATTACCAGCAAAAAATTACATTAATAACAGAATATTAATAACAATCCATTTGAAAAGTTTGCTTTTAATTTGTTTGCAATGGATTAGAAATCCATTTCCTCATAGTATTTTTTTTTAATGAAAAACCTGGCATTATTTAAGGAAAGGAATGAATGTTAATAACATTAACACTCAGAGTCCTAAAGTACCCATGAGAAATATATTTATTTGTTTAAGTGGTAAGAATTAAAGTTGTGTGAAAAATTAAAAGTGGTCCTTCCTCTCTTCATTGCTATTCCTCCTGGAAATGCAAATGAAATATTTTCATGACCAGAAGATCTGTTTCAAATCCAAATTATTGCATATTGTTAATGTTTATATAGGAATTAAAAAAAAAATAAAGATAAAAGTAATGCCCTTCAAGTCATTCCTTGAATGCCACACTGGGAAGACTATAGTCTGCTTCAGTATGGAACATATTTTGCAAATAATTTCTGTAGTGTATTTTAGATGTAGGTTTTCACTGTTTAATTAACTACAAAAATATGTGCTGCAATTTGCAGAACTTTGTCATTTTCATAATATTTCTTGAAGCTCAGCCATCCTCTGATAGTAAAGCTGTCATGAGGCCAGAGGTGGCTGCAGCTCACTGTTCCTGACAATTCCTTCTGTAACACACAGAAATCAAATGAATATGCAGGATTAACTGCTTCATATAAATATAAATTTAAATATAAACATACATTTTAATTTATATTTTCACCTTTAGACATGTCCCTTTGCAACAACAAAGAGAATGAGATACAATCATATTTCTCCACTAGGATTCGCCCTCTGAATATTTGTGGAAGCTCAAGTCTTAAATTTTAGAAGAAATTTTTTAAAATCTTTTGTTTTGAGAGAGAACATGGATCAAATACTTCCAAAGCTATTCCAGTTTCTTCCAAAATAATTCTGCTGTTATGCATAGAATAATCTGTGTGAAATTCTGTTTTAACAGTGAGCAAAATGGCCTCAGATGCGTAGCAATAAAGCCTTTCAGATAGTGCCTCCTCACGTAGCGTATCTCCTATCCAAGACACATTTATCTGTCTCTAGTACTCATTTTCTTTACTTTGATTTAGAATGAATACAAACACAAAACCTACAAGGATGAGTCTTCCTGACCTGAGCTCCCTTCCTCACCTTATAATTCACCTTATAATTCTTATAATTTGCAGTAACATGGAAACGATCACTTTGCAAAGCTCAACAAACCAGTTACTGACAAAGTCCTTTCGACTCTTTCATCAGCTAGTATCATCAGGCATCTCTAATACTTTTTCCTAATGTTACTTGAGGATCTTCAAGGTCTCACTGCCTGAGTCTGCATTCCTTGTTGTTCTAAACTGCCAATATCAGACATTCTGAATTAGTTAATATCGCACAAATGGTAGTTATGTTAATTTTACATGCATGCACACTCACATAGATAATAGCTAGGCAGCCGGTTTGCTGGTATGCATCACTGCTTATCATGCTGATTATAATCATCTCATTGCTACCTTATTCTTCCTCCATCTGTTTGTTGCATCCATCTGTTGTCTATCGTCTTATAATGAGATTGCAAGTTCTTTGCGGCGGGGAGAATTTCCTTGTTATTTGTTTGCATGCAGTTAAGAAGAATGGTTTTGTGCTATTCGAGGTGTTACTGTGGTTTAGATGATAGTAATAAGAATGAACTAAATAACTTTTTTTTTTTTTTTCTCAGAACAGTTTGTAGGAAAGATTCATAGACAGTCGTTTTAACTTCTTGGTGTGGTAACATGACTAATGGTGAATTGTTTTTAATGAAAGATAATTTTTTTTAATTGGNAGGTGTTACTGTGGTTTAGATGATAGTAATAAGAATGAACTAAAAAACTTTTTTTTTTTCAGAACAGTTTGTAGGAAAGATTCATAGACAGTCATTTTAACTTCTTGGTGTGGTAACATGACTAATAGTGAATTGTTTTTATGAAAGATAATTTTTTTTAATTGCTCTTTCAAAATAATTTTCCCATCATGTTCATGGACTTTCTAGGAAAAGGAAAACTTAGCATGCAAATAAAACCTTTGAAATTCTTTGACTTCAGAGTCTGTGCAACAGATGTTTACTCAGAAAATGCAAAGAGATTTCCATTTTTTCTATTGTGATAGATGTGTTAAAGGAAAAGTAAAAATATTTATTATGTTGGTTAAATCCAATTTGCCCAGTTAGGATGATCTTTTTTATTCTTATTATTTTATTCCTTTAACATGGTCTATAGTGAAAAAATATGTTTTGACTGAAGAACATTGGAGCGAGTCCAGAGGAGGGCCATGAAGATGATCAGAGGGCTGGAACACCTCTCCTATGAAGACAGGCTGAGAGAGCTGGGGTTCTTCAGCCTGGAGAAAAGGCGGCTCCAGGGAGACCTTACAGCAGCCTTCCAGTACTACAGGAATGATGGGGAGGGACTCTTTATCAGGGAGTGAAGTGATAGGATGAAGGCTAACAGTTTTAAACTGGAAGAGGGTAGATTTAGACTTGATATCAGGAAGAAATTCTTTATTGTGAGGGTGGTGAGACACT
>RSEF01000003.1:82363293-82378307 GCA_003993805.1 Himantopus leucocephalus | reverse complement strand
TTTCTTTTTTTCTTTTCTTTTTTCTTTTCTTTTTTTTTCCTCCAAATTATAGGTCCACATAAGTGCTTGAGAGAGCTTTTACTTTATTATGTAAAATTACTGCTTTTTATTAAAATGTCATCACTAGTGTTTCACTTAATAGTATTAGATTTACAACCCTTCCTCTACAAGAAAACAAAAAGCAATTTTTCTTTCTTTATTTTCCTAAATTGCCTGTGTGTTGCTTGTATGTTTACTGTAATTCTGATGTATAAATCTTTTCTTGGTCAGTTTCATCAAATAATATCCCCAGATATACTGCGAGCTGAGCCTTTATGGCAAATCTCAGACCTATATGCTTTGTTTTGTTTGGTTCAGAGTCACATAATATCAAAGCGTACCTTCAACTGTCTGTGAAGTGCAGAGTGAATACTTCCATATGTCACAGCTGATTTTGTTTTTACCATGCATTAACTGTTAAAATAGATTGCCAGCTAAGTTGGTGCAGCTTCAGGTGCTACTTCAGTGACCATAGAGTTAAAAATGTCACAAGAAAAGGTGATAAGCAAATGCATTTTTTAATACCAATCCTCAATATGAGACTTCCGATTGAAAAGGTTACATATGCAGAAGGACTGTCTAAAGACCCCAGGTGGACTGGCTGAAGGAATCCTATTTGAATGGTCCCTGGGGACCCCTGGGGATTAAATCCTCTCTTTCTCTTGGATAAGGTCTGGCAAAGGAGCTGAATCCAGTGGAGAATGTCAAACCTGTTGGAGGTTACTTTGTGTTGCAAAGCAGCCGCATAAAAGGAGAGTAAATTCTCAGCTCCGCACAAGTCACCTATACTTAGTTTCAGGAACATAAGCTTCGTGTGGCCAAAGGCTAATGACAAAGTTAAGACATTTCCCAGGTGAAAAGCAAAGGACATAGACCATGTGCCAATAAAACTGAAAAAAAGTGAAAAAAGCTGAGAGACTTAGAGAGAGGCTTTTAGATCTATTTCTATAAAGTCTATATAGTCTTCTTTTAGGGACTTGCATCAAAAGAATTAAGTGAAGTATTGTTTTGTCTCCATTGGTAGAAGTAGGATAAATGCACACACTATTATTTTATTTTTTTTTACACAGGCAATTAAAAATATTTGTCTTGTTTTTCAGTGTAATTTGACAGGCTATAGTGCCTGGGAATCTGATTCAAATCAGAAAATTGTCAATAATAACAGCAACGCTGAGTCTCATAGTTGTGTCTGATGATAAAAATCAGACTCCATATAGGAGAAAGAGCTGTCAAGGCAATTCTCCTCTCTAGCCATGGAATAAATATATAAATAAGATAAAAGCGTTGTAAAAAAATAAATTCAGTCCAACAACCATGCAATTGATTATTAAGTACTACAGCGAATGTAGAATTTGGAAAATTGAAAAGCTAACTGACTCCTGTAAATGACTTTAAATCACATGGCTACCTTCAAGATTAGTAGAAGATACTTCTTCACGGCCAGTTAAAATAATTTATACATGTGTATGTGTGTGTATATAAATATATATATTATTTCTAAAGTGATAAACAGCTGAAACTTATAGTATGAGTTAATTATGTTGATTCTCAAGAACCCAAGGAAGGCAAGTGAACAAACTGTGGAATGTGAGGAATACAGAAGGCAACTGGGCCTGATGGATAGGAAGGAGGCAATAGATGCAACATTTCTTTAATTTAAGGACATTTCCTACACATGGTGTTCTCAGAATCTGATGCAGACAAAGTTAAATCACTATAAAGTACATTATGATACTGGATACTATTATGTTTATATCACTATATATCACTGAAGTGATATAGGACGAAAAAATGCTGGTTCGTATTCTGCAAGTCTGGACAATGTTTTTTTATGTGGTACATAGAAAGGAGCTGTGGCTCAAATTTCACGTCTACATCTTTTTCGCAGGTTCCTGAGATGCAAGTCTGAACTACATGTGAGCAAATCATGACAAGTTTCCTTTATAATTATGGAAAAAAAATCAGGTATTTCTGAAGTATGGTTCATTTTATCTCATGATGATAGTTGTCGCATGAATTGTGCCCTAAGCGTACCTGTTTCATTGCAATGTTTGTAAGAGTAAATAACTCACAAGAAGACACTAAAAGGAGGATAATTAAGCCCCTTTACAGTAACTATGTAATAGTTAAAATAAAAGAGAGATTAAACTAGAAAGCATTTTTTTTTAAAAAAAAAAGTCAAAACACAAAAGCATACAACCTTTGTTCTCCTTGTACAGCATGGCAGACTTACTGAGAATTATTGGAGTTGGGATACCATGTTCACATTTAGGATGGAAAGATTTGAAAATCGGGTGATTCTCAGTTGATATAAGTTTTGGTTTATGGTAAAAGAAATAAAATACCCAGAATACATTGCACAGATGATTGCCAGATAACAGAAAAGCTGAAGTTCCTAACTACGAAACCACTATGGGGCAAAAGTATCTCAGAATGATTGGACTGTTCATTCACCATAGCCAGGGAGGAAAAGGATCTTTTCCTGAGGCAACAGGCATGGTAATTTGCAGTGTTCACGAGAACATGACAATGACAGTGACCACAGTACAGTGTAACAGCATTCGGTTTGTATGATCATAAGAAATAAATCACCATGGAAGAAAATGCTTCCAAAGATGTTCCAAGAGCTTGTCCAATACAAGACAGAGGCTCTACTTCCAATGCACGAATGGCTCCAAGAGGAAAAAAGCAAAATTAAGCCAAGAGTAGTAACAAACTTATTTCCTTCTGTGTCAGACATGAGATTTTATTAGTGTATATACAGAGCAAAGAAAGAAACGCAATTGGATCGTAAACCCTTTGGTTCAGTTCTCACAAAACCTCTTGCAAAGCCCCATGTCAGATGACAGTGTTTGCTACTTTATGGAGAAAAGTCACAGACATTGCTGAGAAGATAAACGTGCGATATTGTAATCAAGAGCTGCAGAATCAGTCATTGACATTAACAAACACTATCTAGCATGTGGCTGCATGTTCAGTTATGCTGTGGGCTAGGAAAACATATCATCGAGCCAAATGAATTACTTTTTCCTGTTTTTTTCCCCAGGCCGGATAGACTATCAATGACAACATCAAGAGACCAGGGCACTGGTATAGAAGGGCCAAAAAGAGGCATTACCTGGGTCTCATCTGTGCAGTCCAGGAGGCGTGCTAATAGGTTAGGCCCATACCTTGAAACACAAATGTGTAGAAGTAGTAGTACCACTTGGGTACTAGGGGATAAATCAGGGAAATCTATCTCCATACTGAATATTAAATTCAATAAAGGCAAATGTAAAGTACTACACTTACTTGCTAATACATACATAAACCAGGGAATATTTGGGCAGGCCAAAGGATTACAAATCACCTGGTGTCAAAGTACAACATAAACTGCATAGAAATCAACAACAAGATGCCGCGTAAGAAAAGGTAAATGCCATTCTGAAATGGATTAAGACTGCACTTCATATTTAGCCAGATCCTGCTCTGACCTGGCAATAGTCTAACCTTGGGCTACATCCTCATCACATCCAGCTTTAGGGGATGTTACTGTAGAGGGGATCTAGCTCATCCAGATGATCTTGAATGCCCTTCTACATGCAATGTAGACCATGGGCAATTTTGAAAACTGCCAATGGAGGCACAGGATTGTTCCTTGCTGATTGATTGGAAAAGTGCTCATCCTTGAGGTGTGTATACCATGAAGTTATACATGTTATCAGTTGGATGTTTGGTGCAGGAACACGCACAGAGCCACGCACCCATCTCAGCTGAGCATCATGGACAGTGACAGCCACCCCCAGAGAGCAGCCCCCCACCATGCAGCCTCTCCCTATGTCACTTGTGCTTCAGGTGTCATTGACTGATTGTACCCTGGGTAGAGCAAAGGAGAAGCAGCCACAGAGCCACAGTTTTCCTCATATGAGCCCAAAGCTCCCTTGAGCTGCCATCTCTTAAATAAGATGGTGACTGCTGCCTATGGACTAGCTGTTTGCCTTACGGCGTCCAGATGAGGATACAGCAAGAGTGGATTAGGACACTAGACAGTGACATTAGACACTAATGTCACTAGACCAGACACAGAAAACAGACATAGCCGAACAGAAATGTTGTATGTTCAACAGGGGAGGTAATTATATAAATTATTCTGATCAGTTTAACACTGATGAGGCCTCAGAAGGATTATTAAGCGGAGCTCTACACACCAAAGTTTAAGTTGTAGGAATACTGAAACAAAAATGAAGAGCAAAATAATCATGGGGGATTTAGGAAGAATAACCTGTGAAGAAAGGCTGAAAACACTGCTTTGTTTAGCCTAAAAGAGAAGAGAAGACTAAGGGGAGACATTAAAAAAGTCTTCAAATATGTAAAAGATTATTAGAAAGACAATTCATGATCTCCACTTTACCCGAGGACAGAACAAATCATAATTGACTTAATTTGCAGGAAAGGGGATTTAAATTAGTTATTATGAAAAAAAAATTCTTAAACTGTATGGATAGTTAAGTGCTGGAACAAGTAACCCAGGGAGATAGCAGAATTTCTGTTGTAAGATCTTTTTTATGAACGTATTTCAGAAACATCTGTCTGCTACTCCTATTTTTGTGAATAGATATGATTGCTGCATTCCTCAAAATTAGATTATTTTCTTTCTTGAAAATCTATACCTACATGCATGGCTTGAGATATTATTTTAACGATGTTTTTTTTCCAAGTGGAAGGGAAATGAAATATTATAAAAAAGACAGTAATACTAAAATCAGAAAGTAGCTCATGGGAGTATTGAGACTAAACCTCTAACAGGGATTTTGAACAGCACATGCTGGGCTTGGGGGGTTTCAATTGCTCTTTAAAGGGTTCTTGGCCTCTACTTGCAAGAGCATTTTTTTAAAAAAGAAAATGACACTTCTGTATCTGGAGTTGCGTGACTTTGGTTATACCAAAGATGAACTTCAGTGCTATTTTTTGTAGTTTGTCAAGTGAATCTGCAAGATTTTTCTTTCTCAATGATACTATCGAATGTAATTATTTCTTGTTGTATTTTGTTTGTTTGTCTTTTAATTGAGAACCTTTCAATTTTTGCTACATTAATCACTAAAATATTTATTAATAATGAGTCAGAAATGCCAGTCAGTCCCCAAAAAACTTTAAGGAGAGCTACTGATAAAAGTGAAATTGAAAAGCACAGCTTACATGCATGATAATTTACTGGAGAGAAAAAAAGCTGTGTTTTGTATCAATTAGGCTTATCAGTCCAGATGTGGTATGCAAGATAAACACACCTTTGTGCTATCTTGGCACAAAGCAATAATTCATCGATTGTGTTAATTATTGGTATGCTGCACAACACCTCTTTTGGTTAGATAACCAGCTACGTTATGCAAAATCTCCTCAAGTATTCCAGGTCAGGTAATAGGTTGAAGCTACTCTTGTTGTGATAATATTTCATAGCTGTAAAACTGGTGAAAGCTTTGTGGGCAAAGTTTGAAAGCTCATATGCAGCCTTTTAGGGAAGGTAGTGCAGCTCCTCACAGAGCTGGAGCTCATCCTTGGCTTCTGGGTGATGAAACTGTTTGACTGAGGGCAGAACAGAGAAGTGGCTTTGGAAAAGGGGAGCATCCGGTGCAGTGGAGCAGCTTCATATGCCCCAAAAGTATAACCTGTGGGAGAACACGGGTAAAAGATGCAAAATGTCCAAGCCCACTTTGTCTTTACTGGATTCTGTGAAACAGAATGGGAAGAAAGAGATTGTCCCATTCTCTGCCCTGTATTCCGGACAGTACAGCATCATATATACATTTGAGTGACCTCTATTAAAAATACCAGTGGTTTTCACAAAGAAATGCAGTATTTTCAGTCTTTTTTCTAGTTGTCAAAAAATGTTACACTGTTTGAAAAAGTTTCTTTATACAATGTCTTCTGTTCACTATTTTGCATTTTTCTTTTCCCCTTTTTCTTTCTTTCCCTCTGTTCTTTACTGTTTGGTGTCTGGGTGCCTTGCTTTGTCGTTTCATTCCCCACTGTCTGTTTGAAGTGAACTGTGTCAGTGATCAGGTACTGGAATACAATATATATTCATCTCACCCTTCTGGAGATTCCTAAATTCAGTGCAACAACATTAATGGCAAACATATACGTAAATGCTGTGTATACAGCAAACACTCCTATATATAACACATTCTGCATGAGTATCTCAAATTCTTTCAGTGTAGAAAGCTACAAAAACAATAGCATTTACACTGAGTAAAGAGAAAAAGAGAGAAAAAAGAAACAAAGAAAATAAGAAGAAAAAATCTTTGAAAAACAAGGTAGTTTAAGGGACAGGTTTAACAAGTCTGATTCTCTTGTCTGTTTATTTTCTCCTCTCTTGATGAATACTGTCCGTTGAACATTGTTTATCTTGGTTGAAGAAAATCTTAGATTTTTTTTTTCCACAAAAAGGTCTATTTCAAGTAGCTTGGAAGTTCTCATTTTCTCTCTAGACTAACTGGCTTAGTACAAANCTTGGTTGAAGAAAATCTTAGATTTTTTTTTTCCACAAAAAAGGTCTATTTCAAGTAGCCTGGAAGTTCTCATTTTCTCTCTAGACTAACTGGCTTAGTACAAATCTTGCCTTGTGAACAGACTTATAACAGTGTTTCTGCTGTGTAAGTGCTGATTGCACGTGAAAATTCCTTTTCTGATATACATTCTGATACACAATGTTTTTTTCAGGAAGCTATTTTGCTAAATCGGGCTGTAAAATAAGTTGTCCAGAAAAGGCCTTCTTAAGCAAATGAAATTTGTTTTGATCTTATCCAGCAAACTTAAAAATAGCTAGAGTTATATGAATCCAGGATAGTATGACTTTTTAAAAGTATCAACAAAGAAGGTAAAGGATTTATCTTTTCTCATAAATTTGATACCCTATAAGTAGGGAAAAATGTGTACTTTACTTAATGAAATAAACCTCAAACTTTTTTCGAAGTTGAAGGTAGGCATAATGGTTGCTATTTTCAAAAAAGGAGTCTAAAAATTGACTACCAATCTCAAAACCTAAACAAGTAACTGGGTAAAAACTTGTTCTTTACAAATTTTCAAAACTCTTATTGGTGTGATACTCATTTGCCCCAGCAATTTCTTTGTGGTTGGTAAAGGCACTAATAGATCCACTAAAGTGTACTAGAGAGACCTGAGGCTTAATCTGGTTGACACTAAAACAGTACTTTTAGGCCTTCGACTTTGAAGGATTCAAAATGAATCCAAGTTAAAAAATACATTCTTCTGCCTTTTCAAATAATTCAAAATTGGGCATTCAAATTAAATTAAGATTATTAGTTTTAAATGTTTTTAAAACCAATTTTTATTACTATTTTTATTACTTTCTAACTATTTTATTTCCCTGGAAAGATCATTGCCCTTGATCCAGAGGGATTTTATGAGTGTAAGTTTGTGTTTGTAGATTTGTGGCTGCTGTGGAGTACCTAAAAAAGCTGGACTGTATTATCATCTCCGAAAGTTATATGTAAAACAATGTCTTCATACAGTAGCTTCCCACGTGTAGTTCCCATTGACACCTGTGAAATAAACATGGTTCATATATCCCATTGGAGCAGAATGAGAACGCACTGCATCACAACACCTGATAATTAGGGCAAATCAACCCCATGTACTCTTCTTCAACAGAAAAGGTTGAATAAGAAGAAAACAAAACCTAACTACAAGAAGTTGGTGGCTTATTTTTACACCAATCTTCTACAGATGGTCATTTATTAAAAAAAAAACCCAAGAAATCTATTGCTGTTAGAGTGTATCTGTGTTTAGCTTGGTGTCTCTTATATACAGAAGTGTCAGAGACAAAATTAATCTCTAAAAAGGGTACTTGGCAAATGTTCAGATTAAATCTGAAGCTTTAATGAAGGTTTATCAGTTTGAAAGTGCTCTCCTTGTGTGGTCTTGTAATGGTAATTATGCTTCTCTCCCAAGTCAGACAATGGAAAAGAAAAAGAAAACCAAATATTTTCCAGGGGAAAAAAAATCAGATTCCCACAGAAAGGAATCATCACCTACATTAGAACTATCTACAACATGCACAAAATACTGATGCTGATAATCTGCCCTAAATTTTCAGCCTCAATTTTTAAGCTTTCCTCAGAGATCCAAGAAATACCTTAGTGGAACCAAGTCCTGTTAGGCAGGGCTGAGAAAAAGATGTGCTGGAAAAGCTACTCACCAAATGTATCACCTGAGGGGGAAAAAGCTGTACCTCAGGTTTTGGCATTTTCTGGCATACAAGGACCTGTGCCTTCCTGTCAGGATAATGTGCAAACACACACCATTCCCTGTGTTTCTTCTGTGCCCTAGTCCCACTGGAAGAAAACCCAGCACATGAGCAAAACCAAATAGATGAACACAGATGGAGCCACAATTACTTCCAACAGATCCCTTAGTTTGAATTACTGGTCTAATAAATATGTCTACAATTTTTTTTTATTTCAACAGCCATCCATTTTCCAATTTTTTTCCTTGACTCTTTTTGCTTCCTCAGTTCCCAACATCAGTGAAATCCAGAGTTGATATCTAAAGCTATTGCCTGTAAGGCTGAAGAAGAAATCTGCCATTAAATGTTAAACTATGCAAGAGCATAATAGAACAGATGTAATGGAGCAGGGGTAGGGGGCCATGTGTCAAAGGCATTTTGCTAGGGCTTGAGATAGATGACAATGACAAAAGTTGCCTTTAGGCAACAGGGTTGTAAGCAGTACAATATTGAGTTGGAGAGTATTGGGTTATTTTGGCCAGAGTCAAAGCTCACTAGAGACATCACTTCCTCTAGTGACAGAAGACTGGAGTCTTGGGGGACTAAGAATTTCCATCCATCCAGAAGGGAGTGGTAGAAGAAAAGGATGGACAGCAAAAACATCAATGCAATGAGAAATTAAGTCAGAAGACAGAAGCAGTTAATGCGAGAGAGGTCAAAGTAGAAATATACCCAGGAGAAGTACTAACAGTAAATAATAAAGAACCTGCTCTGGACCAACTCTGATAGCAGGTTTCAGCATGGAAAATCAATAGACCAGAATCTACCACTGATACAGAAACTGCTGGTAGAAGAAGCATAAAAGGGAAAATTGTCAGAAGCTTAATTTTGCCAAAGAGATGATAACAAGGAGAGGAGAATTATGGTCTCTTCGCTCTGCTATAAGGAATGAACTCACAAAAAACAGACCAAAGGGCCTCCAACAGAAAATGCAGAAGCTTATGGAGTCACTTCTGAGACAGGAAGAACTTCCTATGGGAAGGCGAGCTAAAAGTTAGGGTGGGAGCCATTCTTGAAGTTGACTCTAAGTATTATCAATGTATCCCAAGAGAAGCGACGCTAAGGGAGACAGAGGATGAGTAAGTGGAAAGCAGCGTTAATTAAAATATAATAAGGCAAGTAGTGACAGCTTGCACTGTACTGCAAATTTTTGTTCCCAGGTAAACCCATGAAACACAATTTGCTCTTGTAATCAGACATTCAACAGCAGGAACAACACACAAAGTTAATAATGGACTCAATTCCATTTAGTCTATAATGGGAGACAATAATTATGATAAGCATCCTTGGTCTCCGCTTTTTTCTCACCTTGTCCATTTATGCACACACTTATATGTATATACAAAGCTAGGTGTCACGGAGACCTGCTTGCTGCCTTAGTTCAACCCATTCCTGCCTGGCATTTACCATACTGCTAAGTTTATAAAGCAAAGACATTTGCCTGCACCTCAGGGAGGGTAAAATTCCTTTGACACACACAGTTCTCATCCTAAAATATGTAATTTATTATAGACTAATAAAATATTGTTTTTACAAATGGGACTGATTATTTAAGTATGAAACACATTTTAAAATTCCTCTTATGAAGAAAAGCTATCACAAGAATACGTTCTGCTGTAACTCACTGTTTTCAAAAACTAGTCAGATAGTCCAAGAATGAACAAATTAACAAATTTTTGAAAATCAAACTCTCTTCACAAACAATTGGGAAACAGAAAAAAAAATTGAAAGATTCATCAAATAGATTGTTTGCAATGAAGAGTTGAAGCCAGCTCTATTCATAGAAGATGATAATCTGTTCATTAAAGCCTACTTTATTTCTTATTATTTTATCAAAATTCAGAATGTAATGCTGAAAAGGCAGTTTGGCACTTCCGATATTTGAATAACAGTTTTATTACATTTTAACTGGTTGAAACAATTAGAAAACCACAATGTGACAGAAGTGACAAAAAGGACAGAATTAGCAGATGATATGAATCACCTCATATCTCACATAAATATCTGCGGACTTAGCTCATCTCTGTGTTCCCAAGAACTGAATTTAACCAAGGTAGAATAATTTCTTGTGGTTCATATATTTTGTTCCTAAACCTTGTCACATTACTTTCAGATTCAAGCTCTTTCTCGTCTGAATTTTTACTATTAATATTCTAATTGTGACTGTGAGTTTTAATTCTAAGAATACCTCTCTTAAAGAGATAAAGTCCTTTGAAGGAAATTATTCAACATGTTACTTTCCAGTCAGACATATTACCTCTCTTGACAACTGATAGCTTTGCATTATACTGCATTAGTATGCTGTGTTATTCCCCAAAACAGTGTTAAATAAACTCCATGATATGCTCTTAATTCTAATTTATTTTGTAAAAGGTGACAGCTGCATGGATATCATATTTAGTACCGTATTATTGCCAGAGACTTTCCAGGTCATCAACTGTGATGCCGTGATACCGCAGGCCAGCACACAATGAGTGATGTAGCTCTCCCATATCACGCTTAAGCCTTGCCCATTGCTCCCATTGGAAGGTCCAGATCTCATTTCTCTGATGGCAAAGAAGATTTTGATGAGTCATCAGCAATGGGTGTTCAGTTGTCTGAAGTTAAGAGACAGCTGGGCTGATCGCCTGTGCTCCTACTCCAGTTGGAGGTGAGAGGAAGACTCATCCTGGTGGGATATGCTTTCCTCTGGCTTGCTCTGCTGAATTCAGTGGAAGACAAGAAGGGAAACTGAAAGTCTTACTGTGATGTAACTTAAGTTAATGCAGATAAACTGCACTACCGAAGACCAGATATTTGCCAAGTGGACTTCTTATCCAGTTCTATATGCTTTATGATTTCTACAGGTATATCATCATAAGAGCCAATGAAAAAATCTGCATATTTGAGGGGAAGATGGTGACAGTGAATTTTGTTTTACACAAATATCTGGGTCCAATCTTGGGGAGCCTGAATAGTACTATGTGCCTTGTTTGGGCACTTGATATTTCCCACCCTCCATATAAGGTCGCACCATGTAAATGCAGAAATATCACAGTTAAACAATTCTTAATGGTTTTGTGAGAATGCATATTTTAAATTGATAAAGGAAACATAGCTGTTAATCAAAGAATAAGAGTGCATTTAACATATTTTTAAATGTTTATTACCTAAATAAATGTATGTTCTGTTGCAAATTCTGTTAGATATTCTGTTTCATCCAGTCCATGGTATTTCCAAAAATACCCACCCAGAAACCAACTTAAGTGATAGCTTTATAAAACAGCTACAGGTCTGAGTCCTCTGGTGATTATTATAGGCTATTTACAAATAAATAATATAGATGATTATGCAGTGATAGGTCAAGTATCTATCTTTTGGGAATGCTCCCAAAATATCTGACATATAGCCCCAGACTCATTATCAAATTGTCTGACAAGCCTTGCTCTAAAACACACAAAACTTTCTATAACCCATTAACTCTCAAGAAATTTTATGAAAATGGTGTCAAAATTTGGAGATTGAGTATATAGTAATAGAAGTTAGAAAGCAAAAGGCAGGCGTAGTTTGGAAAATACAGATGTCTCTGAATGAACCCACAGCATTGCACAAGAAGTCTGGTAGTCACATATTTGGTTTTTTTTAATTCTGAGTTTTGTTATTGTTTGTTACCCAGTACTTGCACACATTTTGATCATGCAGTGGCTATTATTCACTCTCCAGTATTACCTTTTCAGAAAAGATTTGAACACACCTTCAAGGAAACTAATGCCATCAGAGATATTTATGATAGAATTGGGAACTACATTTGGGCTAAAGAGGGGAAAATACATATGTAAAGCAAAATTAGGCTGCATGAAAGCTGTTATGCTCAAAATGACTGTGAATCTGAACGCTATCCATGTATTGTAAGTACTACTAGTAGCATCTTTCAGACAACACCTGTTTTGCGCATCACTTATTCTGTATATAGGGGCTGTTTATGCAAGACTGGCTGAAGTTAAAAAGCGAAGCGATAATAGAGATCTCTAAAGTCCATATTGTAGACTCTAATTTTAGTTTGGCATTTTCATGAAGCAAATTAGCATTCAACAGAAGAAAGATAAAGAAAGTTATGAAGTGGGCAGTGTAACGTTCCTCAGCCTGAAGTTAAACTACTTTACATCTTTATCTGCTACTTTTCAGAAGTTTTTACATAGTTAAGCTTTATTCCAGGCATGCCATTGATAAACAACAGACCGACTTCTCGGACAGAACAGACAGATGATCTGTGGACTTGCACTGTAGAAATAAAAAGAACAAATAGTACACAGTGGAAAATCATGCTCTGAAAGAGGCATTGCCATACCTTTAGCTGCCTAAAGGTAAGGANAGGACAGATGATCTGTGGACTTGCACAGTAGAAATAAAAAGAACAAATAGTACACAGTGGAAAATCATGCCCTGAAAGAGGCATTGCCATACCTTTAGCTGCCTAAAGGTAAGGAGACTGATCAAATTTGTCATCCAGCCTTTCTTCTCTTTTGCAGTGAATGGAAAGAAGCACACTTCATTTAGAGCAGGGTGTATTATTTACAATATAGAGGGACTACAAGCTGATCAACTCAGACTTGACGCCATAATTTTCATGTACATACATGAAATTAACGCCTTCACAAGAGTAAACATGCCATTTCACTTGCACAGTACGGCCAATCAGCCAAATGACAGCTATTGTTTCAAGAGTTCAGAGGGCATATTAAAAATTAAATATTCACTCAGTAGAAAATAAAATCAGGTATAATTTCAGTTAGTTACCTTCAAATACATTGGGATGTCCTCCTAACAAATTCCCGCCTCCTAATGGGGGGGAAATTTGTGACAGATTTGATTGAATATTTGGGTCAGAAGTTGAAATGCACTTGAACAGAACTTTAAAACTAGGTTCCTATGAATTCATACCCCAGTAGAAATGGATATTATTTCTAGTCTACAGTTACGATGCCTAAATTAACAGCATAACCTTTTCTTTGATTTTTAATTTGGCCATTTTAAATATTTGAATAACAAACACATCAAACTTTATCGAATACACAATTAAGCTCAAGTCCAGAAAGAAATCTTTTTTCAAAAACATACAGTACTATGAAATGATTCAATCAGTGGACAGTGGTACCAGTTGCATTATGTATTTGTGCTACAAGATTGTTTTGGAGATGATTCTACCAAGAATAAAAGTTTATATATTCTTCATAAAAGTTTGATAGTGCTCAGGGCCCGTTAATCTCCACTGTATAAAACATTGAGCCAAATTCCAATAAAATCAAATGTCTGGATGTTCATTACTTGGAGTCTGGTAACTCACGAATATTTTCCTTAAGGGACTTCACATCTTTTTTAATTTTTGTGTGCGTGTATATTATTCTCAGTAATAACTAGTGTAAATCAGGTAGTTTATTCAGTTCCCTTTCATGAAATTTCAGGGAGCAAAGACAGATCAAAGCCTCAAAATCTCTGGCAGAAAACTGTTCATGGAGCAAATGCTGGAGAGAAGAGTACAGTAGGTTTGTGGAGGTGCTCACATGACCCACACTTGGGGTGGCCCCGATGGCCCCAGCTGTTAGGGCAGGACTGTGATCATCTGTGGGGCGTGTGTGCATTGTGAGCACAGGATCAGAAACAGAAATACAGAGGGACCCAGCCTGAACTGAGGCATAAAGGCAGGATGAAGAGTTGTCAGGGGGAGACCCTGCAGGGGCATGGGGAGCTGGGCTACCTGGGAGCTGGGGGGTGCGGGGGATGTGTGTGCTCCTGGGGATTAGTTACAGGGGCGGGGAAATGTGTAGCTATTTAACACTCTCTAACTGTCTACTATCATGATTTGTCACTTGTGTTGATACTGATCTTTTTTAACATGTTGTTAATAAATCAATGAACTACTTCGATCCTAATGTGGTTTGAACCATGCAAACTGACTGGTTTTCCCCTGTGACAGGATCCAGCCCAATCGGGGTTTGTTTTGCCCAAGGTCAGAAACATGCAGTTATTTTTTCCTAGGCTCTAGGTGTCAGACAGCTTTCATTTCTTGCAGCGTCGTGGCTTTGGGAAAAGGAACTGTAAGCAGAACTGACAATCCAGAACTGATAGTTCAAGCAAGGACCAAACACTTTAACGAAAGCATCAAACCTCATGTTTCTTTCTCAAGTTCATGTTCCCAACTAACTACTTTGCCCACTATTCTACTTCTCAGTCTTCAGTTTCTCACTTCAACTTTTCCTTGCTTATCCATTTATCAATTATTTTTTTTATTTAATCCTGGCAAAACAACAAAGTAAAANAACAAAACGATCAAACCTCATGTTTCTTTCTCAAGAAAGAAAGTTCCCAACTAACTACTTTGCCCACTATTCTATTTCTCAGTCTTCAGTTTCTCACTTCGACTTTTCCTTGCTTATCCATTTAGCAATTATTTTTTTTATTTAATCCTGGCAAAACAACAAAGTAAAAAAGTACCTAAAACATCACTGAAGAGGCAATGTANAAAGTACCTAAAACATCACTGAAGAGGCAATGTAAATTCATTACCACTGAAATTTTTGCAGGAGTCACTCTTATGTTCTGCCTTTTCTCTACTTTGCTGACCTTGTCTGTATAGACTATAATCTCCTTTAAACTGGAGAAACATTCTAATTCTACTTTTTTATGGTAGAAACACTGTCATTTAACTGAACCATTG
>RSEF01000003.1:82330574-82363283 GCA_003993805.1 Himantopus leucocephalus | reverse complement strand
TCTCTTGCTCACACTCCCTTATACTTCTCAAACAACTCACCTCTTCACGTTGCTCCATCACTAGGTGAAGGAGTTCCTCTTCCTGAGCACACCTTCCACAGGCCTGCTCACCACTACCATTCAACACTGGCATAAGAGCAGGGCACACCCTGCAGCCTGACGCCTGTGTGGCAGCGTGTTCCCTCACAAGCTCCGTCTGGGTGGCCACGTCAGAGCTGCCTGGTGCAGAGCGCGGGGATGCCATGGCCGCCTGCCGAGTTCTTACCACGGCTTTCTTGCTGGGGCAAGAAGCTTTCAGGGACTTACCGTGCAGCGTGCTGCACCCCGTTCAGCTGCTCTCCATGTGGTGACGCCCTGGGTGATGCCCACTGGCTACCCGCGTGCTAGGTGCACAGCAATGACAATGACAATGACACTGTTTCAGGATTTTTGAGAGCTGATATAAAAATATACAGATATTTTCACAGGAATGTCGCACTATCCCAGATCAAATTGGCTTAAATTAACAAGGATGAGTACACTAGCATATTACTTAAATTATCATGGTCTTAGGCAAAGAAGACTTTTTTTTAGATATGTTAATTTATACAGTCAAAAAGAGGAAGTCCTTCCAAAACGAATCAATAAAAACACAACAAGGATGTAACTGGCATAATTTCTAATAGACATACCCGTATGATTCTGCAGTATCGCAAAACTAAAGGCTCAATCACTATTTCTGTTTTACAATAGATCCATAAAATAATTGCTTTTTAACATGTGTAAAAGAATGTGTACTGTGAGGACATGAGTGGCATGTATTCTTTGTGTGAGAAGAAATTAACATGAGCAGTTCTCAGTGTTAAAACATGTTATGTCTCACACCAGCAGTTAGTTTTTCCCTGTAGGTGTGAATACGGAGCATAACACTTGTTGATGACGACATGATGTCCTCACTACATGAGTTTTGGAGGACAGTGGTGCTTCAGACTCGTTACAGCCTGATTGAGAGGACTGAATGCCTGCTAGCCCTAGAAGCATCTGAGGTGTGCTCTGAGCACCTGCACGCTGGTTAGGTGTTGTCCAGAAGGGATCCAGCTTGTGTACCCTAATCTAGCACTGGGAGAGGGGACAATCAGTGTTAGATCAGCTTCAAAAGCTTACTCCTGGGCCAAAACAAAATGTTAATGTGGGAACATCCATAGACTTTAATGGAAGTGTCAGTAAAAGCACCAGCTGTATTAGTTTACCCTTTTCAGAGTCCTGCATTTATGGGGCTGATAAGTTTCTACCTGAGGGGACATGTGGCATAAACCAATATTCCCCCAAACTCCATGAAACAGCACTGTTTACCTGCCACTTAGCACTAGCTAGCAGATAACTGAAAGAAACTAGACTGACCCTAATCTATTGACTCCAAAATATTGCTGTGAACTATGTTACATAAAAGCTGTCCTATTGAAGGAGTGCAGAGGTTGTAGGTTTGCTCATGAGGTCTGTTGTGGAAAAACTAACAGTTTTTATACATGGTCCCCTCTGGAGGCTATTCCCTTTGTTTCTTCCTTTTTAGGAATAGACCTTCCTTTGCAGATTTCATTGACCCTAACTTCAGTGCTGTAGCACCCGGACACAGTTTTTTGGATTCTGCATGTATCTCTTGGAACAGTGTGGTTTTTAATAATCTGTCACAGCTTTGAAAAACAAGCTTTACCTTAAATCAAAGTATCTTACAATTCACATATTTAAAAAACCTTTTCCAGTGCAAGCATAATTAGCCTCTTTCTGTTGATACACAAAGTGAAGCTCAGAAAAGGGATGGTTGTATAGCGAGTCAGTCACGGAGTAGTGATTATAGCCTTGGTTATCATAGAATTGTCTAGGTTGGAAGGGACCTTGAAAATCACCAAGTCCCACCATCAGCCTAACACTGCTAAAACCACCACTAAACCATGTCCCTAAGCACCACGTCTACCTGTCTTTTAAATACCTCCAGGGATGGTGATTTCACCACTTCCATGGGCAGTCTGTTCCAATGCTTGACAACAATTTCTGTGAAGAAGTTTTTCCTAATATCCATCCTAAACCTACCTTGGCGTAACTTTAGGCTATTTCTTCTTGTCCTATAGCTTGTTATGAGCAAGAAGAGGTCGACCCCCCCCCTCTACAGCCTCCTTTCAGGTAGTTGTAGAGAACAATAAGGTCTCCTCTGAGCCTCCTTTTCTCCAGGCTAAACAACCCCAGTTCCTTCAGCTGCTCCTCATAAGATGTTACTTCCATTGAAGAAATTGTATTGGTCAAGGACGGCTGAAACAATCCTGCAATTATTGAGTAGAGAATGAAACTCAGCCTGAGAATGTCTGGAAATTTCGGGAAAATCTTGCAGACTAACAACTCTTTTTTTTCTATGTGACACAGGAAAAATACAGATCAGAAATATACACAATATTGTCATTGGCAGGATAAAGCAGATGATTTCTTAGATCCTTTTTGAGATGGACATCGGAAAAATAGTAATGTTTTGGAGAGGGGGTGACAATATCTAAGATCTTTATAATCCTAAAACAAACATGGGGGGCATTGGGTTAAGATTTGACCTTGGATTTTTTATTCTTTTTTTTTCTAAACAACTTCTTTAAAATGACATGAAGATATAATGTTGTTCTGGTCAAACTAGGAATAATAGTGTCTTAAGATGCTTAAGTATTCTCATCATAGATTCTGACTATTTGGAGTTCTACATAGGGTTTTATTACATTTATTTTCAGGGTATTTTCCTTATCTGTAAGACAAAGACATATGCAGACTACTATTTGTTGAGGCTTACAGTACCTAGAATTTTACTACATAATATTTTCTCCATATTTTTACTTAAACATAAAAAAATCCTTGCCAAAACAGAGAAGTCAAACAGCATATTACTCTGAAGCTATCATGATGAAGGAGGAGCTTATTAATGGTATCCAAAAAGGTCACTGTGACACTGCTAAGAAGAAAATATGCATATCGAAGCTTGAGGATGAGTTGATTCATTTCACAGAGGTAAATACTCAGTGCTGCATAACTGTCTCCCTTTAATTAGCTTGTCAAAAGATTTTGACAAAGACCTCCAGTGGACTACTGAGTAAACCTGAACTGCAGACTACCTCTGTTGAATCACTTATTGTCTTTCAGAGCTTTTAATAGAATTGATCTAATCAAGCCGGTTCTATTTTCTTATCAATTTTCTGCTTCTCTCTTGTTTGCATTAGTTACTACAAGGTTTTCCAGCAACTTTTTTTTTTTCTTTCCTGTTTGATATAATAAGAGTATGCTTGAACACACACTTTAGATCTTCCTTGATATCTGTATTTGGACTTCTGTAACTATCAATTTGTCAAAGAATATGGCTTTTTCTTTCTCTTCTCTTTCACTGGTTGTACATATATCTTTACGTGAATGGATGACATCTTCAGTTTAATACTACTACGTTAACACAAGTTGCTCTTGGAATTAGATAAGCATTTACAAAGGAAGCCAAATAGCATTAATTGCCTTCCTCAGTGCCCCATTAACTTGTGTTTTACTCCATATTAGCACCTCTCTAAGCACAATTTCATGCCACCAAAGTGCATTACAGGAATTCTATTAATGAGATACAAATATACACTTTGGTTAGTTAGAATTTGACAGATTTGAGAATAAAAATCAGAAAAATAAAGTTGGCAACTATGTTCTGGCTGAGAATTCAAAGGACTGGGAGTGAAGGGGGAAAAGACTGAGCATCTTTTCCCATTAAGCATTTCCAAATACAGGTACCGCCTACTCTCTGAAGACCTTTAGTGAAAGTAAAGGGAATTACCCTACTGACCTTTAGTGATTGATAAAGATGACAATCAGGTGACAATCAGCATAGTTATAGGCACCTCAAGGAGCTTCCCGAATTTGTGTGCAGCCATTTACTAGTGAAGTATTTTGGTGATGGAAGGTAGTACAGTTGGAGAACAGTGTCCATTGCCTCTTTCTACTGACATGCCTGTCTGCTGGAAAAAATGACTGACATTGTAATAAGGGATGATACATCGTGTCAGTTACTGCACTGAATCAAAGTCAGCTTCAATGTCTTTTGGTACGCGAGCACCTACTATGTACCTCCATCCAGATCATCCAAAGCAGCCTCTGAACTTTAACATTTAGAAATGTTAAACAATGTAAATCAGCATCATCTCTAGCGTAGCAGTAATACTTTGCCATGTCAGGCATGACAAAAAGATGTGCTGTTGAAGCACGTTGTCTTCAGTCTTGAGTGAAATTAATGTTTTGGTTTTGACAAATAATTTATTCATTAAAAATGCAGTTTTCATTAAATCAAAAAACATCAATTATTTGTGTTAGAACCACCAGTTTCACCTGAAATTTGGGGGGAGACTGGAGATTCACAAAATCAGTATTTTCTTTTATCAGCCTTCAGCTCATGACATTATGCACGCTGGGAGAGAGTGAAATCTCATAGAAGATTTGGATCCATACACACTGTCACATGTTATGGGCTGTCCAGGGGAGCGGCGATGAGGGAGCCTTATTCTCATTCCAGGGGTTATTGAAGGTGCTGGGCAAATGTCCCAAGACACCAAATGATGTGTGTTCGGCATACACATCACACACTTTCACACAGTGGAAGTGTGAAGAGTAGTCAGAGAGCGCAACAATATGAAGAGAGGAGGTGGAATGAACCTGCTTCTCTTTCCCTATTTGTACGCTTTTCCAGGACTTTTAGAACAGTTTTTTAAGCTGGGTGAACCAGATTCAAATTTAATCAGATTGAAGGAGTTGAATTTATTTTCCTGCAGTCTGGATAAGGGCTGTGAGTACTAGGTTATTCAAAAAAAGAAGGGATTGTTCTCACTGTATTTACAGTATCTAAGTTTAGCCCTTCATTTCCTTTACTTTCTTTTATCAGAAATACTTTTTAGCAGAATATAAAAAAGTTATTTTACTTGGAAGCATTTTCACTTTGAATGAAATGCATGCACCCAAATGTGTGCATGTATGTATTTATACACAGATTAAAATGTTTGTATTTATTTGTGTGTACACACAGTTTTATTGGTCCAGTGGTAACAAAGCTTTTTTGTTTGTGTTACTTTTTAAATTAGCAAGGAAAGCAAAACATCATTTACATGGCACCACTCTTGTATATACATAATGAACACTGTCTTAAAGTTTCCAGTTGCCTAAAGAGTTTTGCATTTTTGATAAAATTATATGCTATATAGCAAAATTACATACAATTATTGCAGTGTCCAAAGCCCCTACAGGACTGAATAATGAATTGGTAATTTGAAATATTTATAAAAAACAGTTGAAAGAAAAACCTTCCTGCATAGTTTAAGGTAGATAAGAAACCTCTCAGAGGAAAAAAAATCTGATAAAGTGAGTGTATTTGGGAAAATATGTTTAGTGTGGCACTACAGTCCAAAATAGATGCTGTATGCAGCACATAAACATATTAATTTGTCAGCAGTTTCTCAGTGCCAAAATACTTGACAAAGTTTTAAAAGAGCTGTACTGCAGTCTGAGTGGTATGCTGGCAAGATGCCTGCACTTGTTCTACCATTTCAGTATAGTTTTACTTACCTCATAAGGATATAAACATGATTACTTTTTCAGTTCTTGTAATGTCCATTTTGTCCTTCTCAAAAATGTCTATACTTTGTCTTCCAAACACCTAGCTCCTTTATCAGAGGGTAAAATGAAAAATAAAAAAAANAAAAAAAAAAAAAAAAAAAAAAAGAAGGTATGTCATCACCCAACCTACATTCAGAACAAAGCAATTAATTTGATGGGTTGACAGATAAAAAAGGTAGCTTCTGACAGACGTCCAGCGTGATGCCAGCCAGAATGATATACTGTATAACACTTTCCTTGAAAGGGAAAGTAAATCAGGCATCCCAAAGGCAAGTCCTTTGTATTCCATTGAAGCTTTTAGGTATTAGTGCATCTTTGTTGTGTATTCCTGACAAATTGTAAAGAATTCTACTGTACTTAAAATATATTTGAGAAGAATTCACAAAAGGCTGCATGCAAATCCCACAAAGGAGAGCCGAAGAGCCAGGCCGAGGGCAAAGGAAGCAACAGTGCATTGCTCAGTTGCAGTATAGCTGCTGTGCAGACCTCTGGAGGTGTCAAGGGCGGTGGGGACAGGCAACAGGTCATCAGAATGGAATTTGGCCAATTATGTTCCCTTCAAAGTCCATTAGCTATTATAGCGGTTAAAGCACCATAAGTTACTGCTGCTTTTCCACTTTGTACAAATGCTCATACATGAAAGGAAAATGAGCAGAGTGAGTAACATTTTGTGATTTTTGGTGGAAGTAAGGCATTGAAATCACACGGATTAGAAACAACTCATGACATCCTTAGTATCTGCATCTTGGAAACGTCCCATATTCAGTTCCTTGGGTCCGTTTCTCAGGAGACAGGACAAAACAGTGTGAACAGCCACCTCATAGACCTGTTTTCTGTGAAGAATGCAAGTCTTTAAGGTAAGGAAGGGAAAAATTGTATGTTTTTAAATTGAGGGATAAACATTAGCTAGTACTAAGTGTAAATGCTTCATATAGACATTGTCTGACGAAAAGGAAGAATAATAAAAAAAAAAATCAGCCAAGCGCTCAACATATCTCTGCTAAAAGACAAAGTGTTTAAAGCTGATTCTGAAACTAATGTGTTCCATGGAGGAGTTATTTTGAAACAGCATGAGGTTCACAGCCTGTAAGTGTCTCTCTCTCTCTTGTATTACCAAGGGAAGGCTAGCTTGAGAGATAGTTACATTGCCCAGCAAGGAAGCAAACCACATAGTAATCCCATAATGCAGGATCTACCTAGTCACGCTGGTGTAACTTTTAGTTTGTCAGAGACCATGTTCTACCTCGCCTTGGAGTAACAGCAAGACCATTCATGGATATTTCTTATGGAATCATCCCAAATATACTATGTTTCCCTTTCATGACGTACTATACGGTACGTGAAGTTTTAATTATACAATCAATGTCAAGCTACATTTTGGACCTGTAACTGGGAATCAATCTATCACCTAAACTCTTTAGATGCTATGTCCAGGTGACAAACAACTGCACTAAAATAGTAATTAACTTCAAGGTTTGTGTCTTATTGCAACTAGGTTTCAGTGTACAGTATTCATTAGGACGATTTAGCAAGATAGACCATTTAGATTGATTTTTGCTAGCTTAGTTGTTCCTAGTTGCCAAACAACCAAGGTTCATCAGAGAAATAGTGGATGTACATGTAAATTATGCAGTAAATTTTCAGGCCCGCATATAGGAAGTTACAGCTACAACCCCCTCTTTACAAATAGTATGGCTTTCATCTACGCTTCGATTAATGCTCTTACGCATATAAACTTTGTGATATTGAAAGTTTTTGCATTGAGATTTTCCAGAATTTACCGTACTTTGTCTTCCTAAAATCTGGGCCAAACCCTGCTTTCAGGACTGGCTCCCAGATCTGTTAGCTCAATGGACCTTGGGTTATACTGGAATTACAGGTATTGGGATTTGGCTCAATGAATTTAAAAAAAGGATTGAATTAAACTCAGTATTAGAGTCTTAATTCCTTGGGGTATTTTACAGTGTTCCAAAAAAATAGGCTCATATAAACATTAGTGAGACAAAACTTCAAATATATTTCTGTATGAATTTTGATAAGTGACTGTATGCACTGATGGTTCTCATTTAGCAGAGCACTTACGCCCGTACTTAACTTTGGGAACATAAAACCCAGAGAATATTGTAAAAGGCATGTGTATATGTGTATTTGCACACACACACACGTACATACACACACACATATATATACATATAGTTTTAGGTCTTTGTTGTGTGTGAGTCTCTATAATTCTCTCTACAAATCTCAACACTGAAAAAGGTTTAGAAAAAGGTTTGCCAGGCAGTGAATTACTCAAGTCCATGTGAGTTACCTACTCAACCATTTTGAAAGTAAGAAAACGAATATTAAACACATCACACATCTCACAGAGCCTGTATAATAAACAACTACATTACTCTTATAGATGCAAAAGAAACAGTTGTTTAACAACCATCAGCCTTAACTCCTGTCTTCCTCTATATGTTTTTAACAAATCTTGACTTCGCAGCAAAATATTTTTCTAAACAAGACTATTACAGTAGCTAATATAATCACTGAATAAATGAATTAACTGATATCTTTTGGTATAAATATCACTGCTGTTTTACAAGAAAATGCCTGTTTAATCTAAAGGAAGACTCTATTATTTTGAAAATATCTTTACATATATGCATAAACTTTGGGCTGAAGCTTAGCAGTCTCTTAAAATGTAGATATGATGATGTCTGTCTTTCTTATCCAAGATGGTTTTGTACTGGTTTTTATCCTACGCTTGTTAGAATGCATGCATCCATTTTCAGTTAGAATGCTAGTTGATATAATTTCTCCATAACACAGATATTTTAACATTTTTATTAATGACATCAAGTAGGTTTGCACAGCTTTTGGATTTCCCAAATACTTCACTCCATGGTAAAACTGTTTCAGCTATATGCTGTGATTACTGAGTAAACTCTTTGGTCCATGTTGTGCAATGTTTTAGATGAGATGAGTAGTTGATTCTTCAATGCAGTGAACAAAAAGGAGTACAATGATACTTCCATCATTATATCCTCCTTCTGACCCCACTATATTCCTTCTGTCTTGTGGCAAATCACCAGTTTATGGACTTCCTGAGCTGGATGTTTTATCCTCAGGATTCTGATTAGTGGACTTTAATTAACTTTTCTTCTGTGAATTTGCCTACTCACTTTTCAAACATATTTATAGTTTGGTATCCAAACATCCTTTGGCAATGTGCGTCACATTTTAATTATGTGCTGTGTGAAACAAGCTTCTTTTTGTTTGTTTTAAAGCTTTCACCTGATAATTTCCTTTTTGTGCCCCTTGGATTTTCTGCTGTTAAAAATTCTGCATAATAGCTGTAATTCATCAGCATTATCCATTCCCTCTTCTGTGTGTTCCTCCCTCTTCCCCAGTTGTCTTCCTTCCAAGCTTGGGAGTGTTACATTAACACATCTCTCTTTGTAATGAAGCTGTTCTTCAACTCTGATAATATTTTGTGTCTTTCTCAAGTTCTTCTCTATTATTTTTGTAATACTGTAACCTGAGTTCATGTGTTTTTCACACTATGAATGCATTACAGATTAATAAATTGGCAAAATGTTTTTTTCCAGGGCTTTTGAGTTGTTTTCAGTTCCTTCTTAGCACTCCCTAGATCTGCATTTGTCCCTGAGCTTTGAGCTAATGGTCATAAAAATGTATATATCTGCAATGAGGTCACAGTCTGTCCCTAAGTGATACCTGATGCCAGGATCTTTATGGTGTATGTGTAGCTCCTGTGGGTTTTCCTTAAATTTATCATTTTGCATTTATCTACATTGATTTTTTTTTTTTTAGAACATTTTGATTCTTCCTTCTTTGACACAACTTTGAGGCAGATTTACTTCCTCCAGAGAAAACCCTCAGAGACATTTTGGCTCA
Organism: Himantopus leucocephalus; assembly: GCA_003993805.1. Lineage (NCBI taxonomy): Eukaryota > Metazoa > Chordata > Aves > Charadriiformes > Recurvirostridae > Himantopus > Himantopus leucocephalus. Next base: position 82,353,737 of record RSEF01000003.1, on the reverse strand, counting down.
GACTGTGACTACTGTAGGTCTTGTTTACCTCTGAGCTGGTTTGATGCTTGAACTGGACTAGCACTGCCTACCTCTCAGAAAGCTTATTAGATCATGCTGAGTTTATGATTTTCTAGGTACACTTCTATTCTGCAAAGGCCTTGTTTGTGATCACTTCAGAGGATAAATAAAATGAAGTCACATCTGTTGACAAAATACAGCCTGGTCCACAAACCCAGACCACACTCTTTCTATGTTTTTTTGGTTTATAGTAGTATACATGCTATTTTGGCTCTGTTGCCATAGCAAGCAACAGTAAATATCCTTTGTTCAAGTCACTCTTTTCTTATCTTTCATCTCTCTCTAGCCGTCAACTCTGGAGAGTAATTTAGCAGGAATATAACCTTGGTTGTGCTTGTACTGCAGACACAGATAGGAGTGAGAAGAGTAGCCTCATCCTACCTTGGTTATATTGGTGGCTAGAAAGTCTATGTGACAATTTAGCTTTTAAATTTCCCTCAAAGATCTAATCTGAGGGAACAACACTATTCAGTGCAGGGCTGTACGCTCACTTCTAAGTTTTATATTACTTTTATTATTTGTCTTAGTAAGGCTATGTTTGTCCTAACTGCTGATGGAACATTTTGGATGATCATTTGAATGAAAAATTGGTTTGTTTGGCTGGTTGATTTTTCTCTCAGCTTGTAACTAAGAGATTATATACTTGTTACAAAGTGCTTCTTTTCTACTTTCTGCATTGGAAGCTACTTGCATGTTTTTCCTCAGCATAAATAATTGTTTCAGTGGGGTCATGGCCCTTGGAGTTCGGCTGGTTGTCAGCGTTCCAGCTGAATGGCATCTGCACTTACATCCTGCTTCAAGGGGAAATGCAAACAATCACGCTGCTTCAGGAACAAAAATCTCAATATTTATGTTAAAATCACTTTTGATTAAGAGCCAATTACACTCAAGATGATGCAAATTTGTCCTGCTTTTGTTTGGGCAAATCCAGAGATAAAAGCCCTGGATGTAAACCCACTCTTCTGCTCCCCATTGAACTGTCCACAATTTTGAAATTATAGCTGGTCTATAACCCTAATCAGCCACAACAGGATGCCAGAATACATGATTATATCAAGGAAGTATGCAAAGGCAGTGACTCTTAGCTACCTCTAAACTGCCATCTTCCATAATGACTGTCTGGGCAGTTTTAGGCGGTTGCTAGTTGATTGTGTACTCAATGACATTTGATATTGATTTGCAGAGGATGTACAACTGAAAATCTGCAAATGATTTGATTTTGCAGGAGCATCCACTTCCAAGGTTCTTGAACCCTCTGTTGCTATTCTCAGGAGAACTTGGAAATAAAATTTTCATCAGCTCTGTGAAATATCCGTGTTTCCATGTGATACAACATAAACAGAAGAGGCAAATAAAACCCATGGTTTGGGATGGCATCTTCATGAGATTTGTAGGTGTATCTACTTAGCTGAGTAATGAGTAGCAATCAAATAGTATGGAGGATTTATAAGTTGGTTCTTTCTCAATAACGTTGAAACTTGCTCTTACACACAGGACTTCCCTACGTGTCTGCTGAAGCTGTATCTAATCATGTTGTAAAGGAATATTTAATAACAAGGTGAGGCTAATATACCAGCCTCAAAATCTTCAGAACATAGTTTATAAAACAATGTCATTTTAAGAACTGGAAAAAAAAATAATAGAACTCTCATATCTATAAAGAAAAACACTTGAGCACCTAATTGACTTACTTTAAGTAAATTATTATGAACAGGAATGTCTCAATCTATTGAGCATAGATTGAGACTTGATTTAAAACAATACATTCTTTAGTGCCCAGGAAATATGTTTCACTGTTCATGAATAAACATAACATGCACAGTATGATACTACAAGAGAGAAATGATACAAGAGGAAAAGTTCCTCCTGCAAAATAAATGCCCTGTAATGTAAAATAAACTCAAGACAGCAAATGGAAGAAATAAAAAATAAGCAAACTACAAGGCTATTGCCTCACTGAATCAAGCAGGCACATAAGGCATTCTATTTTGTTTACACTTTCATGGGGTGACATTAATCAAGCTATCTATGTAGCTATCACAGTATTTCCTTTTTTTTTTTCCATTTTTTAAAATTAGATCAGAAATGGGGGCTGCTCTGCCCCCCCCCCCAAATCTGATTGAATTTCCATGTATGTCAGCTCTGTTTGCCATAGGTCATTGTCTGTAGGTTAAAAGAGTTAAAGGGTAAAAAAGATGTACTAAGTTTTTATTTCTCTGATTACTAGCTTTGCATGCCTATTCTAGTGAGTCAAGTTTAAATTCTGCATATACCACATTCAACAACCTGGAAAAAAGTTCACTGAGCACAAAAGAGAACAAGGGAAGGATGAGACAGAACCCTTTGCAGAAAGTCTTTTTGTAGGTAGTTCATACACATACCAATTTCTATTGTACCTTTCCTGATTCTCAGAGGCAGATCAAACTTGAAAGAAGATTGAATTCAAGTACTGTTTTTTGTTACTTGAACTGAGCACATTGCATGGCTCTTATCATCTTCAAAGGTTGCCTCCTACTTTATGAATAATGAATCCTTAAAGCAATGTTGTCAAAATAGCAAAGCAACTAAGTCACTGCTATGCAGAATTATAATTGTTGAAAGAAGACACTAGTAGTAAAGGGCAGAGGTGTTTCTTTTAAAAGAAATTTCCAGATCAAATGGATAAGCCTTGGTCCAAGAAACAATTAGAAACAGAAACTTTAGTCCAATTATTCCAATCATACAAAACCTTTCTAATTAGAATTCAACATAAGTTGGAAAGCTGAATTCAAATATGCTCAGACTTCATAGTGTTAAAGGTTACTAGAATATCAGTTCAGATTTAGATATCTCAAGACCTTCTCTGACAATATTATGAGCATTTCAAACCAGATAGGTAAACAAGCTTTTGTTATCTTCCTATTCCTTTTTTAGCAGCATTTGAACTTGGTACTATAATATCAATGTGTGTAATATTTGTATTGCCTGTTAATGTATAGCTCTGGGGAACAATAGTCAAATATATTTTTTCTGGATTTTTCCTCTAATTATTTTCTTTTTCATTTAGAAAAAAGTTTTTTAAAAAGTTGAAGGCTTGAAATGAAATCAGTATATCTGCCACTCTGAGGCAGTAAAAAAAGTTAGGAACTAGATTTAAAGGTATATCTAGGAACCTAATTTTCCATTCAACTTCAGTGAGAGCTGGGATCCTAAATAGGTCTTGGCCAGAAATCTTATTCATATACAAGAATTTAGAATGCAGAATCAATCACTTATTATAAACAGCATTTTCATGTTTCTGTGCTCTGTCCAGAAATCTGGGGCTTCTGAACAAGAACTTATAAAGCTATTAAACATTAAGGTGTTTTGTTTTAATCTTCTATGCAAAACCAGAATTTTTAAACTCTCTTTCACATTAGTATGCATTTACTTTCAATTAACCTGAGAACACTACTTTCTAGGACTTCAGTAAACCACCAATTCTAATAATTAATATTGCCTTAAACATCATTTTCCTGCTCTAAAATTAAACAAGATTTCAGAGGCATTAAATTTAAAACTAACAGCCCAGTCTTAGAAAAGGTTGATTATTTTTTCTGTTCAAGAGATTTGGAATAGATGTGTCCCAAGGAATTAGAAAAAAAATTACATAAATTAATAGCATGTGAACATTTAGAATGTACAGTGGTTCCATCTTATTAAATTAAAAATAAGTTAATAGTTAGAAAATAGTATTTGGGGTGCTTAAAAGGTATTAGAATTCAGCAGAAGAAAAATCCTCATCCACAACAGAAAGACAGCAAACGATCCTAGGTTAATCCCTTTGATATTTTTTCTTGATCTGTTCAAATGTTGGTCAAGAGCTGTGGTGACTTTCAAGATTTTGGATCTAACATATATCTGGATGATATTTTGAGTAGTCCAATGGGAGGTCTCTTTGTCCTGCCTCATGCTCGCTGTTGTGTCTTGTAAAAAATGGCATGGCTTTTCCAAATCAGAGCCACCCTTTATGAACTGCACCGGCGTCAAATCGCAGATCCCTTTGCATGTATTCCTCCAGATTCTGTTGGGCGGGGGAAGAAGAGAGGAAGTGTATGAGCAGCATCATATGGCTTTTATTCACATCAAACAGTCTATTCACCTTAGTTACTTCAAATACTTGCAACAACCTTAGGCAGCTCCTGGATAACCCTGAATCTGAGATGGGAGATGAAACTGTTAAACTTGCTTGAGCAGCTTAAACAGGCAGGCAGTCAAACTGCTTAAACCAGAGGGAATAAAAAAACCAAATGGACTTATTCATCTCAGTCCTGCACAACAGATATTTAATAACACTCCACTCAGCTCCTCTCCAGTACATTAGACACATCAGAGCCAAGTCAGACTCTCTGGGAGCCCCCGCAAAGTGTTAATTGGCAGGAGCCTGGAGCGGTGAATCTTTAAGGTCACGAAGGATAGCAGGTAGCCTATCACTACAATGAAGTTAAAGTGAAATTACTTTAAGTGTTTGTGCTAGGTCCATCTGATAACTCCTCAATGGATTGTAAAACACTGAATAAAGTGTTATGAAGCCATACTATAACCTCTTTGTTAGTCTCAATTTACACTTAGTCCAAGGAAGAAATGTTTGCAGAATGAAACGGTTGTATATGCTGCCTGCCTACTTTAGAGAAATGGACAGTATAAAATGATAGGCATTTATTTTGACTGATTTTTATTTTCCTAATTCCTAATTTTGTTGCTATTTTCAGCATGTTGATAACTTGAATTTTATTTTTGTGATTTTTATGTTATCCTGAAAGAACAACTGAAAGAATTAAAGTTATCTTGTGTGAGGCTTTAACAGAGAAGAACAAGAAATTACTAGTGGGCCAAATGGATTAATATCACATAACTGAAAAAGTCAAAGAATAAATGTTTAGAAATACTTTCCTCAGATTTCTTGGTCTTTCTGTCAAGTTTTTCTGGTTTTTATTTTATTTAATTATTTTGAAAATAGTCTTCTGAATTTTAAAGGTAATAGTAACATTTTCTACACTACTTTAGGCTTCATTAATAATAATAATAATCATCATCATCATCTTTAAGAAGAGTAACCAGATTACTGCTTAAAAAAATAGTCGGAATAATGAGTGCGTAGCCTTTCGTAGTTTATTAGCCCTGTATAATTAAAAGTACTTATCTATAAACTTGCATGTTTAAAACATGATAAATAGATTGCCATGGAGCAATGTGTGTCCTGCCTGTCATGAGACACAGAGAACAGTAATAATAACATCCCACAAATACCCATTAGCATCCTGCAAATGCATCTCAACCTGGGTTAGAAGAAATTGCTTTTGACAGTGAGTAGGTAGTCTTCTGATAGAGCTGTAATGAAACAGGCTATACCCACACTGAGGCAGTGAAAAGATGTGGGTGGTATAAAGGGTTTTTTCCTATGATTCCCTGGGTAAAACAAGTGGATGTGGCTGCTGCATCAAGCAATGAGCTTCCAGGAGACAACCAACCTAAGGCAGGTTTTATGTTGGATGCGGAGGATCCAGCTCTTCTGCACCCAACCACCATCAACCTGTGAGTCAGGGGACAACTTCTTCACAGAAATTGTGTCGTTATTTTCATGTTTCTTCTTGGTTTGAAAACAAGCAGAAGCACAATGAAATCACACACCTTCATTTCAGGTTCCTTTGCCAGGTGCTATATTGCAGGCATCTCTAGTCTGTTGTTTTGGGGGAAAATCAAACAAACAAAACCAACAGCTTACCTTTAGTATTTAAAAATCTTATAATTGATATAAATAAACAACATATAAATGGCTAAAAAGAAATTAATAAAATAAAACAAGATCATTGATCATGCAATAACTTGGACGAAGGGGTTAATCACCATTTACCTTCTATTATTTTATTTGTGATGGTATAAAAAGAAAACTGGTGCCTAACACCAGAATCATGGGCTTTGGTTTATGTGCATATAGATTATCCACTGGTACATACAGAGTATCTATATATACATATAGATTATCTGCTGGGGAGTGGACAATCCTGGGCCACGGTATGTCCCAGGATCCTGATCGCTTGACAGAGACTCAGGGCCTGCCTGAGTTCTCCATCAGCTCAAGAGCACAGATTGTGTTTGTGTATAAAATGGGGTGCAGGGAACAGCCTAAGAAATGAAGAGCTAGTTCCATGATGTGTCAGCATTTGCTTATTCTTTATATAGCATAACATATGGCAAATTCTGTTTTCTTCCCCTCCCATTTTCTGTATTGAAATTATTTTCCTCAAAATGATGAAAGGCATAAATAAAATATTCTTGGCTGCGGGCCTCCTCCATTGAAATTACTGTGTGAGAGGAGGGGACTGCAAAGGAGTTCAATGTGTGTAAAATGAAGACCTTATTTTCAAATTATCTTTTCATGTACTTAGAGTATAAAATGTGCAGTTTATTCAGGGTGTCCTATTTTGATAATTATTCTCTTTGTTCACACTGCTGTAATACAGCCGCCACTGCATTGTACCTCTTTCCTGATATAAGCCCATATTTTATGCAAACTAATAACCTTGAAGTAGAGTGCAGGTTGTTCAAATCACTTTTATTATACAGACCATACTCAATATAGCATAGAAATGTTTGCCTACTAAAGTCTCTTTTATAATGGGTTGTATTGACTTTGCTGTTTTTAAACTAAATTTCAACCATAAGGTAAGAGTGGGAAGGAACAGATGGAGAGTTCGTTTCTCAGAATGTATTGGAATCAAAATACATTCTTTTAAATTCACATCCAAATGTGGATCTGCGAAATTATAAATGATAACTCTACACTATTTTTATACTGATGCATCTGATACAGTACTAACATAATGATTGTGTAACAATGACAATAAAGAAATAATTCCTGTGTAGTATTATTAGTCTTATTGTTGAAAATGTATAGCTCCTTTCTTAAGCAAGGAAAGGGGACTGGATTTGAAAACGAAATCTGTGTGTAGGCCATTTTTAAAGATAGTAACCACAACAGTTTCCAAGAGCCAGTCAAATATTTCATTATCAATGTGATCACTGATATTGTATGTCAGTAATCTTGTTCCCATTGTGGTGTACCCGTGCGTGTGTATTATATTGTCCCTAACTTATATTAACTTGGCTTTGGGAATAAAGCTCTTACAAATGTATTTATTAACAAGTCTTTAATCTCATCTTTCTCGGATATCTACATCTCACTGTCTACAACTCAGATCTTGTTACCTTAGCCTCTTTTTGTAGGCAATAGGAAAAAATAGGCATACATATATCAGGATTTGTTCCCTATCTATTTTGTATGTCTAAACATTAAGATAACATGAGTTGCACGCTTAGTGCCAATTTGAGTGCCAATTTAGAGCCAATTTAAGCCCGTTGACTTTGAAGGGAGCCTTGATGACAAGCTCAAATACAAACATTTACAAAGCAGATGTCTATGCTATATCAAATCAATCTGAACTTCTGCGTCAGCATAGAAAACCTTTGATAAGGAAGTGGACCAAAGCATGAGCCTTTGCTAGAAAGGGCCAGCCTTCAACGCTACATAATTATTATATTTTTTTTTCCTGTAAAAGTCTTCCTATTTGTGGAAACATTTAACTTACAGAAACTGATCTACAAAGCCTAGGAACTCAGAGGCACAAATTTATGCAAGGAAATTTGTGATAAATGCAATCTGCATTTATCACAGAAATGGAGCGAATAGTTTTTGGCATCATATTGCTGAGTTGAAGGATGCTAGCTGATTTTTTATTTCATTTTTATCCAACAAGAGACTGAATGAAAAGCCTTGCTGTAAGCAAAGTTAAAGGCAGAGATCATTTATGTGTTCCTCCAACCACTGGAAATAATCATCTGCATTTGGTATTCCATCAACAGATTGCTTCTGACAAATTATGCATTCAATCACTGTCCAGCAATCTCTTCCAGTAATCTTTAGCATGAAAAACACTCTGCACTGAATTAAAAAATTGGTGGTCAAGTATCAAAACAATGCACGGTATTTATTCTAAATTTTATGACACTTTGCTTGTATACATCCTTGGTACAAAGTAGAGACTTGACTGAATGTAGGCTTTTTTTTCTTTCTTGTTTAATGTGAAAATTTTGTCTTTTATGATTTTTAAATCCTTTTTTACGTGGGACTGAAAGCAAGGCTGCTTACAGAGAAGTAACAGGAGTTTCATATATGTTAAAAAAAAACTGAAAAGAGGTTCCTACTCCACCCCTGCAATTCAGGGGACGGTATCAGGTAGAAACTTCCAAGATACTGTGAAACTGACTGACTGTATTAGCACAAGTCAGGTAGAGTATCTTGGCTCCCGAAAGCATGTCAGCCAGAAGTCAAGCACTGCTCTGAATACACAGCGCTCTAGCTGGCACACAGCACGACATTTATTCTGCTACTAGGTGGGAAAGGCTGCTGGCAGTCCTCCAGGCCACCTGTGTTGTGCGCACCTTGCTCACCACTGGCACGCTCTGGAGATGTAGCAAATTCAGGTTCACTTCTTTACGTGGCCCTATGCAAAGCAGCTGTCTGTATTGCAAGGTAAGAGGTCTGACCACCGAAATTTTCAAGTCTCTTGTGCTCTAGTTATGATCAGAAGCCTGACAGGTCCTGAGATACTTTTCGTGATTAAAATTTTATGAAATAGGTCTATTTTGTAGAAACCATTCATTCCCGTGATCAACATTCTCAAATAAGGAAGCACCTCAGCAAATTCTTGATCAGGTTTACTAGCCAACAGGCTTTGTCTGAACTTCATAGTGATAACTTGTAAATTAATTTTTCTTTTTAATTTACAATATGTTTTTATTTTATGCAAGGAACAAAATATGAGGTGTTCTGTAGTTAATTTAGCACCTGTACATTCTCAGAAATTGTAATGAAACTGCACAATTCAGCCTTTATAGGGTGGTGAATTCTAATCCTGTTAGGGTGGTTCTTTAATTAAACTGTTTACTAACTTTTTCGCAGTTAATGCAATTATGGATTTATTACTTCTTGCCATACTAGGAAAATTTTTTATGATCAGATGATATTTAGTTTATAAAATCCTACCTTAGGAAAGGAACAGCTCAACTGAGTAACATATCTGTAAAACTATCCACTTTCAGAAACGAAGTATCTGTTTAAACATTCTGAATACACAACGTACAATTAAAGGACTGTGGCCTTACATCTCGGGCTTAGAATCCTCCTTAAGATGTTAAGAACTATATTATAATTTAATTTTCCACCATTGTATATCTTTTAGCTCACTTCCCATAAATCTGGATACTTCTAGGATACTTTCCTTTACATAGTGTATTCTATCAGTTTAATTTTTAACTGTTCACAGAAATTTTACATTTATGTTTCTTTTATTTTCTTATGTGGGATACACCAACACTACCAAACTTATTAAGGTAATCTTAAAGAGTATTTCTTGTTTCCTTATCCTAAGAAATCTTTAAAATCCTCTTTTGTTCATATACTTCATCATGCTATAAAATAATGGTCAAAAAAGAGACACCAGTGAAAAATAACTAACTGAATGTGCTACTCCCCTCCCAGATGGGGAGGCAAACAGTAACATGGCAAGCATCAAACAGAAGCATGCCTGAGATCTTACGCTGGGTGTACAATATGACCTGGTAATCCCCTTGTGGCCCAATGTTTACTGCTAACATTTTATACAGTATCAGTTCAGTTGGAAATTCATGTATTAAACCATTGGCTTTCAGGATTTTTATAGCTCCCCACTTGCAGTTAATGCATTTTGTATTAGCCCTCAGTGTGAAGAAATCATAACTCCATATACCAAGGGATAAACTCCAACTTAAATTACTAGAAAACAGTATCTGAAGACTTAGATATACGCATTGAGATGCCTTTTCTATTGCTTTTCCCTCCAGAAAACTGAGTTTTCGTCATATTTATGCCCAGACTTGACACACTGCTTTTATTTTTAAAAGTGTGATTTGAGACAGAAAGGTGGGAAAGTGCAGCTCTCGAACATGTCAAAGGCTTGATCCATTAGAACAGTCAAGACAGAAAATTATTTCACATAAGCTTTTGATAAATGTCCTGAGAGTGAGCTGTGTTGTTTTGTGAGTAAAACTTTGTCCTGTTACAAGATTTAGCACAATATAAATACTAAGTTGTGCAATAAAATATACATGTCCTGGCTATGCAGCTAGTCAGAATCATAAGGCTACACAGCCATATGGAACCATTGCCCAACAATACAAAGTTGGACGTTTCTCATATTACCCAGAACTGGTCTCTGGTAGATGCTTGAAAACCTCTAATTCAGTCCAGGAAAGGAAGTTTCTGATCTGATGTGTTCTGAGGGTGGAGTTGGAAAGACAGATATGAAGTTGTATTTTATGACCGTAAATAGTGGTTCTTTCCCTTTCTTAAAATGATGATTCAGAGTTTGGCAGTCACAATGCATTGTATTATGCAGTTTTAGAGATCTTGAACAGGAAATTATTTTTTAAGGACAATTTGAATTTTGGCCACCTCAGGAATTGTGGTTTTTAATGAGATGTGTATTAATTGGAAAACAGTGTTTTGAATACTTAGGAAAAGTAAAATGTCAGCTAAGTCTTTATAAATTGTCATGCTCTAACTGCAGAGAGCAAGTTATTTTTTGTTCTTTCCTCTTCCTGTTTTTATAAAGCCTGAAATGGCAGAAAGTTCTGATCGGGTGAAAGTAGAAGCAAAGAAGACAGTGTTTTAAAACCAGACAGGATTTTTAACAATTGTGCAAAATGACAACATTTTGGTTTTATTCTCAAGACGAGAACTAAAAGCTGCTTTAGCCTTCTGGAAATAGAATTACCCAGTGGAACATTCTAAGGGCATTTCATAGCAGAAGAATGACAGGAAAAGATGCAGAATGTTCCTGCAGAGAAATCTCTAATTTCATAGTCAGGGAAAAATCTTGAAGTCTACCCTTGACAGTGGGCAGGGGAACACTGGCTCTTTTCATGTCTTATTGGTGGCTTTGAAAGATAAGGTCTAGCTGGAATGGGTAGGGGAGTGGTCATGGGTTTTTTCCCTGATGCAGGCATATTGCAGATGACATGGAAACAGGTACAAAAATCTTAAGGCTATGTCTTTGTTAAGAGCTATTGGGTGATGCACCGTGTTTTACAACAATTCGAGATCATATGATATACCTCAGGGCTTTTAAAGTAGGGTAACATCCTCTACAGATTCTTACATAAGATTCAATAGGCTCACAGTCCATGTAAGCTAAAGGAATGAAATTACTGTTTACCACTACTTACACTGAAAACAGCTTTATGAAGCTCTGCCTTTTCCAGGATGACCTCTCTTACAAAGACACCTATCTTTTCAGCCAACTCTATAATAGCTCAGGATGTTCATGTTCAATATAGTCCATAAGAACAAGCTGATAGGAAATTAAAACTTGATTAAACTGAGTAGAAAATGTAGTTTAAAGTTGAATGATTTACAATATGTAACTACAGTGATCCCATTCTTCTGTTTATCTTTGTTTCAAGCTGCCACCAAATCAAGACAAGAAGCAGAAAACATTTCTCTTTTTTTTATAAAAATCTTTTAATTACTCAACTAGCTTCAGATGAGCATTTACTCCTGCCTTTCCTTGTGAGTTAGGAGGAAGCTTGGAAACGCTAACTGCTTTTGTTTCTGCTCTGGAACGTAGTTGATCCTAGCTACTCTGTTCTATGTAAATGATCTGTAGTACGGAACATTGGTAGAGTAGGAAGAAAGCGAGGGTAGCTGCATGTGCGATGCTTTTTCTTTCCTCTGACTTCATTTTACTGATAATAGTGGAAACCAAGAAACAAATAGCTCAGACATATTACTTGGAAAATATCCAATAAAAATTGCTAGTGCAGACGTTTTCTAATATTACATGTTTGTCATTTATGAGTGCGGCAAAAACATAGATAATGCATTGCTAAGTGGTAAAAAGTCTTATGCCCATTCTTTTCAGCTTAGACTATTCATAGTGCTTTACTTTATTATCAGCTAGATAATCTAATAAACCTTTCTATCACTAATTTCATAGATCTAGCCTCTGCTTTCATATGTTCCAACAGAAATATGGACTAATTCAATATATATGGGGCTGTGAATGGTGTACAGCAGAATCTAGTCTCCCAATGGTAATTAGTACTTAAAATTAGAAACTAATGTCAACGTACATTATATAGGATTATGATATGATATTAAAGTTCAGGTTTTCTCTTTTTATGAGTATTTTGGCCCTAATGCTTTAAAATGTGCAAAATGCCTATATAATTTAACTGAATCAGGAATAAACAAAGAAAATAGAAATAAAAACTCATGCAAAAGACATCCAGCCTACAAGGGACAAAAAACTCATCCTGAGGGAATGAGGACAAAAAAAGAAAACTATATTAAATCAGGAATTTTTATCTCTATGCGAAAGGGAAAAACATTTTGCACAGCATCTATTCTTAATGATCAGACTGTTCTTTCACTGGTGTGTGGGCTAGGTAATGTTTTTAAAGCCTGGATCATTACATTTTATTTTGCTTATGGCCACAGATAGGACTGGTCAGGAAAATGTTAATTGCTTTGTGCTTTTTACGTAAAAAACACCGACAGGAAATTCCTATAAAACTCTTCTTCTGTTGCTTACAAGAAAAGCAGTCTTATTGACTTCAGTGTGAAGACATTTCTGTGTAGTAAGAAGCACATAAAAAGTCCATTACATTTATATTTAACTCTGTTTTTAGTAGCACTGTTAGGCTTTTCACATGTTTGTTGACAGTAGTTCACTTTAATCTCTCTCTAAATTCTTCTTTATGAAAAATAGTAAGGAAAAGGGAGCAGAAAATCTGTGTCTTACAGGCCAAACAACCTGTTTACCTTTATTCTCCAGAGCACTTTGGACTTTTTTTTGCTGAAAATGCATCAGGAGCTTTAGTTGTATCACCTCTATGGTGATTATTTCAGCTACAAATCTGGCTGAAGATTGTGAATTTTAAAGATCCTCTACCATAGCCTGTGAAACTTCAGTGAAGATTTCTTCCCAGGGTTGTGGAGAATATTTAGTTCTCAGGCTATGATAGCACTACTTCATAAATTACTAATTACAATTTACATTTTGTTCCTGTTTTGTTGTAATTTCATATTTTGGTCCTGCAAAATGTGATTTGTGCATTCTGAAAAGATCAACTTCTTCTGGGACTTCCATTATGCAGATTTCCACAATTTCATTTTTCTCTAATAATTGCTGTCATGCTATATAATATGCATCATCCTTTGTATTTTTATGAGAAATTTACTTAAGTTTGAATTTCTCAAAAAAAACCCGCTGCAACTTCTCTTGCTTCTTGCTCCTCATGTTTCCGAGGAGTGAGGAAACAGACAAGAAGTGTATCCACTTTGTTTTGTCTTGTTGCTGGTGTTATTGCTTTACTTACAGTGGGAATTACCTAACCATTTATGTCTAAATGTTAGTCATTTAAATATAAGGTAAGTATTTTAAGCTCCTTTTACGGTCAGCTAAAGAAACTGCTACTGCTGGAGCAGAATTCATGTCACCTCTCTCAGACAATGAATTTAGCTGAACGGTCCTGGGGAGGTGCCTATTTTTCCCCATTGACTATAAGGAGCACAAGTAGATTATCTTAGACTTAAGTGTTTAAAAGTTTAATTAGATAAGAGTAAGAGAGCTGGACTATGCACACTTAATCGTAAGGGCTCCATTTTCTTTGGCATACTTTGGTGCAATCTTGCTCAGATATATAAATATTTAAGAGAAATTATGACACATGGCAGAAAAGACTAAGGCAGTAATTAAATTACATAAAGCATAAATGCTCTGAGTGGGTCAGTCATGACAACCGTCATTGTAAAATGGAAAACCTTAAAACAGGAGGGAAAAAAAGTCCAAATCAGTTTGTCATAAAATGAACAGCTATAAAAATGTGTCTGTTTGTCAAAATAATAAAAGTTTGAATCAGAACTGATCGAATACAGAAAGATTTTTGCTAAGTGCTGAAACAATTGGAAAAGTATTTTTTCCTCCCAAGTCCTACTTTTAACTTCCTTTGATACAAGGTGGCACAAAGTCAAGAAAGAACTTGAAACAAGCTTCACATTAATATTTGAAAAAGGGCACCCAATGTGTTTGATGTGGCGCCCTTCATGCAAATCATGTAGTCTGAGAGAAATCCCAATAGGAAATACGATTCTTTCTTCTTAGCACTCGCTTTTTTTTCTAGTTGATAATAATGAACTTTTCACACTCCCCTTGAAACCCCCCTGAGCTATACAGAAATGAAGTTATTACTCACTAGGTGCTGCCTATTTGGGTAGGATTTTTTGTTGCTTTTTTATCGATTTTTTTTGTTGTTGAAAGTACAATCTCAGTTTAACACGTATTTTTTTTGTGCTTATTTTTCCCCGACTTCTGAACAATAAAACCCAAATGCTTTCTCAAAACAACAAAATACCTGCTCTCTCTTAGGAGTTTTTAGATGTGGGGATATGTATACATGATCAAAAATGTCATGATGATATAACATCAGGTATTGATTTGAGCACGGGGGTGTCTAGGTATAGCCGAGTGTACAGAATAAAATGTAGCTCTCAACAGCAATATCACTTTTCTAATATTCAGTTTATTATGTTGATAATAGCAAGTTACACCTTCCAGAATTCTCCAGACATTACCATTTAAAGTATGGAGGTCAAACTAATTGCAATCCATCCAAAATCCAGAACAGTGTGGGTAGCAGCATTGATTACATTCCCTCCTTTTATTCATGTTGTGCATACTTCATTCCTATGTATAGCAACTAATGTATCTCCCACATTACACCACCCACGCACTTACTAACACTTTCTGAAGGCACAAGAACCTTTCTCTACAATTAATTTCCAGACTACATTTTGAAAAAACATCACAGATTGATTCTGGAAATCATTGAAATCAGATCTAAAAAAGGGTCAGCTCCTCCATTAGACCCCAAAGGAAAAAAAGTTCTCAGGAGCCCCCCAGTGCAAGCTTCACATTGAAAAATAAATCTGAATATGAAAAAAAACCCAGATATTCAGTGACAATGATATTTTTATTACAGGTATAATTATTGTATTATGAGATATTGTCATTCAGAACAAACTATTAAGATTGTCTAGGAGATAGATGCATTCTGAATAAGGTTTAGGTCTGGTTTATTTTTGTTTGTTTTGTTTTGTTTTTTTTTTAATTTTCTGACAGAAGATTTTTCCTATGCCTTTGCAACTGAGTCTGCATGACCACAGGCCTTGGTCCTCATGGGGAAAATCAGCTACCTCGGTATCTGCTGTAGAGACAACACAGCATCAATTCAGAAGTTTTCTGGAGCCCATTGATGACAACTTCCTGACATAGGTGAGCCAGGGTCCAGTGAGGGGACATGCTCTTCTGTACTTCATACTTACAAATGGGGAAGGACTGGTCAGGGCAGTGAAATTCAGGGGCAGCCTTGGATGCAGTGACCATGAGATGGTAGAGTTCAAGATCCTGAGAGGAGGGATCACAACCCTAGACTTCAGGAGAGAATTTTTTGGACTCCTCAGGGATCTTCTTGGGAGATTCCCATTAGAGACAGTCCTGGAGAGAAGAGAGGCCCAAGGAGAGCCAGACCTCCAGCTGGCTCACCTCCTGTGAGTTCAAGGTCAGTCCGTCCCAATACACAGCAAGTCAAGCAAAGACGTCAGGGGACCTGCATGGACAAACAAGTTGCTCCTGACTGAAAAGAAAGTGTGCAAGAGAGATGGAAGGAGGGAAAGGTGACCCAGAAGGAATAAAGAGATGTTGTCTGATCATGCAGGGATAGGATTAGGAAAGCCAAGGCCAGCCTGGATATTAATATGGCAAGGGACGTGAAAGGCAACAAGATAGACTGCTACAATTAAATTAGCAACAAAAGGAAGACTAGAGAAAATGCTGCTGAATGGGACATGTGAACTGGTGAAAAAGGACATGGAAAAGCCTGAGTTTCTCAATGTTTTCTTCGCCTTGGTCTTTACTGGTAAGATTCACCTTCAGGAATCTCAGGCCCTGAGACCAATGGGAAAGTACGGAGCAAGAAAGACTTATCCTTGGCATAACATTTAAACAAACTGGACATACTTAAGTCATAGGACTTGATAGGATGCACCCATGAATGCTGAGGTAGCTAAACAATGTTATTTTGAGGACACTATTGATTATTCTTAAAACATTACAGTGATTGGGGGACAGTCCTGACCTTGGAAGAAAGTAAATGTCACTCCTATCTTCAAGAAGGGCAAGGAGGAAGATTCAAGAAACTACACACTGATCAGCTTCACCTTGATCTCTGAGACAGTGGTAGAGTAACTGATAGTCCCGGAAATAATTTCCAAACATATAAAGAACAGGAAGGTCACTGGGAGTAGTCAGCATGGATTTATGAAGGGGAACTCATGCCTGAACAAACTGATAGACTCCTACAATGAAATGACAGCCTTGGTAGATGAGGGGAGAGCAGTGAATATGGTTGATCTTGACTTTTGACTCAGGTTTTTGATGATTTCTCCTATAGCATTCTTATCACATAGACTGATGAAGTACAGGATAGATAAAAGGACAGTGAGGTAAATTGAAAAGCATCTGTATTGCTGGGCTCAAATGGTTATGACCAGTGGCATGAAGTCCAACTGGGGGACAGTGACTGGTAGTATGCCCCAGGGGTTGATACTGGGATCAGTACTGTTTACATATACATTAATGACCTGGATCATGGACAGAGTGCACCCTCAGTAAGTTTGCAGATGATACAAAACTGAGAGGAGTGGTTGATATGTCAGATGGTTGTGCTCAGGAACCTCAACAGGCTGGAGAACTGGGCAGAGAGGAATCTCTTGAACTTTAACAAGGTGAAAAGCAAAGCTCTGCATCTGGGGAGGAACAATCCCATACACCAGTCGGTACATGCTTGGGGGCCAACTGGCTGGAAAGCAGATTGACAAAGAAAGAGCTTGGGGTCCTGGTAGACAACAAGATGACCATGAGCCAGCAACACACTCTCACAGCAAAAAAGCCCAAGAACATCCTTGGCTGCACTAGGAAGACCATTGCCAGCAGGTCGAGGGACGTGATCCTTCTGCTCTGTTCAGTCTTTGTGAGACACATCTGGAGTGCTTGGTCCACGTCTGGGACCCCAGTACCGGAAGGACATAGACAAAATGGAGCAAGCTGAGTGAAGAGCCATAAAGATGATTAAGCCACTAATGTACTACAGGCTGAAAGAGTTGGGACTGTTTAGCCTGGAGAAGAGAATGCTGAGAGGGATCTGGTCAATGTGTTTAAATACCTGATGAGGGGGAGTAGAGAAGATGGAGCCAGGCTTTTCTCATTGGTGTCCAGTGACAGGACAAGAGAGGCAGGACAAACTGAAACACAGAAATTTCCATTCAAACATAAGAAAAAAAAAAGATTTTTTTCCTTATAAGGGTGGTCAGATTCTGGAACAGGTTTCCAAAAGAGGTTGTGGAGTATTTTGGAGACATTCAAAATCTTGCTGGACAAAATCCTGGGTAGCTGATCCCATTTTGACCCGGGGCTTGGATTAGGTGATCTGCAGAGTTCCCTTCCTATCTCAATTGTACCATGATTCTGCAGTTCTGTAATAATATCCATAGTATTCTTAGCCTGATGTCTGTATTAGATTTGATCATTCCTTTGGTCCTGCCTTGACTTGACAATGAAATCCGCAAGCAAGTTTTGTTATCTAAATTTGTCTTTAACAAAGTAAAGCAATCTGACTCTCTTCATAAAGCATTTGCTCCCACTTGCTTGTTTTGCAATAGCCAGAAATTTTCACACGCCTCTTCTCCCCCTTCTCTAATCTGCAATCTATTTTTTGGGGATGTCACAACTAAGAAAGAAAAAAATCCTTCATTCCTTTATCTGTCAGCCTGGTGAGTGATTAGGATAAGTCTGGCTGTGAGAGTTCCCTGTTTGGTTAGAATGGATGAGAGCAATGATTCAGATGAGGATAATAGAAGAGAAAAAGTAAATGTTTAAGTGAGTGGAGCAGGACAGGGAAGTAATTAGAAAGGGAAAAAAAGGTGAAAAAATAAAAAAGAGAGGGAGGGAGAACAAGACTCATGATTGAGGAAAGAAGGCACATTAGGGAAAGGGTGAAAGAAAAGATGAGAGAGGAAAGGAAGTAATAGTACGTGGGAAAACTGGCATGGGAGGAAATAGAAGAAAAAAAAGAATAAAATATGGTGAAACATATTAAAGCATACATGTTATTAAAAAAGTGAAAATGTTCAGACAGAAATATATTTTGACTCTGTAAGTATGGGTTCCTAAGTTGAACAATAAAAATTTTATAATTTTGAGGAGGAAATAGAGAAAAAAGTTAATTATCAACATCAACTTGTGTGAAGATAGAAATTGTGCCTGGAAAGGAACACGACCTAAATGTTAGTTATCTGATTCAATTATTATTTGAAAAATTACTGCTAAAGTGCAGTAATGTTTGTAACCTTTTAAATTAATTTCAACTGCATCATGTTCTAATATATTAGTTTTGTGTTCTTGTGAATGAGAATACAAATATTATCATATTCTTCAGGAGGCTGTTGTCACTGACTGATACAAATTTCTTTCTCATACTTGATTGTCAAGGATAGCCAAAATTGTTCCTAAAGTATCACAGCAATTATCTAAAATTATAATATCAATTAACGGTCTATTGATTTCTGACTTTAGAAAATGTATAAGAATGTATAAAAACATTAATAATCACAAAATCTTAACTGTAAGATATAGAATAAATCTTTCTGATAAGTATTCCCTTTTCAGTTCATTCAACCAGATTATCACTTCTTGATAAACCTCGAACTTACTGTTAATTTCATACTTGTAAATATCAATTTATTCTATTTCCTTTTCTTTTGCTCTTTCATATAAAGGCTTAATATTGATTTATCCAATCCATAAAACAAATTAATAAATTAAAAATCACTATGATACATTGCTGCACAAACACGATTATTCTTTGCTCTCACATCTCCTAGAAGTATTTAATTTATATTGTATTATTATAAAAGTCAAAGAACCCCTAATACATTATGACAAACCCTACTGTGCACCCTGTTTCAGCCCTAACAGGAAATATGGAACTGAAATTTAATTCACTGTTGATGAAAACTTTCACATAAATAAGCATGAAAATATTATTAAAAAGAAGAGGAAGAACTTGGCCCCACCACAGTGAATGATTAATATTTTACTTCAAAAAGGAAAATTATTTTTAAGTTTCTGATGTGCTTCAGGTAAGCATTCTTTTGAAAGACCTAGTTCAGTGGCTTTGGCTTTTATTACTGAAGCACAGCTGCAAGACACCCATGCTGCATACCTAGGAGACACGTGGACTTCAGGAACTGAATTTTGCCTTAATGGAGTATTATGGACCGACTGACTGAAGTGGAGTTCTGCAGAGAAGGGAAACCCACAGGGTTTGCTTTTGTTGAGGAACATTAGTTCACTTCTTCCCACACGCACACATTTTCTATTCTTTTTTTTTTTCTTTGCTTTTTATTATCTGAGCCTTGTTCCTCCTTTGGATGGTAGACTGGAGCACTGGACTGCAAGGAGCTTGCCACAAGCTGAAATAACACACTTTCAAACTTAGCTTCACTTAAACATCTTTAAACTAAAGAAAACTAACATTGTAATTCTGAAACCCAGTAACTTTAGCCTCCATTACCTACACACATGGTGTAAGATTGGGAAAAAAGAATACTCTCATCCAAAAAGGAAAACTTAATAATTCAAATAGAAATTTCTCTTTTGAGAACAGTTCCACTCATGTAAACTTTTTTTATATAGAAAATAAGTATTTCAACATTGAACAAATGGCATAGGCTTTTTATAAAACTTTTTATTTTAGAAACACAGGAGTATGTAAAAAACATGCTCAATGAATGTTCACAGGTCTCAGTTTGCATAGTTACATTACTAGGTTTCTGCTATATTTTTTCTTTGTCTCTGTTAACGTATCTAATTAACCAAAGCAGCATGAACTGAGTATTACAATTAAACAGAAAATTTTAAAATTGCTTTTGACAAACTGGAGATTAACATGTCCTTTTCCTGATTATTTGCTTTAATGAAGATTGAGCACCTGAACGTTCGTACACAGTGAAAACAGGCAAGACACAGCGATATCAGGGACATGACTGAACAAAATATTCTTATGAAATTTTAGTCTGGAAAGGAGATGGGGAAAGAAAGTAAAAAGATGATTCTGTCATTTGCTCAGCTGTAGAAACAAAATCACTGTCAAAAAGACATACGTAGGCTAAAGGATGTGCAGTAAATCTTAGCTTTGATCTGGGTTGAACAGGCAGCTCTTTGCTTAAGGTTGGCATCGAAACCAGAGCACAAGGACACGAATTCTCCTTGTTCTACAGTTTAAACAAGTAATAAAACCACACATGGGAGGGAGAATTTTTAGTGAAACAAAAGGAATAGGAGTAGAAATCACATTTTGAACAAAGTTTCCAAACAACAGGTTCTTGAATTGACTTCAGCTGAACATTGCAAAACACTCAAGTTTTTAAGAATGTTACTAAGTTTTGGACATTTTCTCATCAAAAAAATATGTACATGTTTGCCTTTTTGTTTATTTCTCTTTTTTTGTTTCCTCTGACTCCTGTGAGCTGCAGAGGAGGGCATGGAAGCAATTGCCTCCATGGGGTCTGGCATGGAGTCTGTGTTTTCAAAGAAAGACAAATTAGATCGCTGGGGGACGTCTCAGGAGTAAAAAAGTCTTTAGGCCAAAAGCTCTTATTTATTTATTTTAAAAATACATGCTAGGAATTTAAAATATTCAAAGTGAATAAATGGCCAATGCCTGTGCTTTCAGAAAAGGAAAAGGAAGAAGTATGGATGGATAGATCAAATTAATTTTAAATTATTGAAAATATGAAAGAGGATTTTTAAACAGTAAGACATACTCACATTATTGACGTGTTGGCTTAAATCACCTGCTTTCATTTTTGTGGGAAAATTGTGGAGAAGATATTTATGGCACATCTGTGGTAAATATTAGTCAGGGACCAGGAAGGAAGATATGCCTAGCTGGAGAAGATTTCTGATTTTGAGCCCAAGAGGATAAGCAGAATATTCCACTTTGATTTGCTGTTGGAACTCTGTATACTGCAGTGCGAGGTTTTTTCTTTCTTTCCCTTGAGCCTTGTATTGTCATTACAACTGAATGAAAAAAGTGCTTAAGACAAAGTCCTTGGTTGCCTTACTGTAAGCAAAAGGTATAAATGACTACAAGCCACATATTGCAATAACCATGGATTAGCTACACTCCTTATCATTTTTTCCTCCACTGGCTTAAAACCAAAGATAAGCATTTAGATTTCCATCTCCCAGAAGAACATCCTAAAAAGTACAGTATGGGCTAAACCACTGT
Source organism: Himantopus leucocephalus (assembly GCA_003993805.1). Classification (NCBI taxonomy): domain Eukaryota; kingdom Metazoa; phylum Chordata; class Aves; order Charadriiformes; family Recurvirostridae; genus Himantopus; species Himantopus leucocephalus. The sequence continues at coordinate 82,332,209 of RSEF01000003.1, read as the reverse complement.
ATAACTCTTTCTCTTTCTCCACCTTTTCATCTCTTTTTGGGCCATGGCAAAATCAGAATGCAATATTCATTCCTCAAAAGGAAAGCAAGCAGGCATTCACTGTGTACTTCTGAGCTTGCTTGGAAAAAAGTGAGGATGCTGGTACACATCTTGGATAAATGTCATTGAATAAAAAGCAGGAATAACTCTGAAAAAAAAGAATAATAGAACTTGCGAAGAGCACAATAGTGTTCCACTGAACTGTAATAAAAACATGTTTTATAGAATAGCTACTGCCTGAACAAATCCTGCGTCTACCAACCATTTTCCATATCAGCTCTGAGGAGTAATCACCTCTTTCTGTGTATGTGATGGAGGTTTCTGGATCAGGGAGAAGTGTTTTCTGAAAGATCCACCCTTCTTTCCCATTTGGGAGACTGAGCTCTGTACATGTCTTTTTCCCTACTCCTTCACACCGCCTCCGTATTTTGCAGCAAAAAGAAGCATCTGGCCCAGAGTAGCTAAATCGTATGGTATGTCAGGGAGTTCTGCCAGCCTTGGCAGAAGGAGTCACATAACTCCAGCTGGTTGCAATGGTTTTCCTTGTCCAAGAGATATTTATTAGATAAAAATAAAAGGTCTGATTGCAAACCCCAAATAAACTTAAGTAACAGTTACAAAATGTATGACCATGAAAGAAGTTTTCAGCAAAATGTTTCTGGTTTTCATCTGTACTTAAAAAAAAAAAAAAAAANAAAAAAAAAAAAAAAAAAAAGAGGGTAACTATTTTCAAGCCTTATTCATGAAGCTTGGTATCACAAACTTCTAAGAACATAGTCTTTATCCCAGAGGATGCTCTCATTTTAAGAGGAAATAAGGCTTTACTCTCTGAAACTGATTAACTGGGGAACTCTGTGGTGAAGTCTGAGGGCAGGAGTGTGTATTGACATGGAAATTAACATGTTTCTCTATTTTATCCCATTTAAGAACCGATTTCAAAACAAAACCAACAGTATATTACCTCAATCTTGGCTTGAAGCAAAGGAATGCACAGGATAGCACCCTTGCTTAAGATGCCTCACAAAAAAAACAAAAAGAAAAAGAATACCACTTTCTCGGAATCAAATCCCAAAGACGATACCTTCCATTTCACTCAAGGCTGTGTTGACCAAATTTAAGGTTCTTCTTCACTTCTTTTCATTGATGGTGATTGAGATAATCACCAAAAATGTTCTTTTCTCTTATACCAGGACTGGTGAAAAAGAGACATATTCATACACAGGACCATTTTATTTTCTTTTTTTAGTTTAATTTAATTTTTTTTTTTCCTAAATAGCTATAGCCAAAAAAATTTGACTTAATTCTTTACTCTCAACACTCACTGTAAACCAGTAAAGACACCTGTGAATAGACATGGCAAATCCCACTTTCATTTATTTTGTGTTTACAAACCAGGGCCATGTACCAGCAGAGTCTGTATTGTGACACTCAAGCATGGGAAGTACGAGCCCCTGCGAGATGCGCAGCGGGAGCCACAACAGGCTCATGTATGATCTGCTTATAGAGCAGACACTGTGCTCCATTAGCAACACCCAGGACTGGCTGGGGTGATGGGACGGGCCTTGGCTGGTGGCCCCCCCAGAAGCCCTTGGCCCC
>RSEF01000003.1:82269309-82320145 GCA_003993805.1 Himantopus leucocephalus | reverse complement strand
AGCTTGTCCAGGTCCCTCTGGATGGCATCCCATCCCTCAGGCAAGTCAACCACACCACTCAGCTTGGTGTTAGCTGCAAACTTGCTGAGGGTGCATTTGATCTCACTATGTCATTGATGAAGGTATTAAACAGTACTGGTTCCAATACAGACCCCTGAGGGACACCACTCGTGGTCGATCTCCATCTGAATATTGAGCTGTTGACCACCACCCTCTGGCTGCGACCATCCAACCAATTCCTCATCCACCAAAGAGTCCACCTATCAAATCCCTATTTCTCCAATTTAAAGAGAAGGGTGTTGTGGGGAATTGTGTCAAAGGCCTTACACAATTCCAGATAGACAACATCTGTAGCTCTTCACATGTCCACTGATGCAGTCACTCCATCATAGAAGGCCACTAGATTAGTCAGGCAGGATTTGCCCTTGGTGAAGCCATGCTGGCTGTGTCGAATCACCTCCCTGACCTCCGTGTGCCTTAGCATAGCTTCTAGAAGGATCTGTTCCATGATCTTCCCAGGCACAGAGGTGAGGCTGACAGGTTGGTAGTTCCCAGGGTCCTTCTTTCTACCCTTTTTTAAAATGGGTGCAATGTTTCCCTTTTTCCATTCACCAGGGACTTCAGCTGACTGCCATGACTTTTTAAATATCATGGAGAGTGTCTTGGCATCTACATCAGCTAATTCCCTCAGGACTCTGGGACACACCGTGTCAGGTCCCATAGAATTCTGTATGTTCAGGTTCCTCAGGTAGTCACAAACCTGATCTTCTCTTACAGAGGGAAGGACTTTGTTCCCAAAGTCTCTGCCTTGCAGTCCCTACACTCAAGAGGTGTGGGAAGAGAGGTTACCAGTGAAGACTGAGACAAAAATGTTGTTGAGTACCTCAGCCTTCTCCTCATCCATTGTTACCATTTTGCCAGTCTTGCTCATAATAGAATGATAGAATCATAGAATGGTTAGAGCTGGAAGGGACCTTAAAGATCATATGATTTCTCTGACCTTCCTTTTCTGGCTGACACACCTGTAGAAGCCCTTCTTATTTTTTTTTTTATGTCCCTTGCCAAGTTCAGCTCCAGCTGTGCCTCAGCTTTCCTGACCCCATCCCTACACAACCAGGCAGCGTCCTTACACCCTTCCCAGGATACCTGTCCCTGCTTCCACTGCCTGTGCATTTCCTTCTTGCCCTTTAGTTTGACCAGCAGGTCTCAACTCAGCCATGCCGGTCTCTTGCCTTCCTTTCCTGATTTCTTACACCTAGGAATTGAAAGCTCTTGCACTTGTGGAAAACATCCTTAAAGATCTGCCAGCTCTGTTCTGCTCCCTTGTCCCTGAGGGCACTGTCCCAGGCAGTCCTGTTAACTAACTCCTTGAAGAGCTGGAAGCTTGCTTTCCTAAAATTCATGGTCCTGACTCCACTCTTCACCTGACCCATATCGCTCAGGTCTGCAAACTCCACCAGTGCATGGTCACTGCAGCCCAGGCTGACTCCAGTCTTGATGTCACCAATTAACTCACTTGCATTGGTGACTATCAGGTCCGGTATCACATCTCATCTGGTGGGGCTGTCTATTACCTGGCTTAAGAAGTTATCTTCAATGCACTTCAGAAGTCTTCTGGATTGCCTACAGCTCACAGTTCTACTTTTCCAGCAGATGTTGGGGTGGTTGAAAATGCAATTTTCATCTCTGTTTGGGGTTCACAGGTTGGTTATTCTGGTTATGGAGATCATTTTATATAGCAATCAGTTTAGAGTCTACTTCACTTCTGCAGCTATTCAGGCCAGTACAGTGCTGTGATCCCCTTTTAAAACAAGTATTTTCACGTTTTAGTTCCTGACCCAATGCTAGCTACAGTTCTTGAAATTGTCCTCATAAAACTTCCTGATAATGTCGTATTTTTGTCTGCTCAGTATTTTCCTCTCATCTTTCATGACTAAATTGTTCATGATTTTTTTTAAATATACATTTATAAAAATATATGTACTTGTGTGTGAGTTTTTGAAAAAATCATTTCTATTTTGAACTCTGCAGACTTTGCAATTTTCTTCAGCAAAAATATCACTTGTGAAAACCATCTGAGCAACGCTGGCTTGTAAAGAAAGAAAGCACACAAGGCTAGAACACTCATTTCCCCTGCTCATTTATACTTTTAACATACACCAATAGTCAGAGGTCAGATATTGAGATGACTGAATTTAATGATATTTGCATTCTGTTAGCACCTCACAAGTGCTATAGGAGACCTATAAACTGCCTGCCTCAACAAATCAGGGAGAGCTGTAGTGTTAGGAGGATTTCGGAGAAAAGTAAGAGGGCAAGGGAAGAAGATGGATGGCCTGTTGGCCATTTGGTTTACTTGTTTTTTAATAATCACTGCAAAGCAAAAGTAAATGGAAGTGCTGGTCTGTAAATCACATGCTGGGAGGTATTCTTTGAGTTTAATTGATTCTTTTGAGGCCATCCCAAAGAACTCTGACCTGCTTTCCCTACATACTATCCTTTACACTTCCTTTTTTGCAGTGTGCTAACTAAACTCTGGGCATTGCCTGATCACGAAGTTAAGTTCACAACATTAAACCAGACGTCTACAAGATTTTTATCTAATATAATCTATGATGGCCTTTCATAAGTTGCCAGCCACTATACTTTAAAGTTGCCTACATTCAGCTGTTATCATTTGTTTAATGCTATAACTGAAAGTTCTTTAAGGCAAAAAAGAAAAACAAAACCAAAACCTTTTTGTTCTGTTCCGTGACTAAGATTCCTAGACACCACTGAAATACAAATAATAAATAACTACTTTAAAATACAGAAACAAAATTCTGTGTCCTATTTCTATTATTTCTCTTTTTCTTCAGCTTTGTAGCAATTGGCTCTTGTCGTGCCTTTCTGTATTAATTTAGAGTGCTCCTGCATCCAGTATCCACACCCACTGGAAAGGTACTTACACACTCTAATTCAACTCTCTTCAGAAAAGCCGAATATATTGAGGTCTCTATAAAGGATTTTTTTCTAGCACTTGAGCTATTTCTGCAGTTCTTTCTTTCCTTGCTCCACTTTCCAAGTTTAGACAACAGAGCTGCATTCAGCACTTTGGTACCCATCATCAGTGTTGTGCAAAGGTGAACTCGACTTCTCACTCTTAGTCTTCAATTTATACCTCTGAGGATTGCACAAATCATTTTTGACACTGCCTTTGAACAACAACTAATGTTGAATTGGTTGTCCAAAAGTTGGCTTCTGTAGGCAGGTCTGTATATGCTGCTGTTGTAATCTTACATTTATCTACATGAAAATATTTTGAATGTAGGTCCAGCTTGCAAAGAAAACCCATTTTTATTTTCTATGACTGCTTAGACTTAATTGTTGCATTGATGATTTTTAAACTGCAAGTATTTTACATTTGTAGACAATTGGACCAGTGTCTCAGAAATCCAGTAGTTGTGTGATGCCCCTACTGCATGGGGGCATCCCATTGCCTTGGTTTTTTTCGTGACGAAGCTCAGGTTGTGGTCCTAATCGAGTTAATACTTTTTTTAATACTGTCTAGAACAGTTTTTAAGTCTGAATTTTGTATTTTAGTAACCAAAATGTTTCACAACAATTTCAAAATTGTACATGCTCACCTGCTTACATCAGCAAATCATTTAATTTCATGAAAGAGAGAAATAGCAGCCTTAAGTTATGCATCCACTTTTTGCCACAGAATTTTTTAAAGGAATGTGCCACAAGAGTGCAGTATGAGTATGGCAGCATGCCATGCTATGCAGCCTTGTAAGATATGTGTTGACAACTTTGGGCTCTTCCAAGTAGGTTGGTCTTGGGTTTAGATTATCAAAACTGCCAAAAGGGGCATTCTGGAAGGAAGTGTATAGCCCTAAAGGCCTTGTGCTCTAAGTAACCCAAAGTCTAGACAAGACAGAAACAGAGAAATTCAGTCCCAATGGTGATGTGAGGGACACTTCTGTTCTGTAGTGTTAAGTCACTGGAGATCAGCGTGTTTTTTGGGTCCTGGTTGTTAATGAAAAGTAATTCGTAAAGCTAAGAATTTATTCCCATGAATAGAGGTAGGAATTCTGCAAATCTGATTTCTTATTTCATTCTTCCTGTATGAAGACAAAAGAATGAATGTAGTTGTTTACATGTGCTAAAAATAATATGCTAATGGACCAGTCATAAAAACACCTCTTTTGAAATAAATTAAAGTGGAACTATAAAAATAATTTTTACATAAAGGAATAGAAAAATAGAAGGGGTTTTCTTTTTCCGCATACAGTACACAAACCGAAAGTATATATTTTTCTCAGTAGGAATACAAAAAGTAATTTGTTCTTACTTTAATATACAGACTGAATTAAGAGTGCCTTCCATTGCTGGTGAAGTCAGTCATTTAGCAGTGTGTGGTCACTGAAATCAGAACAATGCTTTCAAGAGGAGTTGAAAGAGACTTAGTGCTCCTGCTGCACTATTAGTCAGAAATCTATTTTTAAGTGAACATGACATTTTCAAAGTCACTGTATATAAATGCAAGCAATCACCTCATTTTCAGCTTCTAGTTACACAAATCATCGGTGAAAATTTCTTTAGCACTGAAAATCGTTATATACCTGGCTGACACGGTGTTCATGCAACTACAATCTTCATGTCTCTTGCTGAGAAGTTTACCTATTTTCTTTTTGTGTACTCTGGCCTGTACTCACAATCACACACTGATCATGCTTTCTTAAAAAAATGCTTATGGAAAAGAAGGAATGAAATTGCGTTTCTGAATAAGTCGCCAAATAGCTTCAACCTATTCAGGTACCACTGACCATTAAATAATTTGTAGTGAACAATTCACCTTATAAATGCTACTTATAAATAATTTTCTGATTCTATTTATCTATTTATATTTATTTTGTCTTTATGTATGTATTTTGATTAACTCTATTTATGTCCACACGACTGTTCTGTGTAATCTGTTTTGGATTTTTGGGGGGAGGGATTAATTTTCATTTGTTATAAGCCATGCAAAGCTATATTTCATTGCTTTTATTCACCAGATAAGCTACAATATTGGCTTAAATATGATAAGCTACAAAGATGGGCTTAAATATGATTGTTTTTAGGAAGAGGACAGAAAAAATGTTTGGAAAAGAAAAGCTGTAGGTCCATATTTCAATGGAGAAATAGATTCATATGTAGATATTCATCTTAGAAATACTGGGAAAGAAAATGATAGATGGAATTCAGTTTCATTTTTTATCTTCTAATTTTGGGTCTCCTTTTTTTTTTTAATTAATGAAAAGTTGTTATATTCTTGCACACTAAGCAGCCATATTTGAGAAGGACAGGTTCATCTGCGACTAACCAGAAGCATTATGTTCACTAGAAAAAAGAGTAGGATAATGCTGGATACTCCTAAATAGAAGGATCAAGACATACATTACATAAAGTACTTTGTTCCCAGAACATGTCCTTAAAGTTATTCTGTATATGCATTATAGGTTCTCTGTGTCTCCCTTGCTGGCTTAATTTCCTCTCATTAGAGGTCTGACCAGGATAAAAAGGAGATTTTAAAGTTCAGAACAAATGACACCATCACCATTATATGAGAAATTATGCTTTATGCATCTGTCCATATCATGATTGACAGTTATAGCTTTTGACTTACATTCTGGCCAGCCTCTGAATTTAAAGATATATTATTACACTGTGATCTTTGCTTTTATTTTTACGCCATTAAATTACTTGTGCATATGAGTTTGAATAAGATGTTTGGAAAAGTACAGAATATTTCTCACTGCATAAAGAATAATTGTTCATTTCTCCCAGAATAATACAGATAATGTTAGTTTCTGTAAAAAAAAAAAGTCAAAAACGCTATGCTTGCTTTTGAAAAATGCATTATTTTGAATAATGGTAGACACTCCTGAATGGAAAGGAGATCTGGAATAATTTAGTGATATATATTTTCTGATGTGAAACTTTCACTGCAACCACATTTATTCTCTATGTGTCTTAATTTTTTTTTTTTTTTTGGATAACAAAGTCCCTTAGACCTTTGGGTTTTTTTAATCTTATATTTGTGCCTAATTGTTCATATAATTGAAGTTTAAGTTAAATAACCTATAACATCTATCAGCCCTAATTTCTTCAGATTCTTCTACTCAGAAGAAATCACCTTTAAAGCTTCTCTTTTTTTTTCTGAAAAGAGACCTGGTTCAAGTTCAGTTTTCATATTTCTCTGGCTTCATGTATTCTGCCTGCCCTCCCCTCTACTGTTTGTCCTCTTGTCATACCTTTATTATAATTAAATGAGTGGGACTGCTCTACACCACATTCCAGATGTAAACTGATTAGAAAAGAGCCAGAAACAATTTTTCATGAATAGAAGAGGGTCCTAAGGCCTCAAGAGAGCTGCCCAGTTTTGTGAGTCAGTCAGCAGTTATGTCAGCAGTTACAGCCTAAATTTTGTGTTAGATGGTAATTCATGTACTTTATGTTTGCAAAATTCAGGTTTATTCAGTTTTATTTATTAATTTTTATTTCAGATTCAATGGCACTAATAATCATTTATTCCGTTTATTATCTAGCCTGTAAATAGAATGAAGACAAGAAAATGTGTGTTTCTAATCTGTGTGTAATTTGTATGTATACATTTATACATAAACATAGAATTAGATCTACATCTTTATCGATAGGCTTTTAATTGGAAGAGACTAAGACAAGAGAACTTAGGGAGAACACCACCCCCAGGAAGAGAGGAATGTGGGAACTTTCAGCAAACAGAAGTAAGGGACTTGGGTTCAGGAAGGAAGGCAAGGGACATAGAGAAGATGAAGCAAATTGAGAATTGAAGTCAAATTTGTGGTTGGGCAATGGTGCGCAGACTTTTAGAAAAAGGAAGTAGTAACAGAAGAGGAAGGGACATTCAACAACAATTTAGAAGAGAAGGCAGCCAGAAAGGATGATTCAGCAGCTCACCAGAGCCAGAGTAAAAGGTGACCATGGCAGTTAGGGTCTAAAGCTTCGAGATGCAACAAGAGGGGAAAGGATGATTGGGAGATGATTGAAAAAAGTGTGAGTGCAGTGCAATGAGACATCCTTAAGAAACTGAGGTTTTATGAATAAGATCTTTACAGTCAGTCTTCCCAACAAAAACACCATCTTGCTGAAATCAAGAAAACTCACTTATACCCCTATCTTAATTATCTCTTGCCATCTTCACTGAATGTATTTTAAGGGTGTTACCATTAATGAGTAATCAAGGATAAAATCTGAATTTAAATACTTCATATTCCAGTTGTTCTTGGGTGATGTATCATCACATATTTCTAAACTAAAGCTTTATATGCACTGCTGCAGCTTTTAATTGTGCTAAAAAGCTATGTAGAATATTTTTAATGGGGATAGAATCATAACAAATAAAACAAGTTTCATTGTCCTCTCACGTTACTTATTTTGAAACATTAAGGGAAAATAGTGCTAAATCCTTATTTAACAGAAAGTATTAAGGCCTTTTTCAACTCAGTGGAACAGGTTTATACTGACTGTTACCAACAAACTGTATTTTTTTTCTGTAATTTTATTTCACCAGACTTTCTTGATTTAAAAAAAATACCAACAACAACAACAAAAAAAAAACAACCCAAGCAACCAAACAAAACTCAACCAAACCTTTCTACATCTTTAAAACCTTTACTTAGCAGTGAAAAAATATCTGCCCCTTTTCTGCCTGACGAATTGAAGGAATATCATAAAAAGCATTCCTGAGCATCAAAATGACAGGTTATCTGATGGGTTAAAAATGTCTCCTGTGCAGTCAACACATACCTTGATCTCTCTCATGCAGGATACATATAAATGAGAAACATAATCACATATTACACCAAGACACGTATTTTCTTTCCTTTCACTTTAACTTTTCATGACAGTGATACTGCACATTGAAAAAACATTTTTACCTTAAAGTGAGACAATTGTGTCAGTCAATCCTTGGAAATTCTATTGGTTTACCAGTACCCTGTACATTTCTATATTCAAATAAATGCACTACAAATATGCTGACTGAGGAGGGTGTAAGCTATTGTGAAACTTTGAAACTTGACTTGGAAACGAATGGAAAGAAAGCAGACTGTTTTAAGAGAAGAAACACACCAGTAATCCCAACTGGAGACACCCACCAAGGATATCAATCACACTGCTTCAGGTGAGGAAGCAAGGATGCAGATGAGCCCTTTAGCAAACACCCATACAAACACTCAGCCTTATTCTGCTTGAGGAAGGCTGACACATTGACCACAGGGACACTGGAAGGGTGGGCACAACACATAGGTGGATAGATACCGGGGTGGGGAGTGGAAGTAGATAATGGATAGTAAATATATAACAATTTTAACTTTTGTGAATATCTTTTTAGTACTAATTTCTTAGTTTGAACTATAAGTATGAATATTGTAATTGGACTAACAATAACTTTTTGCATTTTAGTTATATTGCTAAAACTTTAGACAAACAATAAAATCTTAGTTCTAAAAAAGATGGGTGCTCCCTGTTGCTAGTGAAATATTTTGAATGTAGCACAAGTAAGATGAACAGAGTTGGAGGATGGGCTACCTGCTATGAACATAGAGACATTGTCTGAGTACACAGGGATGGAGTTAGAAAAGCCAAAGTTCAGGTAGAGCTGAAACTAGTGAGGGATTTGAAAAGCCACAGGAAAGGTTTCTGTAGGTACTTTGACAGCAGAAAAAAGGCTAATGAGGTATGTGACCTGGTGACAAAGGACATGGAAAAGGCTGAGATAATGCTTTCTCTGTATTAATTTCTGGTAAGGTTTATCTTCAGGTGCCCACATCTCTGAACCTAGTAGCACAGTCTGTGGGGCAATAAAACATTACTTTAGAGCAGATACTTCAGAAATCAGGGAGCACCTCAAAAAATTGTTTATTCACAAGTCCAAGAAACCAGATGGAACACATCTAGAGGTGCAGAGGGTGCTGACTGGTATGAGTGTGAGGCCACTGCCTATCATCTTCAAAACCTCATGGCAATTGGCAGAGGTTCCTAATGACTTGAAGAGGGCAGTGTGGAACACTGGGCTCAAAGGGTTAGGATCAGCAGCACAAAGTCCCACTGGCAGCTAGTGGCATCCCTTTAGGGACTGAAACTGGTGCCAATACTGTTTAACATCTTTATTTCTGACCTGATGTTGGGGTGAATGGCACCTTCAACAAGTTTGTGGATAGTACCAAGTAATACACAAGGGCTTGCCTGTGCCTTGCTGTTTAGGGGGACCTTAGCAGGTTGGAAAACTGGGCCAACAGAAGCCTCACAAAGTTCAGAAAGGCAAATGGAAAGTCCTGTATATGGGATGGAATAATGCCTTTCAAAAGTACTGGCTAGGTGTTGTTGGGCTAGAAAACAGTTTTGTAGAAAAGAATTTGTGTGGCCTGGTGGATAGCAGCCTGAATATAAGTCACTATTGTGCCCTTGTGGCAAAGATGACCAATCGCATACTAGGCTGTACTAGGAGGACTGCAGACAGCAGGCTGAGATAATTGATTATTCCTTTCAATTCAGTGCTTGTGAGACAGGTTCTGAAGTAGTATGACCAGCTTGGAACTCTCTAGTACGCTAAAAATTTGAACATACTAGATAAAGTCCAGTGAATGGTCACCAAGATGGTGAGCAGCTGGAGCACATGGCATATATGAAAGAGACCAAGAGAAGTGTGTTTGTTCAAGCAGAAGACAAAAAAAAACCACCAACCAAAAAAAAGGGAGACCTACTTGCTTTTTTCCACTACCTAATGGGTGGGTATAGAAAAGATGGAGCTACACTCCTTTCAAAGATGTACAGTAAAAAGACAAAAGGCAGTGATCAGAAGTTGCAACAAAAAAAGTAGTCAAGAACTGCAGCAGGTGTCCAGAGAGGCTGTGGAGATACCCACCTGAAGCTATTCATCACTTCACCAGGCACAGCCACGAGCAACCTCAAGTAATGTGGCCCTGCTTTGATCAAGGGGATGGACCACGTGGCCTGCCGAGAATTCTTTCAACCCAAATTGTTCAATGATTCTGTGATTTTAAAAATAAAAAGAGGATAGTTAGGCTTTAGGTCAGCTTCATATCTCAGGCATTAGGAAACTTGAAAGCTTATTTATACTAGTCTTTTAAACTACTCATCTACAGCTAATGAATGCAACAGCGTCCGCTGATTATGGAATAGTTTAGATGATTAATCTGGACAAAATGCCAAATTTGCAGCTAAGTTGATCATCCTGCTTCCCCTAACAACATTCTTGTGACAGTCCTTTCACCAGCTTGGGTGTATTACTGAACTTTTACTTCTAACAGTGTCTTAATTCCAGAGCTTTCCCAGACTGGGTCAGCACAAAACCACTCTCTTTTATGATTGATTCATGTTTATACAATTTTTATGAAAAAAATCTATCTATTTTTATATCTCAAATTCAAAAATATCATTATGTGTTCTGCTATCAGCTGATCCTCCTACTGATGCTGAGGTGTATTTGACCTTCTCTTCCAGCCAGAGGGTTGATTATTATCACTGACAGCCAAAAAAGAAACCACGTACAAATGATCAATTCTCAGGCATTAGGTCCATCCAGATTATATTTCTGCCCATGCTATGACTGAATACTAATGTCTGAAAATCAAAGCAACAGGTCTAAAATTTATACTCCTCTTGTCAGTTTTTTTTTTCTCCAATGGACAATATTTATACTTTTTTTGTAAAAACAAACTTTGCAAGTGTGGCAACTTTTTTTCACTCCTTAAATACATTCTTAAAATTCCTCATGAAGGTTTGGTTTTAGCAATAAGCATCTAAACTCTTATTTTACAGTGTTTTATTAAACAAGTATTTAAAAGAAAATGTGTTGGTTAAAAAAAAAATAATTTTCATGGATACCTTCATGAAGGAAATTCAAACCTTGATCAGCTCCAATGAGATCAAAGACTGGAAAGAAGATGGCTGAGGAAATTTCTGGACTCCGATCATCTTCAAAAGTGTGGGGGGGCTTAGTTGTTTTTTTAATGCGTAGGAATACAGAACTGACAGAGATCAAGGCATACTATTACAGTACTATCCATTCAGCTACACTTTGTACATTATCTGAAAAATTTAATTATTCCAGATTGCTTTGTCCCATTAGTAGTTCATTCATCTGACCGCTGTGATAGGCTTTCTGCATTCTTGTTGATAAGCATGAAGTGGTTCCTGGAATAAACCTAAGGATTTTTTGGCTACTACTTTTAACATTCTCCAGGATGAATTCCAGCATTCACTGTGTTTTTCTGCTTTTTCTGGCATTCAAGTATTTCAGTACATGCCTTGTTTGACGTGAACACCATGACTGTGATGTTATCATTCATAAGCATTGTTTGATCCCTGCAAAATGGAGCAATATGCCTTGCTATCTCTAAGCATGATGGAAAGGGTTGGATAAAGTGGTGATACTCATTTCCCAGTTTCCAGATGACTGAATTTTCCAGTGTCAGTAGTACTCATGCACTTACAATTTTATTCAAAGAAATCACAACCTTTTTTCAAAGGACTTCTCCATTTGGCCCAGCGTGCACTTCAGTTAGCAGTGAGCCCTTTGCAAATGGAACGTTTGCAAGAACCCATACTTGTCTTTCTGACTTACAAATCCATGGGAGATATAAATCCATATAGTGAAGAGGATTACTTAACTTCTTTGATTTGCCTCCCAATTTGCTGCCAAAATAATAACTTATGTTTTCTTACTCTTTGAAACAACTTTATGTCTATTTAAGCCATTACAGATAGGCAGCCTAGTGCTTCCTTGGGACGTAAGGTTAACTTTAACCTACTTTCTTGACATAAATCTATATTTTTATAACATGATATATAAGTCAAACATATTAGTAAATGAAAATCTTTCCCTTGTATCATCACCATTTTTTCATAATGCATGAGCCTTACCATATATATATGGCGTATTTATATATATATTCGTATGTGTATTTATATACATACGGATACTATCCAAGACACATACAAATACATAGGTTGCAGCACCTTGAAGACACTATAGCTAAAGGTCAATGGTTTTCCAGCATTGTATTTCAATTTGAATGTTCTTGCAGATTCTTAAATCAGAAATTATAAGTTGAAATAAAAACAGAAATTGAAACAGAAATTATATAGTATCTCAATTTTTTGATGCATTTTTTAAGTTGAGCAATACCTAGTTGTCAACTATAAAGTGTTAGTAGAGAAAGCCAGTTTTGCCACAAAACTATTCCAAAGGAGCTGGTAAGTTTAGCTATTGTAAGACTAGCACAACTGGTTATACAAAACCTAACTGTCAGTCTGGAGTGGCAGATAACACAACTTTCTGCAAAACTCTATGGATGCCTCAGACACTTCTTATTGTTGTAATAACAAAGCAGAATTGGGACTTCCCTACATTCTCCCACTGATAAAAATAAGGGCAATATATGTATAAAAAATAATACTTGGAATTTCCTGTATGTCTTATTTAAGATATTGCCTAAAACTTTACAAAAAATATGTCCAATTATTTTTGATTTTTATTCTAGATTAATATTGCAGGTTTTGGAGAAATATTTTAATCATAAATATTCAGCACAGAAGTTCCCAACAATTCACAGCCTAATAATATGTCTGTATAGCCATTTTCTAGCAAAAAGAAATACCACTCAGAAAAAAAGATATCTGAGGAGTTTACTGAATTGAGCCCATCACATCAGTCAATGACCAAGCACTTAATATGCCAATATTCTGAGCATACAAGTTAAGATAACAGAAGATTTTCAGCCTAACACTTACTATGTCAGAATGTTTACATGATTCTTCCTAACAGGTCATTAAGGATGCTATGAAAACCTCTGATGACAAAGCCAGTCAAGGTAGCCGGAGAGGTTATAAACACTAGTGCTATTCCAGGGTGACAAGTACCCAGAAAAGAGAAAGATTATGAGATGGAAAAATACAAAGTACAGAGACTGAAACGATGACAGTTATAACTATATAAACTATAACTATATAAACATTGTGAATTGTACTCTGAGAAATGCCACAGTGTGTGCCAGAAAACAGAATTGCTGGTTATCAAAAGCCTGGAGGGGGAGGAGAGAGGGAAGGGAAGAAAAAAGAGGTGTATAGTTATAAACCACCTAATGGGAACTTTTCTCATACTTTACTGGCCTGACAGAAATGTTTGGGCTGCCTAATGGCACCTCTTTCACAGCTCAACAGGCACCAGGTTTCCCATCATATATGAGTTTTTCTAGTCTTCACTGTGACGTTTGGAAGTGACAAGAAGAAAAAAGAAGCTGGTTTTGACATATCTGCTCCTCCAAAAGCCAGTCAATGAACATTTGTTGGGTCATTTGTTGATAGTCAGGAGCTATGGAAAAACAAATTTGTTCTATATTTGCCACTGATAATAGGTGGGCTTAGAGGTAAAATGGATATAAGAAGGGAGCTATGAATAACTCCCACCATCTATCTTCTTTTACTATGATGCTGTGGTAAGAAGGAAAATGGGCTGGAAGAGTAAAGACTAGAGAACTTTAAGGTTCAATGAAAGCCATAATAGTTGCTCCACTGCCACTCCCATAGTGCTTTTGTGTTAGAGAAGCAGCAATGTTTATACAAACTAAAACTAATAACAGTATGATAAAATTTCTTGTCAATTTATCAAACTGTTGGTGCTAGTTTTTCCCTCAAATTTGCACACCAGCCATATTTTTTTCAAGCGACATTTGTTAGACACCAGCTCTATTTTCACAAGTTTCATAAGATATCCACACAAAAATGAAGCCCTTTTTCTCTATGAACCAGAAGAAATCTCAGCATCTCTGACAAAAAATACAGGTATCGCGCTGTTTAAAAGTGTAATTATGTATTAAACTTAGTAAGTTACAAATGCAGTGTATCTTGTGGAATATCTCATAGTTTTCCTTCCATAGATCTATAGAAAAGGGCAATGATGGAAAAAAAATTAATAGCTTCTGATTAATGAGATTTACATGAACGAAGGTCTTTAATGGCAAGTTTTTTAACTAAACCCAAGAACCACTGATTAACAAGATCACAAACAAAATGTTCAATATGAAGCACTCAAAAAAGAAATCTCATTGTTTAACTAGGTTAAAGAAGATATAGTAAGTTTTTTGTTTGCTTGATTTAATCCAATATTCATCCTCAGAAAAAAAAAAAACCAAACCAAACAACAAAAACATCGAAAACCCACGACCACAATATGGAAAAGAGTGGTTTTAAGTATATGGCTGGAATCAATTTGTCTCTGATAGGGGACAGAGGGAATGAACATGTTACCAGAGGTGGGAGAAGAGAGAAACTATCAGCATTAAATTGTTAAAACTATCAAAACTATCAGTGAGGGTTAAAATCTTATTTATTTGCTCTCACAGCTGATGAAAATATAATTAAAAAAAAAATCTAATGTGCCAAACACAGAATTGCTTACCTAAAAATGGTGTAGACCCAAAATATGTGATTGATTAAACTCAAGTCTGCAATCTGATAATTGTCTAAGCCATGTCAAAGTTTAAATACAGCAAAAGACTGACCAGAATAAACACAGAAATACCCAGTCAGTAAAAAAACCCAAACAAAAATACCGAAGCAAAAGCCTATTATGGTTCTGAAAGAGCTATACATAGAGAAACATGGGACATCTGGTCTTCAGGGAGCATAAATCCAATCAACATTAATGGAGCATGCAAATTCACGGCAGCTGAGGATCTGACCCCAGCTTTGGTCAATGAATTATTTTTTTTTTCTTTATTGTTGTGACTATATTTATGTCTGTATTTTGAAGAGAAAATAACTGATATTTCTTCCATTAAAGAATGGATTGTGGTTTGGCTGGCTTCTCTGACAGTGACGCATTGAGGACATTAATATAGGATTATTTTTGTGTTGTTTTTTTTTTTTCTTCTAGAGGTCCCTGTGATAAGCAACAGCAGGTTTTCTGCTAAATGTCCTAATGGTGAGCAATACAAGTCCACTTATAAAGGCTCAAAATAAATAAACAAACCAGCTATCATTCAATATAACAGGGAAATATAGTACTATCCTAAAAGTGGCATAGCTGACATATCTCTGTGCATTATAATGAATTACTGAAACTACATAAAAAGATTTGAATTATATACATTATTACAAAAAGAATTGCATAAAAAGATTGAAGCATTCACAGGCACAGTTGAAATAAACAATTTACTGGGCCACAGATCCTTCAAAGTGAACAGCAATACAAGAATGAAATACTTACCCATTAAACAGTGAGTCATAGTGTG
Organism: Himantopus leucocephalus; assembly: GCA_003993805.1. Lineage (NCBI taxonomy): Eukaryota > Metazoa > Chordata > Aves > Charadriiformes > Recurvirostridae > Himantopus > Himantopus leucocephalus. Next base: position 82,304,819 of record RSEF01000003.1, on the reverse strand, counting down.
CTAAAGAGCATACATGCCTTTTTAATTTTACAATATAGTGTGAAACCTTTTTTCCCCATTAAATTTAATGATGGAACATCCATTGACATCAATAGTACCAGTATTTCATACACTATATTTGTAAACTATAGATCACATCTATGAACCATGTGTAATATGGAAAACAAATGAAGTGAAGTGAAAACTAGAAAATTTCTATGACAGTTTTAATAATTATTGGTATGTGCCCTGGCTGGCCAATAATTTGAGTACTGCATTTCAAAATGTAATTATCAGGCTCTCTTTGCCTCTGTTAGGGTCTAATAAATTGTTGGACTAATACAAAAGTTCTTTAAAATCAATGATAAGCTTTCCAGCAACTTCTCTGAGTTTGCATCAGTTAACAGAAGTCTGAAAGGTGTAATGATATCAGGATAGCAAGAGAAAATTACCCTGCAATGATCAAGGAGATAAAAAACATATTTTTCTGACAAATATTAATCAGAATTTTTGCTGAGTTCCTAGAGGTAGTGACATTGCACAACTCTGTATACAAACTATTTAAAATCCATGCATTCATTAGTGCTTGTGTAACTTCTTGTGGCTTGTGTGAATGACACTTGCTCTGACCAAGGGCTTAGAGAACAGTCTACTTGCACCTATTTACTATTGTTGGGATGCCTTGATAAGGGAATCGACTAGTTCAGACGTCTCTTCTGTGTGGGAAATGGGATGGAACCAGAACAAAGAAAGATTCATGTAATCTTCTATGTGTTCTTTCTGGGTAAAATAAAAATATTAATTACCTTCAGAAAATGCTGGAAGATATATAACGGCGAGCTATTATTATCATTCACACAAGGATATAGGGAGTGCATATCAGAGAATGAAAAGTAGTTGTGCCTAACTGTAATGCCCAAAATATGTGCAGTAAGTTAGGACTACAACTTGCTGCTACTTTTTTGCTCCATTCATTGATTCTGGACATCTGGTCATATAAAAAACAATGTCATTGGTATGATCTACAGTATCTCTTCAGCATGACAGTTCATAAAGTAATGATTTATTTTATTTTTTGCATTGTAAAGGTACTTACTGTGGCATAAATAAGGGGGTAGTCATGAACCTGACTGTATGGTTTTTAGTTATTGTTATTAAGACATTTTTATATTTTAAGTACTGTCAGGTGGATTAATTTCAGAAATCAGGTTCTGTAATTTATTTTTTCAAACACTTTTCTTTAAAATAATATTTTTAAAAGTTTCTCTGGGATTTTGAAATGAAGAAAAAAAAAGAAAGAGTAAGGCAGAGTAATTTTATTTTCAATATCTCATGTTTGAGATAGTGTCAGTTTGTAGTCTGCACGTTCACATCAATGGTGGTCCAAAGCTCCATGGGAAAAGACTTGCAGCTGATCCGTGAAATAATACCATTTTTCCAGATTTAAAAATCATGAAATAAACACATTATGGTCTATGAAAAAAGGTAACTGTTCATACTGGTCCTTTGGTTCAAAAAGGTTCAAAGATTAACATCAAGTGGTCCATGGAATACAAAAATAATGTATTTTTAACATGCTAATTTATATGTCATCTTACCTTTTTTTTTATAGTTGGAGATTCACATATACAGAGAAATTAGGATCACAAAAGATGACTAGATTAGATGATCTAGTCTAATTTTCTGAATGCTTAATCTTTGAATTTTATCTGGTTACCCTCACTGTGAGTTTAATTATGTAATCTATTCAGAATGGGCCACTCTAGAGACATCTGTGTATACATAATTGTAGTACAGATGTTTCAGTATGCAGGCAATTCTTTATTCCCACAGTAGTTAGATTACATCATTGTGATTTTGAAAGAGCAACCAGGAGGCAAACATGATACAAATGTCATAGGATGTGAACATTAGCACAACAGCAAGTTGAGTAACTATTTCAAAAGGGTGCTGCAAGTTTTCTGAGTATGTTATTTCTAGAGCTGTGTGCGCCTGATAATTTAGAGTGATGAAGAGTTCAATACGCCCTTGTCCCAGCTGATATTTATCTATCATGTAGTGTGTGACTAGATCCCAGTGGAGTATATATAATAATTAGACCTACACTTTCCTAACTGTCTACTCTTGATTCGCTTGTAGGTTAAAGGGCACCATCTGAAACTCTGTTCTGTTAAAAACATATTAAATATGATATTAGTGGTCTAAAGCTATATAATTCCCTGGAGACTCCCACTTTTAATAACCTCCAGGATAATAGATAAAGCAGAGGGCAGTAATCATTACTGAAATGGATTTTCTGGCAGAATTAGACATCACCTCCAGGAATCAATAATCATTTTAAGCTAACGGGGTGATTAAATGACCTTCTTTTTATTTTCCTTCATGTTGAGTTGCTTTTTATCTTGATTTAGAGCCACACAGCCAGAACAAAGATAAACAGAGAGGACTGGCACCATTACAGAATCACAGTGAGGCCTATCCCTTATACAAGTAAAAGCGTTTTACTTTAATCAATGCATTCGCTGCCCAATCTGGGACTTCTGAGGAATTAAAGTAAAAATTCTAGATGCAGAATATATTAATGGATTATACCCCAGGCTAGTTCTTGTTTTTAAAAGTTTTGCACCATTAGGTTTGCTGCAGCAGGTGTTATATTTTTATATTTAATAATTTATTGCTCTGGAGCTTGCTTGAGGATATCTGTGTTGAATGATAACGCTTTCATTAATCCTTTCAGACCATATGGTCTTCTTCCGCATCCTCCTGCTCTCTGTGAAGGAGTATTGGATGACTACATTTCTTTTTTCCTCCCGAACGAGATAGATGGAAAAGCAGCTAACTTCAGTGTGCTATAGTGTTGATGAGCTACAGCTAACCGGTAAGACTGTTGAAATGTTGACTTCTTCTTCTGAGATTTAGTTTCGTGTCTTGAAATCCAAAGATCTGTAGGTTTTTCCATATCTTCTGAAACATACGCTAGTTTTCTGTGGTTTTTTGTTAGGGTTTTTTTTTTTCCCAGATACAGGATGTGAGGGAGTTTAAGTCTAACCAAAAGATTAGAAGGCTGCATCATCAATGTCTACAAAATAATGTACAGAACAGAAGAGTCTAGAAGTACACTCACAGAAAACCTCACAAAAATAATTGTGTTGTCTGAATGATCGTAGAGGAGGATATGCTAATAGCATATAATATAGTGCATAATCTATAGCGACAGTGATGCTTGTAGAGTACATTGCACTCTCCATTAAAAGAACTTTTTGAGGCCAATTTTTGATTAGCTGTTAAATCTTCGTCATTGGGGTTTTTTTGCAAAACTTATCCGTAGAGCTAGAAAAGCACCCACTTTTGTCCTGTGAAATTGAGTTCAGTTTTCAATGAAAGAGAAAATGTAACCATTTTAAATATGATTTTCATCTCTAGCTTTTTTTAGAATAAAATGTAGGAGCACTTCAAACATCTGTTCTGGGACCCTACAGATCTGATCCAATGCCAAACACCAAAGCGTCATGCCCTTTGCAGGGAGCTGTTGATACCAATGAGGCAACTGCAGCAGAAAGAGAACAGGGTTGAGTGACACTGCTTTCTCTCATTCACTTGCTCTCCAAACTCTCATTTACTCTTACGAACTCTTGCAATGCCATTCAGTCCCTGATTTCACTGCTTTTCTCCTCTGACTGTGTCAGATGTCATGAGAGCTCCTTAAACTCCGGATAATGCTCTGAGGTAGAGGATTAAGACAAGATAGACTTTTCTTGTCACCCAATGGTACGAATTGGCAGCTTATCTTTGCCAGTAGAAGCTTTCCCTGGGACAGCCTGATTAAATTAGTCCTCCTACCAAATTAGAAACTGTTACAGTGTTGGAGGGCTTTGGACTCCGATGTACAGTAGATGCCTGTGATGGCAGCAGCGTAATGGTTGCTTCTTTCCCTTTTTTCTTTCATAGAAAAACAGTCTAAAGAACTAAGTTTAACTATCTCTATCACATGTCAAGATTCATGAACCAAAAATCCCAGGATTACATTTGTTGCAGATAATTTCAAATCCACTCCCTTCTTTGCATACTTTTAAATATTCTTTTAAAGTTAGTCCATATCAATACTGTATTCCGATGAAACACAGATTAAAATATATTTCATTATTATGAAATAGTTAAGTAATAATTACATGGCTTTATATTGCTTAATTCCAGGCATCATAGCTAACCGTTGAAACTACTGTCGTAATCAGTAAAAAGAAACAAGCACCTCATTAGGAAGGGAAGAATTCACCCACTGGCCCTTGGAGCCAGTCCAGATTTTAAGTGTAAATTAGATACTAAAGTTTTAAAGAGCCAAAATCATGTGAGAATAATCCTCCCATGTGGATGTCCATATGTTCATATAGTCCATTCAGAACCTTTTGTGTACATGTCAGGAACATGAATCCTGAAAGCTTCATTTCAAAACTCAAACTTAAATACTAAACAGCCTAGCAATTTTATTATAGACCAGCCAAAATTTATAAGGTCAGGAAGTTCAAATGGAAAGTTATGAGAGCCATATATCTATAATATATATTATAAATATATCATTCTTGTCCAAAAGATTTCAATAGGAAAGGAATCTTTTGGTTCCAAAGAAACAGTTCTGCACAATAAATCATACAGGTAGCTTAAATTGCTGACCTTGTTAGCAATAGCTAGTGACTAGGTGAAAGTTTTTATTGTAAAGAGATAAAGAAAGGAATGCTGAAAGTATTTTATTTGGCCCCCCTCACACATATCTTTTGTACAAAATTATACAAAGAGAACAGTAACCATTACTCTATTAAATGCATGGGTCACCATAATATCAAATAAATGTTATTTTCCATGTATTACATCTTAAATCTTCAAGACCCTTCTATCGCTGCATCATTCATGCAGGTGTGCATGCAGCTTCTTACAACATATTAGCCGAAGAAAGTTAGTTTTATTTAACAACACCATTTCCTCAACAATGTTCAGACAGATCATTTCTGATCTCCATTATCATGCCTAAAGTACTTCTCCTTACCAGATAACAACTTTCTCCATGTATTAAGTGTACTACTAGAGAGCCAAAGCAAGTCTGGCTGTGAACCAAGAATATCAACCTAGTGCCGGAAAAGCCTTGAAGACCTTCCCACAGGAAAAAAAATGATGGTTAATGCCCAATAAAGTTGTTTTCTTTGATTCCTGATCAGCTCAGTAGGAAGGTAAGGTCTGCAAAATGAAGAAGAGTCATGGCATGTTATAAAATCTGCCCTATTTGTGAATACACACAAATGCTTGAAATAGGCAAGCTGACTCACTAGGATTCAGCCACCCCTAAAATCCTATACTTTCAGAAGGACTCAGAACTAAAAATTATCTCACGGGTTACTTATTCTGGATTATATATTACAGAGATGGGCTTACAGAAGTGGACACAGGGACAGCAGTACAGAGAACAAACCCTGAATTTGTCTGGCGAGAGCTCACTTCTTCGTAATAATGCCCATCGATTTTCAAGGAAGAGAAAACCTTACCCAAGGAAAATATAAGTTGTGAATTTCCTCTACCAGCTTCTTACTGTAACACATATTATCTTTATTATTGTTGTTTGCTTTTGGGGCCTTTTAGAGTACTTGTCTTATTGTGAAAACTTAAGGCTGAACTCCAATTAATAGCCAGGAACTCCAGGATAAAAAGGGTAAAAAATATTCAATGTTAATATTTTAAGAACTTTAAGGTAAGGAAGATAAGGCAGCTAGCACGTATGTGGAAATTACCCAAATAAAGCAATAAAACACATCACAGTGAACCACACAACCCAACAATTAAGTGTGAAGAGGGTTCTGTATTCCAAGCTTGAAATAGTCATTAAAGTCCCTCTTTCATACCTAGAGAACGCAAGCCCGGTTCCTCAGCCAGGGCCAGCCACCTCCATTCACCCAGATGGGAGAAACGCTCCCACCTCTGTCCACTCCTTCACAGCACAACCTGGGATAAGCATGGTTTGTTTAGCTGATGTGCATTACTTGACTGTGCAATTCCTTTTGAAGAAAGGAAGTGGTTAATTTTGGAAAGCAAATATTCCAGCTGACATGTAGCATGACTTCATGCCTGATGGAAACACAGGCTGATTAGGAAAATAATTGCAAGTGTTTTGATGCAAATAAATCACAAATGATGCAAGTTATTCTTGAGCTCTATTTCTCATATTATTTACTTCTTATTTCTCTTATTATTTCTCTTTTCCTGAAGGTATTGATTTTTAAGTGTTTTCCATAGTAACATTATGGTACTGATACTGGTTGGAATTAACAGGAAATGTGAAAATTATACTCATGTTGCATATTTTCAATAATTAATCTATTGGTTCATTGTTGCTAATACTGCAAGACTGGAATGTGGTTGATTACAACAAATAGATTTAAATGCCCTTGGAATCTAAAGGAAGATGTATTTATGGAGATGACATCTGATTTCTAACTATTTTTTCCCTAAACAGAATTGGTACTTCCTGCAGTAACTTGGGAAACAAAATTACATTTATGGCAGGTGCCTTTATGCATAAGTGAAGTGTATGTTCTATGCTGTTTGTAATATTAACAATAATTAGTATGGCAGTCCAGGAACTTAAAATTGTAACATGCTACATGAAAGAATTAAGTAGTCTAAAGAGCCAATAAAGTTTGCATTCACAACCAAAGAAGCTATGATATAGCCTCAATCTAAAATATGCTTAGGAAGACATAGGAGAAATAAAGAAAATTTCATTAATAGCTCAGGTTATTACATCTTTAAGAAAAACAGGAAATGTGGCCATTACGAATAACAAAATCAAGCATGTTTAGACCATTTACATCTCAATATCATTAAAAAAAATAAAATAAAATAAAATAAAAAGACAGAAAGCTTGTTTTAATTTGATTGATGCTGATATAAAACCTATCAATTTTCCATGTAGCTGTCTTCACAGTATTTTGTTACAAATTGTGAGAATTGACACTGAATTAAACAAAATAGAGATTTATATAACCTTATAGTATTTTCTTAAATAGAACTGGTGAATGGAATTCATAGAACTGCATCACTAAAGATAAAGAATAAAGAATAAAATAATTATTCTTTGATTGGAGGAAAGTTATTAATTATATCTCTGTGNAATTATTCTTTGATTGGAGGAAAGTTATGAATCATATCTCTGTGTGAGTAGAATACATATTACAAGTGTAATTTAATTCAAATCTGTGGGTTACGGTTTTCACAACACTTGTTTTTTACTATAAAATTAACTGTAAAGGGTTTTTTTTTGTCTTCTATTCCTTTTTAAATAAATCTGTTTTGTTCTATTTTCTTTCATTGCTCAGAGCACAAATCCTCAATATTAAACAGATATTACACAGTAGCTATTTAGGGAACTAATATAGTCAATTAGTATTTTAAAGTAATTCAATGTGTGGATTTTATGGGAATATATGCAAGCACAGTGGTATAAGTTGAAAGAAAAAGAAGCTTTGTGTAAGTATGTTATGTGTTATTTGTATAATTGTGATTTCAGCTGAACTACAGTGGAGACCCTATCTTCAAGTGTATGCGTAAATGCAGCACCGAAAGGTAGGAAGAAATGTGTCTGGCAACTAGACAGCAGTTCTATTAGGCATTTATCCAAAGCTTCTCAGCCTCCAAGAAGAGATAGACTTCAGTAAATTAAACATTATTCATGGTCATTGCACTGTTCTAGATTTCTGCATTTAAGCAAACACCTGGGGGCCTGAATTCAGAAGCACAATTCAGTAACAACCGTAACGTTTAGTTGTGAGTTTTGTTCCTTATTCTGCTGCCATGTGATGAATATAGACTACCAAAACAGCTTTTTGCGAGCATTTCCTGAGTCAGTCTGATTGCAGTTCCAGGAGCAAGGACTGTTCTGAAATGAAATTTAATCGAGGCAAAATATGGACTAAGTCTTCCACAAAGTTTGAAGCTGGCACTTAGAAAGAACAAAGTTCTTTTGCAGTATGCATAGAATATCTGCTTCCTTGCAAAACGGAATGAAACAAAAAGACATAAGCCTCTGAGGAGGCTCAGTCTAAACTTGATGATCACTTTTTGCTTCTGTAATGTGTACAAATAAAACCCATTCTCTAAAATTCTCAAATTTGATGAAAATTTGTAAGAGACAGTTTTTCTAGTTTCAGTGTTTAATTTTTTTTAATTTTATTTTAATGTAGTCTAACCATAATATAAAAAAAAATGTTGTCAACATAGTAAAAATTACGTTTTATTAATCCTAAAATCAGAAGCAGCTTTAATAATTTAGATCAGCATTATCGATTTATGTCAGATTCAGTTGCAGGGTGTATGTCAATGGTATTTTCCCTCCTTGGTAGAAATTAATTAAACATATAGCGGGATACAATAACATGATTATTGTAATTGCACAGAAATATGAATACAGAGACATGAGAGGGGACCTTCTGCAGTTTTCAAATATACTATGGCAGCAATTATGTCTACAACTCTACGGTCACCCCTCCCGATTTATCAACAAAATACTTTACAGACTCTCACGATCTCCTCTTTGCAGTTGGTACCTCCATTTCTGTCAGGCTTGTATCCAAATCCTGACATAATTTTGTTTCTCACAACCGAATTTATATTAGCACCAGGAACCGCTGATATACACAGATTGGCAGATCTGTAACTTCAACTCTATTACATTCTTTCCAGAATGTTTTAGAGTCTTCTTCTCCACTGCCTACCTCTACAGCACCTGGCGCAAAAGCAACATAAACAGCCTCCTAGTAGCCTGCGAAGAATGTCAAATCTCCCTGACTCTCATCCATCCCATTCACGTGACACTCACCCACCACCAACCTGCCCCCATCAGCTGTTTGCACTAATACGTTAGACAGAAATGTGAAGCAGAAGGTGGGCAGGGCAAACATTTGCAGGAAAATAATCCTGTCAGCTGCCTCTGCAAGATTCAATAGAGCTTTTTTTCTGAGAGCAACAGAGGCTTGAAAATGCATTCTGTTCTCTGCTGTCAGTTGGAAACAGTGCCGTCAAAGCTTTTGTTATGGCGGTGACAATTTCTGAGTTGTCTGTGTTGACACAACCCTCACGCTGTCCTTGGCTAGGTGAGTCTGGCTCTCGGCACTGATGAAAGGAAATGAAGTTCCAAACCATTTATTTCTCATTCCACAAATGACAAAAAGCTGTACCCTGCTTAAAACAAGTGATGGGCTTTGTAAAGTCATAAATTATTTTACTGTCAAAATATGAGTGAGATATAAAATGCATCTGTGCTCAGTACTAAACCAGATAAGCCAGCGTTATGATAACCCCTAAGAAATGTTATCTGAATCTTGCTCTTTCTCAGCAGTGTTGTTTGGTTTGGGGTTTTTTTTATTCTTATAGATGAATATTCATCATAACTAGATTATTTAACACAAACATACCAGTTCTGCTGAAATTATTGTAGAAAAAGGTTTTTCTTAAGCCAGCTGGTTAGTGGGCGTGAGCCATGGACAGCACGCAAAGAGAAATACTAGAGTGTGATGATGATACTCTGTTGAAATGTAGGTGAAAGAAGTTCAAGTTTCTGCTTTGTTTTTCCTCTCAGTGGCAAGTAACTGTTTAACCCTCAAGCTACTGAGATTTGGGTATCTCTCATGTTGGACATATTCCTTTTGTGTAAGTAAATAAACATTCAATAGAACAGAGACACGGACAACTATCTCCAGATGAATGCTTTTACCTTCAGACCGTAGTCAGTACCACGGCCCTAACTAGAGCTATCGAAAGTTCTACAAATGATCTGAGATGTTCCATCTCAGGATGGAATTATAGAAAAAAAAATTAAATCCAAAAAGCTTGCAAGCTATCCCCATCAGCCATGTTTAAACACGTACATTTCTGCAGCATACTGATACTCAAAGCTTCCAATGACTAGTGTGAGTACTGTGTATGAACTTCTTTGTAGCATTTGGCTCATAGAGTATAGAGAATTCTAAATATCTAATGTAGAAAAAAAAAGAAAAATGTAAAAATGTTTCAGCAGCCTTAATTAACACTTATTGCACAAGAACTGCCAACCTGCTGTGCATAGGCAGTTAATAAAAAAAGGCAGGGAGCTGAAGGAATAGTCCATGCTCATTTATCCATCTAAGCTGAGNCAGCCTTAATTAACACTTATTGCACAAGATCTGCCAACCTGCTGTGCATAGGCAGTTAATAAAAAAAGGCAGCGAGCTGAAGGAATAGTCCATGCTCATTTATCCATCTAAGCTGAGCCAAACTAAGAGTAGCTGGCATTGGGCTTTAACAGAATAGCATCTTAATTGCTTATCAGGATGAGAAAGGTGAGTGGCTAACCATTGCCAGTGAGAATTCAGTCTGTTCCCTCAGGATTCTGGCTGTTTTCCTTGGCTGCCTTTTTTATTTTTAACATCATTGATATATTTTTATAAGGTTAGCAGGTTGCAGTTAGCAAACTGTTGAATTCAATTTATTTTTGTTTTCATGATAAAACTTTATCCTCCGAGAATTCTTTTCACAGGATTTCTTCTCTTCTTTTCCAGTGACTGGCAGCAGGGACACTTTGCTGAATGACCTTTTCTGTTTAGCTGGGTTGGGAGTATACTCAGATACTAGAGAGAGGTTTTGTTTCATTTTTCCTGCTATAGTTCTAATGAAAAGTTAAAATTCAACAGCCGAATTAATCTTTGGTTTGAGATTTTAATTATGTTTGCTGTAGCAATCTGCCTCCTCACCTTGGTAGGGCTAGATATTTAGAGTCTATAGCTTCTAACTCAGCCAAAATACATTTTGAAATCAATCAGTTTTGCTTGAATGACTAACACTAAGAAAAGACGTTTAGGATTTAAATGTAGTCAGCACATTCTAAATATTGGAGCTATGACACTGTTATAAACTGGTATATAGCCTGCGTTTTTAAATAAATGTTTCAAGCGTAGTCAGAGCAGTTTTATTACGCCATGCTCGCTGTTATTTCAAATCACACCTTCATGTACCTACATGTCATTTTGTGCAGGTTGGTAATCTTTCACCTAGAAGTTAAAGCAGCTGGATCTTTAGGAGGTGAGTGAGATCGACCAGTATGGAACATTTCTTCAAAATAACGTCTCTCTACAAGCTTTGCATTCTTATGGAAATATCCAAGGCATGGATACTCTCGAGTGGAGCTGCTAAGCCACCTTAGGCAGGTGATTCCTATTTTTTATTTTCTTTAAATGTTGATTCTTTTTAAGGACAAATATTTGGAAGAGGGATTTTTAATTAATTAATTTATTTTTTTATTTTATTTTTCTTATCTGACAGGTGTTCATTCCAGGGACAAGCATGTGTGTCAGGTTGTGGGGGAGATTAAGATGTCTAAACACTAGCATCTAGTGCAGCTTGGGAGTTTCAGCTATCAGCGAGGTAAAATACCTTAGGCTGTCTAAAATTACTATGTTTGGGCAGGTAAATCTCTCACACAGTGTCTCAGACATGGATTCTTTTGGTTTCTTAGTCAGTAGAGTGCATAGTTTAATGATCTAGGTGGTCACTAGGTGAAAATTTCTAGTAACGTTCACTGCTTTCATGCCTGTGTTCCCACCACCTTGTACTGGTAGGGAGTATTAGCCGTCTAAGTCCCAGTGAAGGCTTGTGTTTATTTCCCCAATATTTTGTACTGAATTTGCCAGCACCGTTCAGAAACATAATCTCGCTATATGTATTGCATCTTCTATATTTGTGTGCTGTTTCAAGACATGATGTGCTAGTGAATTTCTGTGAAGAGCCTGGCTTTGTGAATCTATAACAAATATCTATAACAGTTTCAAATAGTCTGTTCTGGATCATTTAGCAAAATACCTATCAGCTTCCTAACAGTTTTGCCCATCTAAGAGCTTTTTGCCTATCATTTCTAAAGCTGATCTTCAGCTGGTATAATTTATGAAGTAAAACTCTGCACGTACTGATTGCCTGTCATCCTCTTTAGTGCTGTCAGTTTTTCCTGAGCCCAGTTTTATGATGCAGCTGAAAAGGCACACTTCTGCCAAATAAGGTAGCATCCACTTGGATGTCATGAGCTGGCTGATGCAGCCTTTTCTTGATTTCTGATACAGTTTTCGTATTAGTGTTACTGATAGAGAAATACACTAAAATTTGGTGTCTTATGTTTTATACTATTCTAATGAATTCCTAAAATTTTGGAAAAGGTGGTTTGAAAAAATGTTTTACTGGATCAGGCTCTTGTTTGATTAATATTCTGTTGTGACTCTATAAAAAACTCAAGGCAAACTTAGAGGCTCTATATCTTAAAAGACATATATTCAGGAAATACTTTTTATTATATATGTCCTATTGCATCATGAAAATGTTGCTGATAGAAAGGTGTGTAAGCTGGAAGGTATATACAAGTTAAAAAATAAAAGTATGACAATGCCTATGAAACATGGAAAATGTACTCAACTGCAGTTCAGTGCAGCTACAGTTTGATCCATGTAAAAATTAAAATGAGAGAGAGAAATATCTTGAACACAGGGAGAAAATGTAGTTCAGAACAACAGCATCAGTGATGGAGAGAGGAGGCATAGGTGCACTGGTTGGCAAAGTAATTTTAGGTCCTATTCTGAATGCTGGCATCCAGAAGATGGATGAATGTTCAGCTGAATTGCGCCTTTGTTTTTTACGGCCCATATATATCTCAAGGAGCTTAAATGGCAGGTTGCTTTGATGCCAGCAAGGTAATAAGGAACACGTTTTACTGTTTTAATTTCCTGATTAAGTAATGGTATTTCCGGCTTTGTAATCAAGGATTTCAACATTTGCATGTCTAGATTAAACTTGCATGCTTTTGACTTTAAACTTCTGCTTTTTTTTTTAAAGGCTGAAGTTGGGGAGGCTGAGAAATATGAGATGCTTTCTGCAGAAACAAAAGGTATACATGCAATGAGACACCCCGACAAAGTCTCAGAAGCCCACAAGCTGAGATGAATCTGGGAATATCAAGATTTGTAAGTATGCTTCTTGTTTTGCTGCAGGGGTCAGTTTATGGACAAGGCGACGGCTTACAAGGCAATGTTTTCAGAGAAAGCCTTTGCCTACTCTGGTGAAAAAAGACATCTTGCAGCTCTGGTTGCTCCCTGGTAGCAAGGTGCAGGCTGGAACAGTTGCAACAGTCCTGATGACTGCTGAATCAAATCTTTTGCAGAGGTCTATGAAAAGTCCCTCCCAGCTATAATTTCTTGACTTGGACTGAACAATCTTTGAAACCAAAAGTCAATCAAAAGTAGAGCTTTCATGTCTTTTGCTTTTCATTTGTCTACATTCTTATCCTATGTTAAATGTCAATCAGAGTTCAAAATCTGACATTACAAAACGAACCTTAGCAGTTTCTGAGGAATGAAAAGGAAGGGAGACATATGACTGATCAGTTATTAGAAATCACTTGATCACTTTTGTTTTTCATTACTGGTACTGTTCTGCTGTGTGTCATCCTTTCAATGATTTTTCTTCTTATGAAATGCACAGAAACAGAGGCTGTAGCAGAGCAAAGCAGTTAATCCAAAACCATGGATGACATCTGGTACTTGTGCTTTCCAGTTCTTTGTTTTTAAAGGTTGTCTTAGTCATTTTTGTTATTTTTGTTTACATTTTCCTGTTATTGAATCTCCAGTTGAATTCATTTGAAGTTGTTCAGTTCAGCTGGATTGTCCTACATGTTTCTCCAGATCTTGATAATGTATTCTGCGTCTGTGAGCTGGGGTTTTCCGTGACTGATGTTCTAGAGATTTCTTGAAATAATCTCTTTTGGCTAGCATTGCGAAGAGTGCTATTTTAATTCTTTTAGCCTGCCTTTTATTTTTTCTGAGACAGTGATATATTGTTTTACTACTTCTATGAATGTTTTCTCATCTGACTCCCATATTCATTTTGAGCATTTCCTCCTTGTTTCTGATTTTATCAGCTTTGCGAATAGTTTGAGTTTGATTTACCCTTCCTACACACCCCTTTCCCCCTGCACCTCCTCAAAGAGTTTTCTTTCAAGGTACATTTTTTCTTTCTTGGTGGAGGATGCTGGTGTTTCTCAAGGGAAGAGTGAAGCTGATGAATTCACCATCATTTCAGAGACGTCTTGAGCAGTTTTAGCAATGTCACAGACTTCTCCTGTCAGACATTGACCATGACTGAATTCGGGGATTCCTGGGTTTTGCCATTATGCAGGGCTCGTTTCAGGCTTCTCAGCAAGATAGGTCAGGCAATGATTGTCCCAGGCACTGTCCTCAGCAAATAGCTACACTGCCCATCTGCCTGGTCCTATTTGGGCACTGCACCCACTGTCTAGTCCCATCTGAACAACGTGCCTGACCCCTCTTAAAAAGAAATGTTATAGCTAGCTTAGGTAAGACAAAATTGAGACAGGGTATGGCCAGCTGCAAGTTTATTCCTTCTGTTTAAATAAACCAGTGTCTACATTGTGTGTGTCCTCTCCGCAGCTAGCAGGAGCCAGCAGAGTCAGAGTGGGGTGGGGTTCAAGCAGGGCCAGGCATAAACACAAAAATGAACCCTGTTACTGAGGTTAGGGACCCTGCAGCACCCGGAGGTGCTCAGGAAGGATGAAGTCTGGAGGACCAGCTCCATCCCTTGAAACTCCTGCAGAGCCTGGCCTGAGTAGGTTAGCTCCTTCTATTTCTCTCAAAGCCGTGATTTTGCTGTGCTCCCATCATCCTGTTACCTCAGGCAGCAGCTCATCCACCTGTATCAGACCTGTCTCTGCTAATTATTATTTCTAATATTATTTTTTTTGGTAGTATGTTAACACCAGGAGCACACTGAGAAGGAAGAAACTGTTTTGCTACAGATGCTGTACAAATCACAATTAAGCAGAAAAAATTCATTGAAGAATTTCATAGAATCATGGAATTTGGTTTGGGTTGGAAGGGACACTAAAAATCATCTAGTTCCAGTCCCCCATGGGCAGGGACACGTTCCACTACAACAGGTTGCTCAAAGACCCTTCCAATCTGGCCTCAAACACTTCCACGGATGGGGCATCCACAACTTCTCTGGACAACCTGTTCCAGTGTCTCACTACCCTCAGAGTAAAGAATTTCTTCCCTCTTTCAGTTTAAAACTGGTGCCCCTTGTCCTGTCACTACACTCCCTGATAAAGAGTCCCTCCCCACCCTTTCTGTAGGCCCCCGTTAGGTACTGGAAAGCTGCTATAAGGTCTTTCCAAAGCCTTCTCTTCTCCAGGCTGAACAACCTCAACTCTCTCAGCCTGTCTTCATAGGAGAGGTGCTCCATACCTCTGATCATCTTCGTGGATGTCTTCTGGACTTATATTGATATAGGAAGCTTGTGACAAGAGGTAGATACAGGCATGCACGAGAGCCTTAGAGAGCAATGGTTATCAGCTTCATAGGCAGCTCTCTGCCTACCAACAAGCTAAATGTGGCTATGTTTATAATTTTAATTCATGTTTCATTTTCCCCTTGCTGATCACCTGGCAAGTGTGTTGAACTTCCTATCAGAACTTGGTTCTCTCCATCCTAACTGTGTCTCCTGCCCTGGTGTAAGGTGACATTGCATGGCACTAAGCTGCATTTGTCTCAGACAAACATGAGTTAGTGTTTTCTTTGGAAAAGGAGCTTGTCTTCACTGTAACTCTCCATATTAAACGAGACGTTTAAACTTGCATCTGTTTTATATGAGCAGTTTCATATGAACAGAAAAATGAGTTAGAACTTGTGCATTCCCAAGAAAAAGAAATCTCAACAATCCAATTTCCCCTACTATGTTTTTTCTATGGTGAGCCTCTCACACAACCAAATACCATATCCAGTGCAGAGCAGGGACAAACATGATCCTGCTAGTATCTGTAGTGCTCCGTTCAAGAAACAAGGCACTTTTCCTATTAACTTAGAATTACTATGATTAAAGCCACTTGCTTTCAGAAGAAGGTAGAAGAATATATATTTTTTGAAGTAGATCAAAGGTAAAATAACATTAAAAAGCACAGTGGCTTAGTTCAGTTCTACCATAGTCTTTTGTAACCAAGTTAAATGAAAAAAAAAAAAGTGAGTTAAATATGGAATTAAGTACTCAGGTACAATTTATGTGTCATTAACCTCAGATTAAATTCTATTACCAAGAAAATAAAGCTTCAAGGGAACTCAGTACATTTTTAAAGGGGAAATGGAGGGCAAATAATATTTCCATAATTAAAGTCTTAAATCAAGTTAGAGAGACTGATCCAAATAAAATTACCTACACATTGCAATATGAATCAGAAGTTGTAGAAAACACCATTCAATTTAGTACTAATTGTAAGTGATTATTGCTTGAATGATGGTGTTAAATTCTGAAGTTAGATTAGAGGTAGAATATTTTAGGCTTAATGTTATGGCTGGCTGACAGATTTTCTCTTGCTGCGTGTGACAGCACCACTACTGTATTTAGTGCAAGGGTTTGAACTTCCGTCTGCTAATTTTAAAAGAAGTTAGTAGCAGACGCAAGGCATTCTCTGTGAGTGATCCTTCACACAGAAAGCTATTCTCTACTCCCTCTCTCATGATTCACTGAAGGCAGACTCGTTAACCTTTCTTAGAGTTTATTAAGGAGCTGCTCTTATTTCTCTGGCTTATGATGAAAGGGGTAGGAAGGAATGTCTGTTGGTTACATACAAGACATTCTTATTTATCATCACTAATATTCCATTTCTCTAGACTGAATGGATTTTATTCTTCATTCTTGCATGTTTCATTAGAATAAGGAAGCAACTGGAACAGCACCATCAAAGAAATTTGGATAAAATAAAACCAACTTATTTTAAAGAAAGTGGCTTTTTAGACTAGTAACCTCAAAGTCTATTAGCAAATATTCCATTTGCAAATTATGACATGAAAGTAAAACTACATTTGCAAACAGAAATCTAAGTACGTCTTCAGCAGGATGAATACATGGACTTCTTATGAACAGTTCCACTGCTTTCAAAGGTTTTTGTGTCATGATGAAAAAAATATGCATATATATGTATTATACATACCCATGTGTGCACGCATACACATACAGTCTCAAATATATAAATGACTACAGAACCTGCCTTATATTTTCAAATCCTGAAAATGTATCCTAAATGTCTTGTGACGTTTGTCTTCAAAACTTTAGTCCTGGGATAAGGTCAATGCACCAGAAAATACATTTACAAAGTAGCTACTCTTCATCATTTTAAAACTTGGGGGGTGGGGGGTGAGGGGGTGGTGTGTGGGGAAGTAAGTCAAATAATTAAACTGATGCAAAGGAGAAAAAAAAGAGTATCTCTATCTCCTGTGTTTTGGCCCAATCTCTTGAACAGGACAGGAATGCTGTCTCACAACAAAAATAATGTAAACATTGTTTCTCTCCTTTGATATACATAAAAGTTGTGTATTAGCAATGTTCAATGTGTACTGTATAGTACTATGCATACATGTGTACTGTGATATACTGACAACAGGAGCATCATAAGTACTCTTCTGTTTTTCCAATAAAGGTTTTTACTTCTTTTTCCTTCAAGAACTAATTCAAACAGTTACAGGTCTTAAATCAAAGCTGGGTCAGAATTTTTGATACGCAGGAAATTTGTAACCCTTCCTCTAAAAACAGAAAGCAAAATCTTCTGTGGGGTAGAGGAAAAGCACACTCATAAACTTGGTCAAACTGAACTCTAACATAATATAAAAATGGAAAATATAGATATTGGAACACTCTAGAATTTTTTCTTAGGCAAAATATTTTTATTTTTCATTTTGAAATGACACTTTTATTTGTAAATGAATTTATTTTGCCTAACCCAAATTTTTTCAGTATCACATTACATTATTAGGCATATTTTTTGCCAGCCATTGAGAAAAATACAGTGAAAAAATGCAATTGTTACAAGGTCAGATAGTCCTGTTCCCAAAGATAAGCTATTTGACAGCTCCAAAAAGGAAAGATCAAGAGAAAATGCTATGTTTCAGAGGAGTTTGATGTCAGTCTGTTACTTATAAATTTGAACTTAATTTCCATTTTGCAGATGAATAAATGTTAAGTAGCTGGCTTGAATTTTCCAAGTATTATTTCTGGATGCACATTCTTAGACCTCTTTAAATTTTCTATTGGGGAAGGCACATAAAGCAACAGCTTTAGATTTAATCTCATTTAAATATTTTCTCTCAAAATTAACTATAAGACTATGCTCTATTTTCTGCATTTAAAGCCCTACCAAGATCAAGATTTCCCTCCACGATTTCTTACAAGTGACAATTATTGAACTTTTATTCAATATCTTCTCGCAAGGAAGAAAGGGTTAACTATCACAAAAGAGTAGAATTCTAAGTAAGAAACTTTAATATCATTCAAAATTTTGGCCTAAAAATTAGATAATAATTTGGTTTCAGCATTAAACATTCAAATTATTGTATTGATTGACTTGACCAAATTATCTAATTAGAATTTAGACCCAAGTAGATAGCAATCTTCTTAAATTTATAAAGATTAATTATTTTTTATAATTAATCTGATGTTTTAATTTTAATTTTATATTGAGTCCACCTTGATTAATTCAATTTTGATATGATTTTGATCTGACAGTCCTAGTGAAGCTTAGCTTTGGGGAGGTATTTTTGAAAGAAAGAAAAGAAAGAGGAAAGGAAAGGAAAGAAAAGGAAAAGAAAGAAAAGGAAAAAACCCCACACATTTTTTACAATGAGCAGCATGGGTCCATGGCTGTGCAGGAACTGGGTGGATACCAGGTGGCCAACTTAAAGGGCTAATCTGTTTTCCCTAATTAGTCTTTGGTTCCCACACATCTACCTCCTGTAATGCAACAAGGTGCAGCAGAATCAGCACAAGCATATGTGGGAGCTGAATTAGTTTCTGTCACTTGCTCCTCAGACACATTAACAATTCACTTGTTTATCAGTCTGTGTTTATGTACTGCAGCATCCTGACAGCAGCTGCTGATTCTCTCTAATCTGTATTTTAAATCTTTCATATTCCCAAATTCCCCATTTGAAAGCAACCCTCACACAGGTAGTTCAGGGTTTTTTTTGGTGGTGGTGGTGGTGGTGGTGTTTTTCCTGGCTTGAAGAGTCTGATGACAGAGAGCTAGCAAAAGTGCCCACTAAAAAACATGATGGATGTCCTTGACACAAGGCAGTCATTGCCTCTCACAGGTATAAATTCCCTATCCAACCAAATCCCAGAACTACTTTGTAATCCAAGTGGACTGATACGCTTGGCATGCTATTGTTCAGACCTGACTTTAGGACCAGATTTCCTTTATAAACTGTCACTCTCAAATCTTGAAGGTATCTGTCCTGAACTGTTTTGACCTTTGAGACATTTTAAGGCTTTAGATTTAATGCAGGTTACAAACCACCTGAGGAAGTCAAAACTGTGGGAAGCTTAATCAGCCCCTTGATAGTCCTGCAACAGGAACAACTTCCCAAGCGCTCTGTCTCTGGCACTTCCCCAACCTTAGCATTTAGACCTTTCATGAGCTCTTGATCCACTTTTAACTCCTTGAGTGTTGAACTATGAAGTGTTTTTTTCTTTTTTTTTAATAAGGTGCATTGATTTAAGCTTTTGGCAGCCCACTCTAACTGCATGCGGAGGATTTCACTAACTCCAAGTTTTCATTCAAACTGACGTCCTCCTTGACATCTGACATAACTGCCAGGACTTCATACATTTAATTGCCCAAATGCTCAGCAGGAATGAACAGGAATAACCCCTCAGACTTCAGCGGAACAGTATGAATTTAGACCAGCTGACAAAGCTGGAATTATATGGGCATTTTGAGATATTTCACTTTATCTGTCTCTCATGTTGCTTTTTTTGGATAAGCCCGTTCTACATGCATTCTTACCAAACTCATACATGATTTTTAGTTCAGTACGGTCATAATAAATAATAAAATGGAAACATTTTTTTTCTTTCAGTCAGCACCAGCCTTTGTAGTTTTGGATGACCTCAAAAAGTACTTCTGTCCTTTTCTTTACACATAACACATTCACACCCCCATGGCCTCATCATCTGATGTAGGGCAGCCAAAGGATTTCAGTGAGATGATACTCTGGGATGTTCTCCAATTTTGACTGATTCTCAGTGGAATTTTTTCAAGGGCACAGTCAGCTCTCATGTCCTTAGCTCCCAAAGGAAATCAAAGAGACTTTGCTATATAACTTCCTCTTTGGTCTGTGAAACTCTTCTTTTAAAATAAGGTTTTTAAAAAAGAAATTATGTTTCTAAACTTTTAGCTTCACCAATAATATCTGCATAGTCTTCAGATGAAAGTTACATGAAAGAAAAGACTGAGAGGTTTTTATGGCTTTATCAAATAGTGAAGATAGAAATCAAGATACTTTTTTGACACTTTTGAAAACTTTGGTTTCATCAGGTGATTCCTGAACAAGGCTTTAATCATTATAGTATTGCAAGCATTGCTTAGTATGTGAGATGTTACAGAGTAGTTTCCTACTTGCCTGTAGGATATGCTCAATGATTTGTAATCCTTTGTTGAATGTTGTGTTGATTTTCACTCAAGGTTCTTATTTTATGAATTATCTTACACGGATTTTTGTAAATCTGTCAAATACTTAGTTGCCTGAGACTGAACTGAAGCTTTCTTTCCTCTTCTTTTCCCTTAATTGTGCTGCTAATTAGTTTTGCTAATGAAGGTGTAATCTGGGTGTAGAGATGGAATTTTATGGGGGTTTTGATGAATTTTTGGAACCTGCGATAATAAAGTTCTACCAGGAATTTGGGATTCATGGTAAAGTGACAAGAATGATGTTGGAAGGTCTAATTATGGTAATTCCCTAGACTGGGAAATATAATTAGAATGTACCAGTCATCATCTCCTATCACTCATTAGCAGTGACAAAAAAATTTAAATAAATCTTTTCATATAAGCTGAAAAATTGAACATAGTAATTATGAAAACCTTTTATTTCAGACATAGTGGGTTTCATAAAATGTAGAGGGATCAACCAAAATGACCAAAAGAAACTGTTAGAGGTCTTCTCTGGCAAACTTTAAAAGTGCAAGCGACAATTCTTGATGAACCTTAAGAAAACTGAGCATAGCAAGTAACTTTTACTCCTACAGCAGCCTAAAATGCCATGAGCACCACATGCTGCAGTAAGGCTAAGTCGTCTTTCACACAGCACCTATGACAGAATAAATATGGTCCAAGGATTTTTAAATAATAGAATCTCTCTCCTATCCCAGCATAAACTTTGTATATTACGCAAGAGTCACCTGTTGGGTGTACAGCCTCTGCTCATTTAACCTACACCTACCCATGGCAAATCTCCATTCCGTTTTGCCAATGTCTTAGTGAGACTACAGACTGGTGTCATGAAAGTGTTTGCAACAGACTAAAATCATCCTGGTTTTGCCCCGTCTCACATATAGTTTGCTGTTTTTTCTGTTTCCCTCCTTGAACTACAGAATTTCTGCTTTGTTGAGAGGTATGTGTGATAATGCTGACCAGGACAGGCTTGTCCCTACTGGCTTACCATTACAGTTCAAAGCTGATTATTCGTACTGAAAGTCTCTTTTAAAGCTCTACACATAAAGAGCTTTCTCCTCAAGGCCACTTAGGTTTGTGCCTCAGGTGTCCTCCTGCCCTTTGGAGTTCAGTTTCTAAACTCTATAGGAGAACAAATAAGATGACATTCAGGGGATCTGTAACAAGAATATTAAGATTGACATGAACTATGAATGGAAATGCACACATGTACACATCAGAAGAAACAGCAAAACAGGGGTTAAGAGAGTGGCATGTATTGTTAACAAAAAACACTGTTCACAGCAATAAAATTGAAAAATGTGTTGTTTCTATCAAGACTGGAAGGCCTGCAGTCTGTAAGACCACAGCACAGACAACTTGTTGGCAGAAGGCACTGCACTGTGACAACAGGAGGATGAAAACAGTTACAGCACACCACACACGCCATTATTTCTCCTGTTTGTCCAAAAGGAAGACAGGCTGTAACCATAAAGATTTGTGTTTTCCAAACAAAGAAGAGGCTATGAGTGGCAACCTTGCCTAATATTTATGGAGGCTTAGATAAGCAAAATTCTGATACAAAAGCATCATATGAGTAAATGTTGGCATCTAAAGGGTATAAAAACCTAACAGAAAAACTAGTTTGTCATCTGTAATCAAAAATACCACAAGAAATGTGATGAGGACTCAGTAGCTGGCATGCAAGGTCCTGGCCATATTGCCTGAATTCCCATCTTGCGAAGACAGGAGTGTGAAAGTATAAGTGAAATCACTTAGAAACTTTGTGAAAATATAAATTTTTGCAGTGAGTTTGTTACACTGATTTCTTAATACCACAGATTCCCAGAAGCTGGAAAACCTGGGGAGGGCAGTGAAAGGGAGACCACGTAGACTGGCCAGGCAAGCTGATGGGGAGAGGTTGTCAGACAGTAATAAAAAGTTGCTGCGTGTGTCTGACACCACAATTAAAAGAATGCCCAACTCTGTCCAAGATCCTTGTCCCTAAATCTTCCTCTAGAATTAAGCAGAAAAACCTGCTTACCTTTCACTTACTACCATATTAGCAGAGCAAGGATTTGTCTTCTCACATGAGTAACAGGCACAGAGCACTGAGGTCACTCGCTACCCTGTTTGGGTTGGTCATGTCTGGTTGCTTTTTGCCCAAGGTCAATCCCAGTAAATAAGCCAGAAAAATTTCTACTAGAGAAGACCTTTTATTTTGAAATAGTCAAGCATTCTCCACTGGTATGGTAAAAACTGGTTTAATCATATGGCAAAATAAGGACTTGAAAAATGTCCACATAGTACTAAAACCAAATTAAGTGCCTAAGGATTTTAGGTATCTAAAACATTAGACAGTAAATAAGCAGTATTTCTGAGGATCTCGAGTGGGACACAAATTTCTATTAATTCCATTCTCCTTTTCCAATAAAATCAGAATTTCTTGCTAAGCTTGTAGTTCTTTTTTTTTTTCAATATTTGCTTAAGTTTTAAACGCATTGTCCAATTTCATCAAAGATAGCAAAGGAGAAGTGATCGTAAACATAATTATGTTTCTGCAATCTTCGTAAAGTAAATAGCTAATTGTAAGAGTTAGTTAATTTTTGACAGTCTAACAGTATAGACTTCCATCTTAAAATCTCTTCAACCTAAAATTTTCACTGTCCATCATAAGTTCGAGGAATAATGATTTACTTGTTTTATAGAACCTTACTTTTTGTGTTTAAAATGTTAAAATTTACAAAACTTTCCAGACATTATTATTTTTTTGGTTGTTTCAGTGACACATCTTTCTCTTGTGCACTGTCAATCTGAAATTATCTCAGATCATTCTGCTAGTCTGATTTAAATCACTAAAAAGAATATCAGAATCTGGTCTGTGGTCCCAACATTTGAAAAGTATATTTTACACAAGAGTCTGTACTATGTAGAATAAATTACTGGTATTGTCTCAACCTTTTTGTATTCAATTTTGAGACTTATCTATGTTTAATCACTGAGTGACTTTCAGGGATTCTTTCATTTATTATAGTAATTTTTTATTTTTCATAAAAGAGAAAATATTAAATGTAAAATATAAAAATAAAATCTTAGTAGGAAATTAGAAGCCCTATCAATTCCACTTTTTTTAAAAAATTGGCAAAAACCAGTGAGCAATTTCAGATAATTACATGTAATCCTTAGTAATCCTTCGCAGACAGCGTGAACTGGCAGTCATTAGTATGCTTTGAGCCTTTTATTTTGCATACACACCAGGATATGGAGAACATTAGCATCCTTGCTGACTTTCCAACTAAAACATGGAAAATAAAGCAAGATAAAATCAAATCAAATAACTGTCCAACTTCAATTGAGAACTGGGAGAAAAAGATTACTGATTAACATGAAGCAATAACGTTTTTTTTCTCTCAAAGACTGAAGTAAAAATAAATGCAGAAGTCTGTTTGGGGGGATTTTCTTTTCTATTTCAAATCCAATGGGTAATTGAGTGTTTGCTGTTCTGACAGTTCTAAAAGAAATAATTTCAGTCCAATATTCTTGATTCAGTTTGGGGGTTAATTTATTTACATTTCTTGAAAATCACAGAAACTATCAAAACCAAAAGAAGGCTATTGTCTAAAGACCACAAATTTTAAAAACCGTTTTTTAAAGGAATTACTATACCTTTCAGTATTCATTTTTTCATGCCACCTATCACAAACCTTGCAATTCAAGCAGTCAGCTGGGAAAAGGTGTAGGTAGCTACCAGGTTCTGACTTAATAAGCATTCAATTTAAACAAATTGGAACAGCTTCACACTCCAGGCTGCTCAATAACTTGCAGACTAAGGCATTTTGCTGAGAGAAAGAAAATTTCTGGTGAGACCTCTGTTCTGAGCTAAGCAGAGACAGAAGGCCATGGTAGCCTGTCCCTTACAGTGAATTTCCCTCTGCCTTTCTTAGTAGCTCTGGCTTGAACTTGTGAGATTACACCTGGATCCCAACATGCGTCCCCGTAGACCAAAATCAGAGTCTGTAACCTGGGAACTGCTGAAATTACCTTCTCTGATGTTTTTGAATGTTTAATTTATTTTTGTTCAACTCAAAGTATTTGCTGTATTCAGTCTGTATTTGTGAGTAGTCTCAGCTACTAGAAAAAGTTTGGTGAACAAGTTCTTTCCTAAAAAAAAAAAATAAATATTGTCTTTATTGCACTGAGCTATATAGTCAAGGAACCTAGAATTTCCTAACACAAAGCTAAAACCTATTTCAATCACTAAAATGCTTGCAGAGACTTAATACTGTAAAAATCTGTTCATGTAAATCTTTTCACCCAACTAACATCACCCTTACAGGCATTTTGACTATTCTATTCCAATAAATGAAACCTTGTCAAATCCTTCCTTATACCGTTAGGTAGTAAGATTAGTCCTTGGCATGACTTGGACTGATCAAAACAGTATCCTCCCAGATACTTCCTAGGCAGGGCTTGAAGTGAGTATGGAGGCCAAGAGAATTTCCAGCTATTAGTTTGAATGCAGATACCATATTCTGAAGGGCAAGAAAACTTAGTAATGGCTGATTAGATAGGGCTTATTTGTGCCAGTTGGCCTCAAAGTCAGAGAGCAGGTCTTGACACTGTTTAGTTTACTGCTGCTGATATAGCTGTGTGTCCTGGTTTCTCTGAACGTAACTTTTTTTCCTGCCTAGAGGAAAAGGAATTTATCTAGGTGGGAAAGGAGGAATTTGACCATTTGTGTTGGATTCCCAGAAGTACAGCTGCTCCATCATAGAAAAAGCAATTAAAGGAAAATGAAACAAAAAGCAGTTAAAACTCTCTGCAGTTGCATAGAGTCAAAATCATCAGGAATGCATTGGATTGTTCACAGAGTTTATCAGTAAGTGTTTAACACACCTGACACATTTACAGCATGTTGAACTGGCTGCACTTGTATTCAATCTCCACTTGGTGTGTGCAGAATATGATAGGGTCAACTGATCAAGCACTACATAGCTCACAGGGTGTTCACTCATATTTCTCCTTGGGATTTTGGAGATACCAGAAAAAAAAAGAGGTTTGGTATTTGCAAACTGGCCTAAACTTTTAAGTTACAGTTTAGAAGCTTGATAGTGAAATATGGTTCATGGTGCAAAAGCTGTCATTGACATCAGTGGGACCCAGATTTCTCTCTTTCTGGTATTGCGACAACCGTTGCTGCATAATTATGCTGAAGTATAGAAAGTGCCTTGACTATGGAAAAAATAAAGGAGATTGTGGAAGAAGGATTAAATGAGAAGGGTGTTCAGGCTATGCCACCAGACAAATGGTAGAGACAGGTGTAGTGTAGAAACAAGTATGCACAGAGGAAGAGGTGAGATGTCTCATCATTCAGAGCAGCTTCAGAGCAGCTTGTTGTGGCACAAAGAAGGTGAAAAACAGTTATGGCCACTGGCATATATCTTTGCTTAAGGCGTTCTTGAATAGATTGAATAAAACAGCAGGAAACAGAAAATTATGTTCCAACCTGCATTTAATCAGTTAAGAGGAGTATATATGATATGAAAACCAAGTTGATACTCTAAAGAGTGGTAAATATTCATCTTGTATACAGCATAAATATGTATCACTACACCATTTGGAACTACTTCAGTATATTAAAGTGTTTCTCTTATCATATTAAGTAACCTGCTAGTAAAATATGTCTTAAAAATGTAGATAATGCAAACATATTCAGTACTGGATACTTCCGCACATTTTAGATTAATTTTCATAACAAATTAAATTTTAAAACTCTTTAGAACCTCTTTAAACCTGTGTTAAACCAATTTCAGTATAAGGTACTATTTAATATGATGTCGCTATTAACCTGAAGTACTTCAATACATTTTTATGTATCATTTGCATCACTGAAAATATCTAATTAAGGCATATTTGAAAATTATAATATTATTTTTTTCATTGAAAAAGTACTTGTAATGTGTTGTAGTTCAACATTGTTGCATAGAATATTACAGAAATCAGACAAGTATATATTCTGAAGTCTTGTTTTTTATTTCAAAGTATATCCACTGGCTTTGTCAACCCTTTCTTGTATCATTTAATGCTCTAGTGAAAGAAACAGATTACCACTGATAGTACTTAGAACTGCTGAAAGTGTTTTTTCTACAACTGCTACAGAGAAGAAAGTTCCAAATTAGAGTTTCATATTTCTTTTCACAGATAGAAAAAAATGTATCTGTCCAATAATGTTGAATTATGGGAAAATATTTACATGTAGAAGTAAGTTTAACATTTATACAATGAACACTTTTCCCCTTGTGTGTTTACTCCAGGTTCGACAAAATGATGCAAGTGGAATGTGGTAGTGAAATAGAAAAACTCTTCTTTTTTAGCTCAAATGAGAAAAAATATATTCCAGAAGTAGATAGTAACAGCTTAAGCAAAGGAAAGGTGACAAATGCTGAAACAAAAGGTGGAACATGTTTGCACTTTGTGGAAGGAAAGAGACAAAATTCATTAGAAAAGAGCATCTAAACTAAAAATGGGACAGTCATTACATCACACAAATAATTTGAGCTATTAGAATTTTAAAATGTTTTAATTTTTACTTTGTTTTTTTTAAAATGATAGTTTGAAAGTGCTGAAATTGAACTTTGTTCTCAAATAACATATTGGCTTTGTCTAAGCAAAATTAAATGTGCTCATAAAATCATGATCTTCTTGTCTCAAATCACACTATGTGTTACAAAAACTAAGAAATATTTGCAGCAATGAAGATGCTACTTCAAAGGAAGAGAAGAGTAGATTAATTTACTAAACTTTGATTCCAGGTAGCACACTTTTAAAATGCTAGCTGAGGTCACAAGAAAAACATTAATCTGATAATATCCTCCCATTCTCCACTAACCTGATTTATAAAACACCTCTAGAATTTACAACAGGTGGCATTTCCTGGCAACTGGGCTTTCAGAATATTTTAAGTATATTATTTTAATATATTTTTACTTGCTGACCTCTGGAAAAAGCAGTCATTTGCTATGATATATGTATCTGTTCTTTTTTGTGTGATTCAACTATGTTGCAGCTTAGAAATTGAAGCTATTCTGACTTCACTTTGACTTTCCTTGCAACTTTCACTCAGAAATAGAGGTTTACGTGGAATGTGTCAGGTGCACATACAATATTTGTGTCTTGTGAACTTTGTAATTTAATCATACTTGCATTGACTTGTGGTACCTCACTGTGTTCTGACAAGCTAGATAATTTTGCATTTGTTCCTACAGCTAAACTTAAAATTTCAAAACATTCCTGAATCTACCTATTGTGGACTACCTATTGTAATCAACTGAGTTTGATGCTCCATAAGCAGTTGAAAATAATCAATTCACATTTGTCTGCACACGTATTATACCCATGTGTGAAATTTCAGTAATCCACCTACTTATTTTATTTTTCCAGTGAAATACTTGTTTTGTATTGCCATAGGAATGACCTGACTTGTAATACTTGAAGTTCAACACTGTAGTTCTCCATCAACTCAAATTAAACTTAATTGCCTGTGACCTCAGTTCATTATCACCTTTAAAGTCCAATAGTTAACAAACAGTAATTCTCATTTTATTAGAGTTAAAAAAAAAAAAACCAAAAAAAAACCACAAAACAAAAACAAACGTCTCGAAGAATCTAAATCTAGTGTGGTTTTTATACCGCCTTCGACTATATTCTCCTCTTCCAGGAATACCCTTGTTTGAATAAAGTTGTCTACCCCCACCTAGTGGGCAACATATTTAATGAACTGGTGAAAGAGCACTGAACGCTTCACAAAACTGTGAGACAGCAATTGTTCCTATTATAATTAAATACTGGATACAGCTTACAATATCTGCATAGATTAAATAATTGAGGCTCATGGGTTCTGTTGATAGCTGTGATTTAAAGTGGACTTTAAATGGTACTAGCCAGCTTTATCGCACATTGTAGGTGTTGTTTCAGCTTTGTAGAACTCATTGCCTAAAAAAACCTGCAGGCTTTCTCCAAAGAGTTATCACACCTCTACAGTCAGCAAATACCTATGAATGTTTTTCACAAGCTGTGTCATTAAAGGAGGATGGAAAAAAAGTCTATTAATAATACCCTTCAAGAATTCTTTGCATCTTTCTGTTATTGAAATACCGAATATCAGAATCTGCCTTATCTCAGTGATTACCTCTCATCTGGTCTGGTGAATGGAGTGCAAAGTCTGCAGTACAAATGAGCTAGAGTTTAGGAAGATTCTTGCCTATTAAAGTGGATGCAATCTGGATTGTAGGGTTTCAAGAGCAGGAAACTGTGGAGATACGGGCATCTTTGAATTCTTATCTTTCTGTCTTCTGAAACTGAAGGTGAATTCATCTGTTTTGAAGCCACAGGGTAAAACATGCTTTCAAGGAACTGAGCAGTTCTTATTCTCTTTGAAACAATGAGAAGGAGGGAAAGAGAGGTGATGTTTGCTTGTTCTACATTGCATTTAGGGTACTTGTTGAGCAAGTAAGACTCACAGATTTGGTTTTCTCCTTGTTTAGAGTGTTTTAAACTCCACTGACAGGGTCATTTGTCTTTCACTTTCTCTCTTCCTAGGCTTCTGAATCAAGTATTCCTGGCTGCAGAGTGGCACAGCTTTGAAAGGAGGAATGACGAGGACATGGAGCACCCCATAACCTTGTGATCATGGTATTCACTGACTATGTCTATTCTACTAAATTAAACAGGGCCAGGATATATGGTCTAATACTGGCACTTTCTTATCCATACTCTTCCGTCACCGGCATGGTTTCAGCATGGTTTTGGCCCATACCATGCTAGCACTCTCCCAGGCATGAGTCAAGATGTAGCCAGACCAGGGTTAAACAGTATGAATGGGACCACAAAGAGAGTTTCACCATAAGGACATGAGGTATGCCACACCACTTACTCTTGTGGTCCCAGTGCATTCTGTTTTCTGGTATGGAATAGATGGAGGAGATGGAAGTTCGGACCTTCCCAGGTTAAGGAGACCTAAACCAAATACTATGCTGCCTGCAGCGTGCTCTTACCACTGAAGTGTTTTCCAGAAAGGTAGAGTTTTTACCTGCTTGTATTTTAAGTGCAAAGAGTGACCTGTGCATACAAACTGAAGTGGAAGTTGGAAACCCTAAATCCCAGTTGCACAGAAGCAGCTAAGCAAGCTCCTGCAGAAAGGCACTTTCAGATGCACCTCTGTCTTTGACACTTTTTTATTCTTTCTGCCAAGAGAAGCATCCCAGAGTTCAGCATTCCGGTCAGTCTTCTCTGCATCAGCCTCAGTCTAATTGCATCGCATCCTGAAGGTGTAGGTACAGGGATACCTGTAACACCTCCGTGAGAAAACTGAATTACAATCTCAGAGTTAGGTGCATAGTTTACAGAATTTATAACTCAAAGTGTCACAAGACCTAAGACTACTTATTCAGCTGATATGGATATGTTAATAATAGTGCCAAGACATAGACTTGAAGACGAAGTGGTGACAACATGAAGGTTTTCAAAGTCTTTTTTTTTTTTTAATATTTAGATATTTGATGTCTACTTGTAATATTAAGCACCTCAGGTCTTAGCGTAGTGTGTATGCACAGTCCTAATGAGTCAGTCTTGTTTTCTAATATGGGAAATTTATTTAAAAGATCAGCAAAATGTTCAAGGTTTTAATTTTTTTTTTCATTTTTGTTTATCATTTTTAGTCATATATTTCTTTAAAACATACTAGAAAATTGAAGGAATTTATTTAGCTAAATAGATAGGGATAAGCAGTCTGGGGTAATGGGCGTTCGGGATGGTGAACAGCAATATTTGAAATAAAGAGAATACTTAGGTAAGAGAAGGGACAGAAATCTTATGCTTAGAGTGACTATCAGTTCTATTTAGTCTATTTTTCATGATGCCTTAATGTGTAACAGATTTATAGAGTAAAACAAACCCTAATATACAGATTTTGCTGTTGCATCAGCAGCTGGGAGTAGTCACATGACAAGATATAGATTTTCTTCTATATTTCTCTTGCTTTTACATTTTCATGGCTTTAAAAAGTTCATCCTTGCCAAGTGTGCCAGAATTTTGCTCTGGAACTCTGCCCATCCATTAAGACAGACAAATAAAGTTTTAGGGTTGGTTTGTACCTGAAATGTGCCTTTGATATAAATATGAACAGGTTTTGTGACGTTTCTGTCAGTATACAAAAAAAAAAAAAAGCCTGTAAAGATAGTTCCTAAGGATTTTTCACCTGTAAAAATGCTGTATCCCCATTCAGCTTACAGGATGTATATTCTCAGGAGATAACAGGAAATGTTCATCAGTGCAAGGACAGCATAAAATCTCTCGGCAAAATTTTCAGTAAGTACCTTTTCTTATGTTTGGTTTAAGGAACCAGCATTCCCAAATGCCTAATTATACTCTAGATGCAATCTATGACCTTTTATAATTGCAAATCATTTAACACTTGAGGTTTAACCTACTGATCATTAGTAGATGTCATACATAATTCTAACACATATAATGTGTGTTATGTGAAATTTGTTGAGACTTTGGATGTAAACTCAATATAAAGAAGCCAAATGTATTAGAGAAAATAATCTTCAAAAACTACTTAGGAATTTATTTTAAAATAACAAAATCTCATATAATTTGTGAAAGTCATCTGACACAGTGACAAAGCAGCAACAGTCCTTTTTAATATGGTGTCTGTAAACATAAAATGTCAGGCTACAAAATATTGATGCTTTTTTATGTTACCTCCCTTGTCAAACTGCAGACCATTGTTTAGAAGCCATGAAATTATTTCATCAAGAAATGCTGAGTCCCCTTTCCTATCAAGGGGAAAAGGAACTTTGCCAAGCAAACGAAATCTACTTTTAGTAACAATAAAGAATATCTTTCTGCCTAGATTGATTCAAAGATCCTGCAGTAGGTAATGAATTAGAAGTTCTCCATTTCATTTTGTGCTTTTTGTCATACATCAGTGTGCATTTCAAGCTATTTAATTCTTTTGCAATGCAGTCTGTAAGGAAAGAGAGCTTTGGTTTAAAAAACAACAATGCAGAATGTAAAAACTTTTGACCACTCTAGTTATTGACCTAACAGTCATTCGTAGAGACAATAGCAAATACTTGTAAAGTAATATTCAGTGTAACATATGGGAACATGAGATAAAAGATTAGGAGATTTTATTTGCAGGCCTAATGCTAAATTACATTAAATAACGACTTGGGGATTTGGTCCATGGGCATGTAATTTATACATTATTAAACTTCACTTATTGAATATTCTATCTTATTATAGGTTTACTAAGAAAGAAACAGTATAATTCTTAAAATCATCAAGAGCATTCTGGATTCAAAGGGCTGTAACTGTCATATGAAACAACAAAAAGAACCTCTGTTTTACAGATTAATAAAATAGAGCATAAAAGACAAGCAATTCTCCATATTTGTTTGAAAAATCAGTAATACAGGAGTCTGATGTGCACAGGTCTTTTCCTGTTCCTCCAGATCCCTATATCACTAAAACAATGTCACAACAATCAGCTGCAGGCCCTCTTTTTTTTTTTTTTGAGGAGAAAGACTAGTTTGATTTCCTACCTAATAAAAAATACTGCTGAAAATCTTGTCATAACAACAACGATACAAAAAATCCAACTGCATCACCACAGCCAGTTAGAGAGGATTATTTTTTCTTCTATTAGTGTGTTAACTTGCTATTGTGGCTGTCCTGCAGTTTTCATAGTCACATTAAAATATTCAGGTTTTCCATAATTTTTTCCATACATGCGTACCATGGAATATAGGTGAAGGGGATGTGTTAATTTTGGACTACATTAAGGCTAAGATAAGGATCCATCAGTATAAGGGTAGCTTGCTTCCACATTTACCCCATGCAATGCTACAGGCTTGCGGAGGAGTGGCTGAAAAGCTGCCCGGAAGAAAAGAACCTGGGAGTGTTGATTGACAGCTGGCTGAACATGAGCCAGCAGCGTGCCCAGGTTATTCCCTTATCCATTAAGGAAGTAAAGCATGTTGCGTACTGGGTGCTCGCACTTCAGAGGCAGAGCAAAAGCAGGCAGGTACATATTTTCATTGTTTTTCAGTAAGCAGGATGAATCTGCTCACTCGCACGCACCTTCTCAGCTGATTTTTGTGTTGCACTCCTATATTTACATGACTGTCATCCATTTATACCCACTTAGAATGTGATATAACCTCTTATTTGTGGCATGTGAATCTTCTCATGAAGGTTTATATTTGTAGAATCACTAGTAATAGGTATTAGTAGAATCACGCGTGAACCTGGAGTTTCTTAGGATGTCTCAAGCAGATTAAGTCATTTTAAAACAAATGCTGCTGCAGTTAAAGATAGATCACCCACACCCTGCAGTTTCCCTTGTCCATGCCTTCCTCCCACCCCTTGTGTGCTAAAAAAAAAAAAAAAAGGAAAAAAGCTGTCAGTATAAGGAAAGCAACAGAAACATGCAATTAGGCTATGAGATACGGACTGGGGAACAGTGGGGTGGACGCTTCCAGCCCCACTCCAGAGCAGGATTATGGTAGCTCAAAGAGGTTGTTACAGCTCTTTATGCAAAGCTATATGAAGTTAAAGATAAGAAAGAAACTTTTAAGAGAAATATTTCATGGTCTGAAATTTACTAATTTTGTCTGCCTTGCAAAATGGCCAATGTTTCCCTTTTCATGAAGTTTCCTCCAGTTTTCTTCTCGCTGTCAAGGTCAGGGTCTCCTGAGGGGCCATGGGCATGGTGTGGGGAGCTCTGGGGTGTGGGCAAGGACAGCAAGGGCTGGCGGTGCACTCGGGGACCTTCAAAATTAGGAACTTTATCTGCAGTAATTGTTCAGGCTATGCATTTCAGAAGAGCGAGAAGCAGAGGAGCACGAGCAGGTAGGAACTGAAACATGTGATGAGTCTCCTCACATGTGAGCTGAATTCAGGTTTCCACCAGTGTGGGCTTTATGAGGAAATGCATTCACACAATCTTTCTTGCCAGAAAGAACTGTGAAGTTGTTAAAATACTGTAAAGAGCTCAACAGTACCCTTTTTGGTTTTTCTCCTTTGGCACTAGGTATAAGGGAGTTAAAATTTACACAGATCTTGGTGCTTGTGGAAAGTTTCTGAAAGGCTACTCATCCTTGGGCTAAATCCGTCTGTTTATGCATCAGCAAAAGCCTTACACCACTGCTTGTGAACCGCCCTTATTAAAACTACCTCTGCAGGTGAGACTACAAACTGGTGGTCCTTGAAGTTTTTTGGCTCTGACTCGTGAATCACGGTAAGTAACTTGGTGTAGGACAACTCCTCATGCATCCTGGAGCCCGCAGCCCCTCTGCATGACTCAGATTGTTCACCTCCCTCTTCCTCTTCTTCCACAATGGAGGGTAATTTTGCCACCCTGGTAGTGCAGTGCTGCTGTGCTTGGGGACGCTGCCTGCTCAGGGCTGAACTGTCTGCACAAGGTTTACTGAGTAGATTGATTTTAAAGTAAATGTATGCATTTGTTTGGGTGGAGGGAATGTTAGGCAGTTTTATTACAAATGTTGAAGGAGTGGGGAGGAATGTAGGGGCAGAGCTATGCTGTTGTTGGGCAAGTTTTATTCTCTTCTTTTTTATCCCTATTTGGAAAGGAATGGAAAAGGACAAACAAGCTAGAAAAGATGGAGAGACCTTACATGCCCACCCAGAGGGAAGATGGAAAAGAGAAAGCAAAGA
The DNA here is from genome assembly GCA_003993805.1 of Himantopus leucocephalus. Classification (NCBI taxonomy): domain Eukaryota; kingdom Metazoa; phylum Chordata; class Aves; order Charadriiformes; family Recurvirostridae; genus Himantopus; species Himantopus leucocephalus. The sequence continues at coordinate 82,270,555 of RSEF01000003.1, read as the reverse complement.
GCAAACCATTAGGCTATGAGTTTCTTCTCTGCTTTTTCTCACAGAAAGGAAGCCAGATGAGGTAATGTGAAAAGCAGCAGCACCAACTAACCATAAAAGAAAAAGGCTTGGCTGTAGTTTGACCTGAAAATAATGACAGGTGATGTAGACAGAGTTTAAGGCACAGAAACAGCAACATCCTGGAGGTCTAATGTGAGTTACCACCATGGGGGGAATGACATAGGGGAGCATATACAAATAAAGAGAATCAAGATTCTGTGGCTATGACAACTTTCTTGGAGCATGTCCAGCAGCCTTCTTGGGGCTCAGTAAGTTCAAATAGTAAACCTTGCTGTGCCTGGACAGGCCAAGCAGACTCCCAGGGGTTCCTTGAATATATAAGACACAGAGAAAAAACAGAAGCAATGGACAGCTCATATAAAATCACAGTCACTGTCAAAACAAAATATCAGAGCCTTTTCTCTAGATATATTACTTTTATGAGATAGGAGTGGGCCAGTATCCCAGTGCAGTTAACATACTCAGCTGGAGGGTTGAAGACCCAAGTTTAGATCCCTTTTCTGAATCAGACAAAGGCAGATGTAGTGTCAGAGTCAGTCTAAATATCAGTGTGAAAGCTAAGCACCTGCTTACTGAGCACTGCAATGACTATCATTCTTGTTAGAGTGGGTTCACTCTGTAAGGCCTGTTTAAATATTCTGTGAGTCAGAAACTCATGCACTAGAATGATCTTTTGGGTTTTATGTGATATACTCACTAGAAAAGGTGGTGATATCAGTTAGGAGTTCTTTTTCAATGACTGTCCAATTATGTGAACTGGTTTCCTTCCTCCACCTCACCATTCTTCAACCTTAACACAGAATTACAGGTAGTATTACAGGTGTTGATATGGCTTCATAGAATCATAGACGCGTAGAATCATCTAGGTTGGAAGGGACCTTTAAGATCATCAAGTCCAACCATTAACCTAACACTGCCAAGTACACCACTAAACCATGTCCCTACGTACTACATCTACATGTCTTTTAAATACCTCCAGAGATGGTGACTCAATCACTTCCCTGGGCAGCCTGTTCCAAAGTTTGATAACCCTTTCAGTGAAGAAATTTTTCCTAATATCACATCTAAACCTTCCCTGGTGCAACCTGAGGCCATTTCCCCTTGTCCCATCCCCTGTTACTTGGGAGAAGAGACCGACCCCCTCTCACTACACCCTCCTTTCAGGTAGTTGTAGAGAGTGATAAGG
>RSEF01000003.1:82228184-82268309 GCA_003993805.1 Himantopus leucocephalus | reverse complement strand
ACAATGGCTTCCAGCTCCTCCTGTTTGTTGTCCATGCTGTGTGGATTGGTGTAGAAGCACTTCAGTTGGGCTATTGATCCCACCACCTTTTTGGGGGGAGATGCCCTAATTCCTATGAGACCATTCTCAGGTGCTTCCATGTTTTCTAACACATCAATAACCCTTGTGTCTTTGCTGCCACGTGGATCTCCATCCACTACCTCCACTGAGGCAGCATACTGAAAGATCTTGCTAGCACACTGTGCTCTTTTCCCTCTTTGAGACAGGTGTACCCCGTCTGTCGCCAGGAGGCCTGGTGTCATGTAAACCAACCCAAGATCAAAAACCATGAAGTCCTGCTGGCTTGGAGCCAGGTATTGATCTGCTGGCTCTTCCTGTTTCTTCCCTCATTCCCTGCAGCTGAAAGGATAGAGGAGAACACTACTTGTGCTCCTGATCCCTTAACCAGTCATCCCAAGGCCCTGAAGTCTCTCTTGATTGCCCTCGGAGTTCTTGTTGCAGTTTCATCACTGCCTACCTGAAAAATCAATAATGGTAAGTAATCTGAGGGCCGTAGCAGGGTAAGAAGCTTTCTCTTCACATCTTTACCCTGGTTCCAGGGAGGCAGCAGGCTTCCCCAAGAAGTGGTTCCAGTCTGCATATGGGGCCTTCTGCTCCCTTCGGAAGGGAGAATCCTGTGATAATGATCCATCTTTTTTTCTTTATGGAAGCAGTTTTGAGGCAGGGCGTAGGCTGACTTGACCTTGCTGACACCTCCAAACTAGATGAACCATTGTCCTTGCTATTGTTCAGTTCCACTTGCAGACCCTCGTACATATTATGCAAGGGTACCTGGGAAGGTGGGGTAGTCACTGAGGAGATGCACCTGCTGTGCTGGGCAGGAACTTGTCATCATTGCCCCCTGTCCCTTAAGTGACTGTGTTCAGCCAGGCAGAGACGATAGGGAACCCTCCATATCATGTGTCCTGCCTGCCTGTTGGGCCTGTCTTGCAGAAGGTAGGGTGCAATTCCAGTAGTCTATCTCTGCCTCACTCTTCCTGATACTCCTGAACCTACTCATCTCCTCCTGGAGCTCTGTCACTAACCTAGTGCATCTTACAGGGCACTGGGAGTCTTTGTTTAAGTAACTAAATCCAAACCTTGAGCCTCCGGTGACCCCACAAGGAAGTGATTCCATAACTACTTATTTTTTATGCCTTTTCAAGAAGGATTGATAAAATTTTAGTGCATCACATGAGATTCCTACTGCCTCCTGGTAAAACAGCAACATTTCAGGATTGAAAGTACTGAACCAAAAGACATCACAAGGCTCTGTGCTAATAATTTATTTTTAAAATCTTTTGGTGATATTTTTGTCATAGCTGTAGTGGAGGTAAATTAAGCTAGTACAGGTACTATCTAAAACACTTTCCGAAAACAGAATAACTGGGGACTTGGAAGTAATATTTTCTACTTCAGGCTAAAAACAGGAGTACTGAAGGGAAATACTGATGGAAAAAACGTGTTTGTACAACACACTATTTTAATTTCAGTAGCCTGTGCAGGATACAATTAAGGTTTAAAACCTAATTATTCTACATAGCTTGCATGTACAGAACAAAAAGATCATTTCTACTCTCTAAAATTTTAATGCTTACAGTCCATCAGGCTTCTCTGATAAATAATGCATTGTAAGTTAAGAAATAGAAGGGCTTTTTCTTTGCGCTATTTTCTAGTGCACTGTTATGTAACTTAGTTCCCAGCATGTTGTTAACGACTCATAAAGAAGGTGGTCAAAATGTGCATTTGACCTCTGATTCCAATCAGTACATAAAGAATCACTGTCTATAAAACACATTGTGTTTCATATATAAAATCTGTACATAGTTTTCTATTTTCTTCTTTCAGAGTCAACTGGAGAATGGGTCCCTTCAAACTCCACTAAGAAAAGCAAATACTGTGAACTATCATCTGCCTTTATTCTCCTCCCCCATCTTTCCCATGGGGCTTAGGCAAACAGTTGTTTCCAGGCATCTATTGCTTTTAGTCACAAATTAACACAACAGAAGTCTACAAGGCCATAAAAATCTCAAGGTTAACTATCAAAAAGCAGCAACTGAAATGTATCAGTCCTAACATACTGTTCCTTTTATCTCCCACTTTGTGCCCCATTGTTTCTGTTTTGCATGATACCATTTTGCAAGATAGATCATAAATTATTCTCTTTGATTTGGTAATTTTCGTGCTAATTAAATGAGTTTGAGGTTTTTGTTTCGTTTTAAAAGCATATACTAAAACATCCTTGGAAAAGAAAAGAACAAATCCATATACATAGTATGATGCTCATCCGTGGCTGTGTTTATCAAGTATTCTACTCCCTAGCACACCTTCAAGATAGTAGGATTAATCACTAGTGCAGATCTCATACTACAAGCTCATGTAAAGCAGTGCCCTTGAACAAAGAGTAGAGGCTGAAATGTGTCTACAGCTGAGGAGCTTATTTGAACACTTTTACAGTTGTGTTAGCTTTTCATAGCATACCCGAACCTCTGCTGGTTCCTGTGGATTAAACGTTTTTTAAAATGGTTTCTGCCTTAGCAAAAGAGAAAGTGTAATTTCTCATAATCTTCTACTTATTTGTATGAAAAATGCAAAAGTTATGAAATGTACTGAATTGTTTTTAATCAAGGGATATGTTTATTCCCTAAGATGTGCTTGTTTTATCCCCAGTGACTTCCTGGGAGGAATTCAACCCTGCATCAGAGTTGCCAATCAACCTCCATATTGCCTGCAGCATAATACTATATCATTAGGCAAGATTAACTATTACAATAGAAGATCAGTGACTAGAAAATGATTTTCAAGTCATCATCTATGCTGTGAACTGTACTTTGATTCACTTCCTTGCTCACATAAGCTGATTTTTAAGAGGTGGGCAAAAAGTGAGTCACACAATAGCTCTTAAGAGTGAACAGTCTAGATGTTTCATTACAGATACTAAAGAAAGGTATTCTTCCCCAGAGAAGGACACTCTATTCCTAGAAAAATCAAGTAATCTAAATATTTCCAAGTGAGCACAAACTGGCATGTCACGTTTTGACAGTATTGCTCCCTGACAGTAAACCAGAAATAACTACATACCTGACTATTGCATTTGTTTTAGTAGAACAAAAAAATTGCACAAAATCTGTGCTCCTGATTAACATTTTGCTACCATCTTCCACACTCATCCATGCAATTGTCTATACTTTCCACTATTCTACATATGTTTTCTCCTGACCTGATCTGCAGTGCCACTAAGGTCCGTGTTCAGACCAATTGATCTTGCAGATCCTACAAGAAGTTAGCCAACTAAAACTTGTGGTTTATTCCATTTTTGGTAATACCGATATTAAAATGACAGTAAGGCAGGATAAAGCCATTAATGGCCTGCGACTGCCTCTCACTTCTAACACCACATGAATCATGCTCAAGAAGTTTCTAAGCCCTCAGGATAGCCAGTACCTCTTTTCATCTATTTTGAGAAGCACTTTCATCCAATTAGGTGCTACAGGTAATAAATTATTATTGTTATTATTATAGAGGCACTGACCAATGGAGAATCATGCTCTGTCAATAATCTAATGTCAAAAATTGTTAGTGATTGTAATGATGAAAGCTGCAGTGCTTGATCATTTGCTAGCTCAGTGAGGTTTCCTTTTCTCTTCGTGATAAATCAGCTGCCAAGTTTGCCTACAGTCTTGAGTGCAACACTGACTGCCTGGAGTTCATCCCTCTCTCATCACATAAAACAATAAGATCTTCAAATTAATCAGATGCCTTCATGGTGCAGACAGTTTTAACTGCATAATTACGGAAATTACTGCACTCACTTGGCAACCTTCCAGGCACTAATGCTTGGCTATACAGTACAAACTGATATTTTTGTGAAGTGATGCACCTTCTTATCCTGGTCTCCATGATCTTGCTTTGCTACTGCAAATTCTAACAATGTTCCAAAATGAGACCCCCAATAAATGAAAAGTTTTTTTGTAGGTAGAATAGCTCTTCGGCTGCAGTTTGTGTAGAGAATGGCTAAAAGAACAATACGGATTCTCTGCCAGCAATATGCACCTAACATTTTGTGCATCTCAATCACATCTGCACAGATATACAGATGGAAACAATGCTGTTTTATAGAACAACACTGTAATAAAAATGGGTAAAGCACTTCCCATTCTATCTTAGGAGCTCAAACTAACTGGAATGGAAGGCAAGAAAATTTTTAACACAAATACATCTTTTTTCTTTTCTTTATGAGGAAAATCTGTTCTTCGTAGTGCTTCCACTATTGGAAGTTCTCATTCCATATTCAAATTCCACATATTCCCTCCCATTCCTTTGTGACTCCTTCAATGCCAGCACCTTTCACAGGGCAGCGTGATTAGGCATAATATACATTTCTTTGTAGCCTTTTGTCATCACAGCTAAATTACTATTATCAGGCCACGCAATACTTTTTGGTGGTTTAAGATACTGCATACCTTTGACTTACTTTGAATCAATATTTAGGCTTAATATATGACCACAAATTTAAAATTATTGTTTACTGGGAAATGAAATAAATAATTTATGTCAACCAGCAATCCCTTAAAAAAAAAAGTTACAAATTGTACATTTGTTACTATTCATTCACCTATACATTAATCATGTACCTAGTGGTCAAAATGAAAATGCAGTAGACTTTGTATGACAGTTAGTTGTCTCAATATGAAATGTATTAGTGCTTCATTTATTCCTAAAATAAAAGCTAGTAAAATGTTGGAATTGCAAACATTGCACATTGTTTGATACTTTTACATCTTCATCACTGATGTTCCACCAAAAAAAATTCATACTACTTATGATAATACTTGTGTATAGGCAGTACTTAAGCACCTGGTCCCTATGAAACTCACAGTTTTGAACACTGGTGGTAATTTGTTTAACTCTGCAGTGGGTTATGCAACCTCAATCTTCGCTGTGTCCCTTACAAGACTAGGAGAACTTTTTTCATCCTGCAGAGCTATCCTGACCACAAAACAAAATCACTAGGCTGCTGTATCTTGAGAAACGTAATTGGCACACTAAAATGGAACCTCCTAAAACTGCAGGACTACAGCCTGTTTGAACATACAGTGAGGGAAATTTATGCATGTGTGTTCACATTTTATATGTAAATTGTCTTGTATGTCAATAAGAAGAATACTTATTTCTTCTGAAAGTTTGTATGCATTAATGCATGACCAGCAACTGAAATGCTAGATTACTCTTAGGGCTGGAGCACCTCTCTTATGAGGACAGGCTGAGAGAGTTGGGGTTGTTCAGCCTGGAGAAGAGAAGGCTCCAGGGAGACCTTATAGCAGCCTTCCAGTACCTCAAGGGGGCCTACAGGAAAGCTGCAGAGGGGCTTTTTACAAGGGCATGTAGCAATAGGACAAAGGGGTAATGGCTTCAAACTCAAGGAGGGTAGATTTAGATTAGATATCAGGAAGAATTGTTTCACTATGAAGGTGGCGAGAAGTTGTGGATGCCCCAGCCCTAGAAGTGTTGAAGGCCAGGCTGGATGGGGCTTTGAGCAACCTGGTCTAGTGGGAGGTGTCCCTGCCCATGGCAGGGGGGTTGGAACTAGGTGATCTTTAAGGTCCCTTCCAACCTAAACCATTCTATGATTCTATGACGAGCGTGACAAAATGTTATTCAGCTAATTTATTTCCTCTATTAATACAAACCCAACTAAGGATGCTTAAATGGTATTGGAACACTCTGAATCCAAATGGATACGTTTTTAAAGAGCACCCTCAGGCTAAGTGTGTCATATTTTTTTAAACTCTCCCTTGATTTGGCTCCTATTCTTCGCAATACCACCTAACTCAGGTATTTTTAAAGCACATATCACCCTGTCATCTAAACATTCATCTTCCTTTGAAGAACTATTTCTCCTGCTGAAATGGTTGGGAAAAAAAAAAAAGGAAAAAATAATAATAAAAAAAAAACAAAACAGTGCACAAGACTACCTAGGCTGAATTGCATTTTCTGCTAGAAGAAGAAAACATCATTGTCTCATCACAGTTCATTTAATCCGAGTGGAAGCACAAATGAGCCTTCTAATTTCTGAAGGAGATGAGACTCCAAATCAAATATATCCGTAGATTGATAAGTACTCCAGGGAAAATCTTGAAAACAATATGTAAATTCTTTCTGCACCATTTTCTTTATGGGCAGAGAGAAAAAAATGTTTCCCCTCACCCTCTAAGATATTATGCAACTTTACTTTGAACAAAAGAGTATTAGAGTTACATTTTAACTGGCTATACCTTTCCAGGAAAAGTCTTAAAATGTAGTGAGAAATGAAAGAAAGGAAGGAAAAGCACATCCAAATAGATGCTAACATAAGTGACGGGCAATATATATGAATAACCTTCATACAAATCCAATATATACAGCAGAACAAAGTTCAATAAGCTTGGTAGGTGCTCCTGTATTAACAAAGTATACATCATTTTGGCCTCATAAAGTTACTAGCTACATTAGATTATTTCTCTCTGTAAGTAAAGGAAATTTCTACTTGCATACATTGCCTAGATATATAAAAAGTAAATGAAACTTTCTGAGGTGAGTACAGTACATTTCCAATGGCTATAATTCCAACCTTTTTCTAGCTTATCCTGGTTTTGGTTTTTCTGTTGTTTGGTTTTTTGTCGTTCTTTGATTTTTTATTTTTTTTTTTAATTTCACAACACACATTATAAAATATGCAAGCCTCACTGTTTTCTAAGGACAAACACTGGTTTTCTAAATTCCAAAATTACTTTAGACTCTGACATAACTTCTATACGTATAGAGCACTTTCACTTCTGAAAGGCTGGAACAAACCTCTAATACACACACCAGTTTAGTGAACCATTCAATAAATCCAGGGATTAGTTTCTTGACAGAAAAAGAGTATGAACTTTAATACGGCTTGTTTATATTCACAGCTTGAAGATCTACACTTGTCCAGCAGTCAGGTAACCTGGTTGTGCACTGTTGAAGTCTTCATAATCAAAGCTTTCATTGCTCTAAATAATCTGCGCAATCAGTCTTTACTCTTTCAAAATTTCCTTTCAAAACTTGCAACAAGCAGACATATAGTTACCCAAATCCCACCAAAATATCATAGTATCTCTACTGCTGTTGAAAACCGAGTGAAACACAGACCGGCAGTTTGCCACTTTTTGTGGCACAAAAGCAAGGTTGTCTTTAGCTTCTGTCCAGGAAAATGTGGGATGCAGCAATAAGAGACTCTGGGAAATAAGGATTCAAAGAGGTGGCTATGTATCAGATAAAGTGACAGAGATTCAAAAAACTTTGAACGAGGAGTTCTGGATTAAGAATGATTACTGGAAGGAAAATAGATTAATGATTTTGAGACAGATAAGGCTATTGAGAATAGTAAGACAGGCTACAAGTATAGACTATTCCCTCTTTTGTGTTTGTTCTGAAGGCAAAACAGTCTATTACAGCTATTATATCCATAAATAAAGAACAAGTGAGAAGATACAGGATATAATGGAAGTGAAAATTATGGAAGCTACAGGAAAGACAAGAATATACACTGAAGGCAGGCTAGGGAAAGGTATACCTTGATCTAACACAGCAAAATAAGCAAGCATAAGACCAAGAAGGAAAAAGAAATATAACACAAGACATTAAAAAAGAAAGTTAACCAATAACATTACCACAATCATATTGACCTCCCTTGTTCCACCTAAACTTAAACCGAACATAATTACTTAATTTCCTTACTATGAAGAAAGGCTTGGAGGAAATTGTGTGATATAACAGTTTTGGTTTGTTGCTTTTTTAAATCTTAGCCAGTAGATTCAGTCAGTTCAGCAAAAATGTTCTGACATAATAAAACTGCCAGAACAACAAATTTGAGGGTTTTTTTTCCTCTGATTAAATGCATTTTTTTTTTTTGTTTATTTCCTAACTCTAGTAAATTTTTATCCTGTGAAAAGGTACTCTTAATGGAACATNAAAACAGAACAACAAATTTGAGGGGTTTTTTTTCCTCTGATTAAATGCATTATTTTTTTTTGTTTATTTCCTAACACTAGTAAATTTTTATCCTGTGAAAAGGTACTCTTAATGGAACATGACCAAACAAAGCTTCAGATTTACTTTTCTAACTCTTAATCTTTCTGATTATCTTATTTTCAAACAACATTTCTTGGTTCCAGTAGTTCTTCCACATGCTAAAGAGAAAGTGAAAATTAAAATTGTGTTCTCCATAAAATAGAAGTGAAGAGCACCCTTATACTGCCTTTTATTTTGAAAGAGAGAAGGAAAAGAAGAAAGAAAAAAGAAAGAAGAGAAAAACAGGAAAAAGCAAGAAAGAAGACAATGAAAAAAAGAAAACGCAGTAAAAGAAAAATTTTATATCACTGTGAGGAACAGATATAGATACCAAGTTTTCAAATTTCAATCTCCAGTCTATTCATATACGAAGTCATTTATTATTAAAGAATGACATTCCTGAATCACTTACAACATATTCTGTTAATAAAATTATTCAGATACACACAAGAAATATTAGAAATGAGCATTACTGCAAATGTATTTCCCATCAGAGCACTCAGACAGCATAAAGAAAACATCATGCAACAATTCTGCCTGTCAATTTTCTCAGAACTCAAGGAGAACCACGGGAGCTGTTGAATTTACTTGTTTATATGTACACTATGAGACGCTCATTCCAAGTCTTTTCATCCACATACAAGGTGAAATACTGCCTCTGTTGAAATCAATGAGAGTTTTGATATTGATTTCAATGAAACCACAATTGTGGTCACTGTTTGTACTCTGTTTCTCTCAGGGTTTAGAGAGATTCTTAAAATAAAAAAAAAAAAATCAGGCAAACTACACCACAGGGATCCAACTCATTATAGTCACTTTTCATAGAGCAAAGGGGAAAATGTTTTCATTCTATGGGAAAACCATGCTGTTTACCCAGTGCAACAATTTGTATTGAGTCAATCTTGAGGGCTCATCAACAAGTGCTCTGCTTGACAGACTTCTGATGTTACAGTAGAAAATGGGTACATATTTTTTTGTTGATTTGGTTACTAATCTAAATATGGCAATTATTCGTAGCCCATTTTCACTATTTTGCAAAAAAGAAAGAGTAAAGCACACGTGAAATGTTAGCGTATGAAACACCAGTGAAAACACCATTTTTACATTATTGCAATTATATATATGCGATTACAAAATGACTGCCTAATAGGAGTATTTATCACGCTTCTACCCATATATATTTTTTTTTTCCTGATTTATCCCCATCTAGCTGACACAGTACAGATGGGCAACCACCTTGACACACTGACTTTCTCCATGCACCACCATCTTGGAACGCCTGACTCTATAATTGAGGGTGCAAATATACCACCACCCACAGATTTAATCCATGGGCTTTATTCACCCATTACCACTGNTGCCTGACTCTATAATTGAGGCTGCAAATAAACCACTGGCCACAAATTTAAGCCATGGGCTTTATTCACCTATTACCACTGGGCAAGTTCCTCCCCAGCTGAGAAGCAACCAAACNCGCCTGACTCTATAATTGAGGGTGCAAATATACCACCACCCACAGATTTAATCCATGGGCTTTATTCACCCATTACCACTGGGCAAGTTCCTCCCCAGCTGAGAAGCAACCAAACATCCCACAAAGAATTTAAAGGAACTGAAGAACTTTTAGGCTTCCAGAGCGAAAAAAAGAGGCTATTTCAAAGCCCAAGGAGGCCTAACACGCAGCTGCTTGCTCCCGTTCCTCACTGAAGCAAAAGCCCGGGAGCCCCAGCGACCACCCAGCCGCCGGCACGCTGACGAGCTCGCTTTCCCCCCCCGGTAAGCCTGCGGTAGCCAGAGCTGAGGCCACGCAGCCGCGGGTTAACGGGGCACAGGCCCCGCTCTGCCCATAGCGGATCTCCCTCCGCCGCCCCCTCCTTNCCGCCAGCCGCCCTGCGCATGCGCGCCGCCTGGCGCATGCGCACCAGCGCCGGCGGAGCGGTGCGGGCCCGCCTCCGAGCCCTTCCCCGGCCTGTCCGGGCTGCCGCCGCCGGCTGCCCCACTGGCCGTCGGGCAGCGCCCTTGCTTCGGGCGGGTGAGTAGCGGCGGCGGCTCGCCGAGCACCTGTTCTGCTGGCCCTCCGCCGGCCTCAGCGGCGCTGCGAGCTGGGGAAGAAGGGGCAGCGAGGAGACGGGCCGGGCCGGGAGCTCCTCGGGGCTGGGAGAGGCCGGGAGAGGAGGGGACGGGCGCCCGCGGCCGTTGTCGGAGGGGCCGGGGACGCCCCTGCGCGGTGCCCTCCCTCCTGCCAGGGCCTCTGGCCCCGCGGCAGATGCTCGGCTTCTGGCAGGGGGCTGGTGCGTGGCTGAAGGCTCCGGCGCTGTGCTGGGCAGCGTGGAGAGGAAAGCGTTGAAGGCCCGTGGTTTGGTGCCTTGCAGGGGAGGGGAGCGAGGCGGCCAGCTGGCTCGGCTTCCCCTTTCTTACTTTCAGCTCTCGTCGAACAGCTCCTCTGTGCTCCTGCCCTGGCTGTGAACTGCCCCGGCAGGGCTGGTTGGCGGGTCGCCCCCGAGAGGAGGAGGAGGAGGAGGCGGCTGGAGGTTGCTTTCTGTGCATGGTCCGCAGCCGCTCAAAGCTAGGTGTGTGTGTCAATGTCCTGTCAAAGCAAGGGAACGCTGGTGCGTTGAAATCAAAAGCTCTTATATGTTAAATACAATTTAGTGCTGGAGGCTGTCTTACCACATTTAGAACAAGTAAAATGCAGCAGGATTGGGTTTTGTTCTTGCTGCTATCTTTCTTAAACTCAAATTTGGCTAGCGAGAAAAATCCCATTCCCTGTTTTGTGAGCATTATAGTTATCCATGTTAGACTTGCCATATTTCAAATACCTCTTTCTAAATCGAGTGGACCAAAAAGAAACCTTATACTATTGGAAGCGCTTAAAATTATGTATCTTTAGTATGGCAGCACAGCTATAAAGTGTCTGCTTGCCGTATGTAATGTTATCTTCCATCTTTAATGATTTTTCAAAGGCTTTTTAAAAAAGTCTTTAGAAAAAGAATTTTCCTATGCAGACACTTTTTGAGAAATTTCCCAGTTTTTCTAATACTAGAAGCACTCCTGAGGCTCTCACAAGGAAGATGTCTTCAGCCTCTGTTGTTTTTCTGATATTATTTGTGTTCCCCAGACCAAAATGTGCTATGTAAATGTGGTGCTTTGGACAGGTTATCATCAGCTCTCGGGGAAGCTTACTAAACCTCACCTGGTCAATCACTTGGGAACCAAAGTAATGTTTCTAGGTGTATGTCTGCACTGTAGCTCCAGAATGAAGGGCTTTGAAGGCCTAGAAGCATCAGCTCTGTCACTTGAGAGTTTTCAGGTTCTTGGAGCTGGGAAATCTTAGCAGAAGCTAAGCTTAGAAAACTTAGCTGAGAAGCTTTGATACCAGCCAGGAGCTACCAACCTCAGCGAGTTTTGGCTGACCTTACCCTTGCATCAAGAAAGTCAGATTTTCAGAGCTCTCTTCTGTCTTGCACTTCTGTTTGTTATGTTTAAGTAATATGAGAACAAATAAATCATAGTATTTGCTGGTTCTTACTAAAATGGATACATCTGTTTTATCTGAACATACTTTTTGCATATTTCTCTTTTGGAATCAGTAAAACTGGAAAAAACAACCCACGAGGCAGGGTATTGAAATTTGATTTATCATATGACCAAAATGATTTAAAGTAATTAAACCCTTTTTTTTTTTCTCTGATGAAAGTAACATCCTTATTTTGGGAAATGTGATGGGGGGAAAAAAAGCTGTGCTGTTGTCTGTCTTTCTGTACTCTTTTTGTCTTCATATAGTGGAAAGGACAAACAGAAGGTTTGCCTGCAGGATAGCTTAAGGGTACAAAGAGCAGCAGTGAGGGAGAAAAAAATCCCATCATTGTCAAGTATGAGCTTGAATGGGAGAGGTTATCCTTGAGACAGGCGTTTGGAGAACAGTTTAGAAAATATTTCTGCTTTTTTCATGCATGCCTTTTTTTTTTTTTCATGGAGGTATTAGTTGTTTTAAGAAGAACAACTGGAGATTTCATACTACTGTGATGTTTTATACTATTTATTCCCATATAAGAAACACATTAATTTGGAACAGAGATAGTCATGGAGGAATAAATATACTTACATTTATCTTCTTCTTTTAAGTCTATATAGCACCTTACAAATAAAAAAAAAAACAAACTGTGTAAGATTTTCTTGGAGAAGGGGACTGAATGTTATGGAAATACAAGTTTTACCCTTTCATGGTAAAGCTTCCTATTTTTCTGATGTCTAGTGAAGGAACTTGTAGTATCTGTAATCATAAAAGGAGAAACCAAAAGCCATGAATTGACTTACGTACTTTCAGTCTGGACCTGAAGGTTCAGAAAAGCGTGTGTGGTAGTGAAGAATACGTTGACAGAGAGAGTTAACTGAAGATCCTGACTTCTTCAGGCACCTTTCACTGGAAAACTTGCCAAAGGACTTTCCAGTACAGAGTGACTGGGTGATTAAAAAAAAAAATAAATCAGATTTATTTAAAAAATATGTTGTGTAGTGCACAGAGTGAAGAAAACAGTTTTAATTTCACAGTGATAACCTCTGAGCTCATTTTTACCACTCAGGAGCTANGACTTTCCAGTACAGAGTGACTGGGTGATTAAAAAAAAAAAAAATCAGATTTATTTAAAAAATATGTAGTGTAGTGCACAGAGTGAAGAAAACAGTTTTAATTTCACAGTGATAACCTCTGAGCTCATTTTTACCACTCAGGAGCTAGATTTAGGGATGATAATAATTCTGTAGTTGGGTTGCATTCATTAGCTATGAACTGAATTGAAATGAGAAGTTTTTGGAAAAAGGATAGGGAGCAAAATATTTTTTTATTAAAAAAAGTCAAAAAAAAAAAAAAGGCAATTTTACATCCAGGATGCATGTCGAAAGTCACACTGTATTCAAATGTGCTCCCTTAATCTCAGAAGAGAAGGATTTAGTGGAGCTGAAACAGTACGGAAAAGAAACACTTCAAAAATGTTTAAAAGCGTCCGGTGATAGGCATACAATATACAGACTAGAAATTTCTCTAGAAGAAAATTCAGAGACCTGCTAGAAGCAATTAAATTATTAGTGAAGTAGAAAATGTAAATAATAATAAATAAATGTAAACAAGTGCTTGCTTGCTCTCCCTTCTAATTTGAGAACTAGGGGCATCAAATTAGACTAGCAGGTGAGTTTCTAAAGAGAAGGTGTTTTTTCATATTGTACAAAGAAATTACCTTTTGTTCAGGAAGTCTCTGATCTGCAAATCGCTGAAGATACCTAACTATTCTGGTAAAGCATTGCTCTACATTGGACCTTTTCTTTGCCCATAGGCAAAGACTGGTGATCTAAACTAACTCATTCTCCCTTCTGACCTGTTACAGACAGATTTTTTTGTTCTTTTAAAATGAATTCACTAGGCAAGAGAAAGCTTTGAACGGCTTACATTTTTGGCTGATACACCACCATGGTTCAACAAATTTGGGTGAGAATCCAAAAGCTGCTACTAGTTAACAAGGCATCGTATGAGTCAGAGTAACTGTCTGTGTGTGAGATCTTAATCTGCATAAAGCTGAAGTTATTCAGGCTAACTTTTCCTACTGAGAAAGGGAGTTGGTGTGAGATCCAAGTGCACTCAACAGTCCAAGGCAAGATACTTCATAAATATGTAGGAATGACCAGTATACCTCAATAAATTGAAGTCCAGTTCTAAAATTTGGATGTCCATGTCAGAAATACAGAATCACAGCTATGTTCTCTGTAATGGCTGTTGAATCAGAAATGTGTTCGAAGATTTTTCCCGTTCCAAGGATAGACATAACTTCAGGTAGCTGTTTCACATGGCATGTTTTCTCAGTCTGTTTCCCCAATATTACCGTTCTGCTGTGGCACTAGCACTGATGAGCATAATTTTTCTGTCACTGCCTCTAAAGAGTAGCTCTGAAGAAGATTAAATGACATAATGCAAGCATTGCCAACCTGTAGCTCTTCAATGCAGCTTTTACAGTGTAGGTATCTATGCTAGGGCTGAATTATGTCATCAGCATTGAGACTGATGTCTCCCCAAAACACAAATTTTGCACTTTGATGCTGTGCCTCTATATAAGCATACTAGTGGTTCATAATATGCTATCGTAGACCAGGGTCTGTCCTGTTGCTAGTCAAATTTTAGCAAGTATGCTGCTTGTTTTTAGTATACTTTCATTATAAATATTCCATCAAAAAAATACTTGTTAAAATAAGAACATGGAGCACTAAGATCAATTCCTGACACTTCAGAAAAAGCACTTTATGATAGAAATCTTTATGCAATAGAGGAGGAATTTAGTAGCAGATATGTCAAGCAAAGAACAAAAAGGAACAGTTTCTTCGATATGGAATAGGAAAGCCCATATAAAGGACATGCTGAACATTCTAATTATAGACATTACAGTCATGAATTCTTTTTTACAGAAGAGATGAGATAAAATAATAATTGCAGAAGTAGTTTATCACTGGCAGTCCTGTATGTTGTTTGATGAAGATCAATAGCATCTGGATTAAATTAAACTGAATATATTAGTCCGGTGAATAATATTGTTTCCTTAAAAAAAAAAAAAAGAAAAGAAAAAACCTTACCCTTTAGAAAACTTCGGTTTGTCTAATCGAAAAATTGAGTTAAACTGGCAGGGAGAGGTGGCATGATAGACTAGAAAGGTGACTGAAAAGGTCAGGAAAAACAGTAGTAGTAGTTTGCATGTATTTGAAGTTAATTTCTTATTAGAAGAAAAATATTCTGGACTCCAAATAATCTCTTTGACAAAATTCTAAGATCTTGGGATGGGTTGTGAGCTATAGAAAAAGAACTCTGTCATTTGATGTAAAGTGATGTGAAATCTGTTAATGAAAAGTTTTAAATGAGGTACTGTAAGCATATATGCTTATATATATGCTGTAAATAATTTTCCCTGACAGTAGCCAAAGGTATGGTTTCACAATTCAGTTGGCCAAAATGAGCAGCATCATTTTCATTGTCTTCCCTTCCCCCATCTGTGCTATCAACTCTTTTGTTTGTATTAGTGCTGTGATACTCATTCAGCTGAGTCAGCTCTCTAACTTAAAGTTAAAAGTCCATAGGGGTTTTTTTTGTTGTTTATTTTTGAGATGTTAACAGGGTTTTGCTGTTGAAGTGTATGAGTGACCTCACTGTGAAAACCAGATGAAGCCCAGAGGTAACTAAAATGAATTAATAGATTAAGGTTGGAAACAGAAGCGGAACTTCCCTTTATGTGTCATGCTGCTGATCCAATTCAGGCTGTTTGTTAAAAAGCATATTCTAAAATTCCTTATCTAAAATTATCACAGCAGTAACAGATAGAGATTTGTGACAGCTGAGCTATATGTTAATGCACTTTAACAGTAGTAAAGAACATTGGTAGGAAACTAAGGTGAGATACTTTATAAGTTTGCTAAAATGACCTATGTATATCTCAGTAAATTAAAGTAAGATTCTAAAATCTGGAGGTCAGTGACAGAAATACAAAATCACAGCTATGCTGTGTCTAATAACTGTTGAATCAGAAATTTATTCTAAGATTTTTCAGTTTGGTGTTGTCAGTTTTATGCATAATCTTGTTCCACATAATTCTGTGGTAACCTAAATTTCGTTAATCCTTTTCTCTGGCTCTCCTGTGTTTAATGTTGAACAGGAATTAAAGTCATAAATAAAGTCATCAGGCATTCTGTTGTACTGATTTTCTTCCCCCTACTTTCAGGGCTCAACTCTTGCTGTGTACTATGGGTCTTGTTTTGAACTTAGTCCTGAATTCTATGTGAAGTGTCACGTAGCCGTGACATTGTACTAACAGGGTGCCAGCAGCTAACTTACAGGCTTTCTGGTTGAGGTGCATCCTTAATGCTATGCTGGTTTTTTGTTTACGTAATTCAGAAAACAAATTAAAATCTTAGATCTGTAAAGTTGCAAAGCATCATTGTTTTGAGTTTAATTTGCCAGAGTATTTAGTCAATGTATTGATTAACTAAATACAAAGTGGGTGGTCTGAAGCCAGTAAATAGGTTATTAAATAAAACCTGTATTCTGAACATGAGCTGTGCTTCTGTCGTATCACATTTTGTCCTTTACTCTTGTTTTGCTATATTATTCTCCTTTCATGACTTCTGCTTTTTTTTCCTTCTGTTTTCTGTGCTATGTCTATCAGACTTGTCAAAACATGATAGTTCTGAAGTAATGTAACCAGAATATCCATTTCGTGGGATTTATTTGGGTTAGAAAAACAATGACGTTCAAAAGTAAGATGTTTTATAATATATGTGAGTCCTTGGTGGTAGAACCTCAGAACCTGACACACAGTCTCAAATGCAGAAATGTTTTTTTGTTCCTCCCCTCCCGTTGCAAAGCACTGTTAGTTATACAGTCAGTGTATGCATCACATTTGTCTCCACGTTATTTCTATTATGTAGAAACTTTATGAAGCATTTCATACTATTGAATTAGGTAATAAGAAATCTGACTTTAAAATATTTGTCTTTTAATCAGTTGCGGCCAAAATCCTTCTGTTTGGATTCTGAACTATGACATCATGGCAAGATTTCGCAGAAGAACATGCATCATTTTGTTGCTTTTTATTTTGTTTATTTGCTCCATAATGATGGCTTTGAAGACTCTGAGACCTGACAGAGCTGGCTTTGGGGATCCATTTGGACTTGGTTTGTTGCCCGAGCTTCAACAACAGACAGTGCTCTTAGACAATAAACAGAATTCACTAAATAGGATTCAAGGAGATACTGTAACACGTGTCAGTAATTTGCATAGTATCGCAGTCAATGCTATGAAAGCATCTATGCCTCCTGTAAACAAGCTGGAAGAAGAGCTGTCTTCTCCTAATTATAACTTTCATATATTCTACTATAGTTGGTTTGGGAATCCACAGTTTGATGGTAAATATATTCACTGGAACCATCCGTTGTTGCCACACTGGGATCCCAAAATTGCAAACAATTATCCAAAGGGAAGGCATAATCCTCCTGAGGACATTGGGGCCAACTTTTATCCTGAACTCGGATCTTACAGTTCCAAAGACCCTTCTGTCATAGAAGCCCACATGAAACAAATGCGTTCCGCTTCAACGGGTAATGAATGTTAACGTTTCAGCATGTTGTTCATTTATCCAGCCTTAAGTATGTGAATGAACACAACTGACCAGTTCTTCCATTTCTCTATGTCATTCTGAAAATGTCTGAAACTAGTAAATGTCTTTGTATTTCTGAGTTTTAACCCCCAAGCAAAACCTACGTTTTCAAAGCTGTGTCTGATGAGTGTAACAGCACAGAAATGTAAGAACTATATTTGTAATGCTGTAGGTGCCTGTGTTTCATGACTTACTGTTAAGCACTGATAACATATGTAGAAAATACAGAGACCATTGCTAGAATATATTGTCTGTGTATTTTATTTTTGGAGATGAATACTTCAATTTTTAGTACAGGTTTCAGTAAATCATGTTAACATGTTTATGGAGCAGACGATTCAAATAGCAGCATTTTTTTTCTGAATTCTTTGTGTATAACAGTAATTATGTATTCATATGTTAAAGCACATGTAGGATTATAGCTTTTATAAAATTTATATTTTATGCAGTGTATTTATAGGTGTTCTCATTAGCCATGGAAATGTCTAATCAAAACCTTCTTCAACTCGGGTATGATAGTTTCAGTGTAGCTAATTACAGTTTATTTCTTTGTCCAAAAGTATCTCTTTTTTCCAATACAAATTGATACTCCCTTTCTTAAATAAGCTGTACTATATCCATAAGAATATTCGATATATTTTTGGTGTTATTGTTTGTTGTTGGGCTTTATGGTCCTTTTTATGTTCATCATCTTTAAAATAAGTAGCTGTATAGTCTAATATTAAACTCTGAACAGCTTCTGTAAGTCTAATTGGAGGAACACGACTAGAGCTCATAGCGTTATTCAGAGTGCTAGTCACCTTCAATTGGATCTCTTTCATTCACCTAATCACGAAGTTTTGATGTAATTATTATATTCCCATTAGTAGCGTTTACTTATATAATGTTTACTTCTTGGTTACTGTTTTCTCCAGGTTTTTAAGCTAACCTGTATTTTGTACAAGGGTTAATACAAACACAGGAAATTTCTCACCATTTTCAGAATATGATAGCTCTGTTAACAGGAACACTAGCAACAGTAGGAAAACTGTTGCAGAGAAATCTCGGGCATTAGTTGCCAGTAAGCACTCTTTTAGTCTTATCTAAAGGAAAATAATGCATGGGAGTGTGATGAAAGCAAAGAGGACACTTGTAGCTTTAGAAGAATCTGGGATGTTTCTCATTCTCTTAATACAGATGTCTAATAAAGCTGAACTGCTGGTAGAAAAAAATGCAAAATACTAGGAAAAATGCTTAGCAAAATAAGTTGGGGGTTTTTTTTAGTAACTTAAGTTGGTTTTCCATTTAAAACTCAGCAATGTGAATGAGAAGTTTATGCTTCCTGTGGCATATTCTTTGTAACATATTACTGATATTCGTGAAAAGTGATATTTTTTTTTTCTGCTGTTATTCTGACTTATGTATTTAAGTACACTTGAATTTTTTCTCTTCTGTCTAGAATTGATCAGCGTAAATCATCAACTTTTTTTTCCTCTGCTCATTACTTCAAATATTGCATCTTTTTTATAAGAATTATATTTTGTTCATTTTTGGTGTACTGTGAAGGTGACTATTTACAGTTTCTTTGTTTTGTCTCTTACCCAATGTCTAATCCATGCCTGCATTTTACATTCTGTCAAATAAAAACTTTTCTTCTAGCCTTTTTGAGGCTTTATCAAGGATCTTATAAAAGGAGAAAAATGTAAGTTGTATTTCGTCCAGTATTGTGTAATGATCAAAAGCATGTAAGAGGTTGGAGCAGCAGGAGTCTCATGCAGTGCTTCCTTGTATTCTTCTTACAATTCTTTCCTTATTTATTAATTTCCTAATATTTAACAGATTAATACAACAGATTTTATTCCTCAGATTGCTTGGTGGTTTTTTCTTTTTTTTTTTTTTTTNTTTTTTTTTTCCCAGCAACCTGTTTTTCTGGTAGTCCAGTTTGAAGTCCATCATTTGTCTTGAATGACTATACTCTAGTTTTAAACATGTTTATGCTACTGTTTTTGGCATTGAGTCCATCCTATTTTAGACTCTTGACATGGTACATAACTATTTTTTAACCCCAGGAAAGAAAGGTTTCTCAGGGAAAGACCAATAAAAATGTGAATTTAGGTTCCTTGATGATCAGTTCTGTCTCCTGAACTTTTCTGTTTCCTAACAGTATAGAAGAGGTTCTTGACAGTTGTACTGAAGATACCTTGAGTGTAACCTGAGTTCGTTGCTTCTGTTCTGCTTGTCCTTTACATCTTACTCATTTGAGTTCTGTCCTTTTTATTTGTGTGAAATATAAGATAGGGTGATAAAATGCAGTTTTTACTTTTACATATTGCATTTTTCTTGTCCTTGAGGAGACTATTTCTTGTGATAATTAGTCTATTGCTTGTGATTCTCTTTTTAAAAAATATTGAGAGACTATGCTGAGGGTAGTTGAACTACTCCTGTATATAGTGAGCTCAGATTTCTGGTTTTGATGTTAGAAGATGATTGTGTATTCATTCTGATTTATGCTTTCTTTTTCATAGTTTTGGGCTTGTTTGTTTGGAAATTGTTAGTCAGAAATGTTACAATATTAATAAAATATATGGAATTTAGAGTATATACTTCCCTACCTCAATGACCTGATTTGAGTACTTCAGTGTGTACCAGGCTAACAAGAATTACATTGTGACTTATTCTTCCATGTGTTTTAAGTAGTATTGTTAGGAAAATATTCCTACACCAGCATTTCATATATTTCTTTCTATCTTAACTTCTTCCTGCCATTATTTCTGGCTACACACCTAAAAGGTTTAACTTATTTATCTGACAGTCTTTTATTTTAGAAGGGAGGGGTTTAGCCTTTCTGAAGAAGTATATGTTCTTTTTGCTTTCATGGAGAGCATCAGGAAAACTTACAGCGTAGAGACATCGTATTTGTCATTTTTTTGACAGGAATAGTAACATCCTTAAATTGTTGAGAGTTAACGATTTTTTTAAGATAATAAATTTAAAACCTAATTTCACATGGTTGGAAGGGTGGACTACAGCACAGTAACTGCTTTTAGCAAGAAGGAAGGTTGTGCGATTACAGTCACTGCTCCTGGTATGAAATGGTTGTTTTGTAGTAGAGCCAAAGTTACAATGCAGAAGTATGTTGGGGAATAAAGTTTCGTAAAATAAGAATTCCTTTCGTCACATGCATTGCCCTCATCTCTTGAGTGTTCTCTAACCCTAGGTATCTTGATATTCTCTGGCTGTACTGTGGCATAGCCGTAATGCCTTAGTTGGGAACAATTTCCTCCTGCAAGTTAGGATGCTGTGCTGAAAAGTGGGAGGGTAGGGCTCTAAATGTTAGGCTGGGGACACTGGTCACAGATCTGTTCCCTTGGCAGGTAAACTTCCCACTGTTTGTTTTGTTGTCTTTTAAAAAAAGAGAGACGTTAAAATCCACTCTGAGAATACTGAGATTTTGTAACTGGTTAAAAAGTGATTTGAAATTCTCATTTCTATTATGTAGATTTCACATAAAACAGTAATTATAACTCATGACGATGTTGTAACATACATGTTTTATGTTAAACAACATGATTTAAAACTTAAGTTTTGTATTTTCAGGTGTAATAGTGCTTTCATGGTATCCACCAGGTATGGCTGATGAAAATGGAGAACCAACTGATGATTTGGTGCCTGTTATTTTGGATTATGCACACAAATATAATCTAAAGGTAAAGTATTTTTAAAATGCATAAAATAAGACTACTTAGGAAAGTAAAACCTGGTAAGAGTTTACTACATGTGGCTCATGGTGTAAAGCAGAGGCTTGTAGTGTAATGGTGGCTTCTGTTTCTGTCTCCTGTTAGGCTGCACTTCTTTTGGGTCATAGAAGCAGGTGTAAGTGCCCTTTGAATTACACTGAACTTTGATAAGACTTAAGCAAAATTGCCTTTTTTCTGTTTAGGTTCAGATCTAAAGCTTACAGAATCTAAGGTATGGTGTTGTGGATTTTTTTTTTTTCTAGG
Source organism: Himantopus leucocephalus (assembly GCA_003993805.1). Taxonomy (NCBI): domain Eukaryota; kingdom Metazoa; phylum Chordata; class Aves; order Charadriiformes; family Recurvirostridae; genus Himantopus; species Himantopus leucocephalus. The sequence continues at coordinate 82,247,026 of RSEF01000003.1, read as the reverse complement.
AAGCAGGTTTTAAAATTAGACAACATGTTGTTTCCAAATGAGCCTTGGGAGTTGAGGGAAGTATTACCTATTTATTGCCTTTGATAAGACTTAAGCTGAACTTAAGACTGAACTTTGATAAGACTTAAGCAAAATTGCCTTTTTTCTGTTTAGGTTCAGATCTAAAGCTTACAGAATCTAAGGTATGGTGTTGTGGATTTTTTTTTTTTTTAGGAAGCAGGTTTTAAAATTAGACAACATGTTGTTTCCAAATGAGCCTTGGGAGTTGAGGGAAGTATTACCTATTTAAAAATATTATGGAATACAATGATCTATAAACTAAGGAAGTTTGAGAAAGAAGAAAGACTGACCTCATTTTTTTGCATTATCACATAACTTGCTGGTGCCTGATAATAGAGGTCAGGAGCAAGCATCTATAAGTAATAAAGAGGGATTTAGAAGTTCTAGTTTGAATGAATGTCTTTACTTCAGGATGTATCAGGAGCACTTGCCTTGGACAGTAAGGTCAGAGAGGTGCTGCTCTGACGTTAGGTTACTCCAGGGCATGACAGAGTAGAAAGGTTAACTTACTGGCTTCCTGAAATAGGTGAAATATCAAATCAACTAAAGATTACATGGATTGATCGGTAGAGTCTAAAATTGTTGTTTGATTTTTGTTTATTTTTTGAGTAAAACTTCTATTTTTCTCTTGGGATAAAGAAAACATACGTTTCCTTATGGTCTTCCTAGGTAACAAATTTGAGTTTTTAAATTATCTAAATAGCTGTATATCTTCCATCTCTGGATGGTGTTGTCTGTACTGGGGACTAAAAATATAGCGTGTACATCTGCTCTGGTTTTAGTTGGTCATGCAAGTTGCAGATTCTCAGAGAAATTTCCTATCACTAGTAGCAACTGTAGATTCTTTGACAAGCAGGAGGAAAGTAGGAACATTAAATCAAATACAGAATTGATTTTGAAACTGTTAAAAATGCTGTGTGAATTCCATTACGTGATATAAGTTGCACATATGTAGTAGTAAATTATTAAAAAGAAAAAAGAAGAGTACTGTCCTTCCCCAAAATTTTCAGATCATCTGATGGAACTTGCTTTTACCTAAAAGAAGTTAACATTCAAGTCTTTCAAGGGAGCCAAGGCAAAATCATAGAATTGTTAGAGTTGGAAGGGACCTTAAAGATCATCTGGTTCTAACCCCCCTGCCATGGGCAGGAACACCTTCCACTAGATCAGGTTGCTCAAAGCCCCATCCAGCCTGGCCTTGAACACTNCGGTTCCACTGTTACGTCACCCGCAAAGTAAAGAATTTCTGCCTAATACCTGTTCTAAATCTACCCTCTTACAGTTTAAGACCACTACCCCTCATCCTATCACTACACTCCTGATAAAGAGTCCCTCCTCATCTTTCCTGTAGGCCCCCTTTAAGTACTGGAAGGCTGCTATAAGGTCTCCCCGGAGCCTTCTCTTTTCCAGGCTGAACAACCTCAACTCTCTCAGCCTGTCTTCATAGGAGGGGTCCTCCAGCCCTTTAATTATCTTCGTGGCCCTCCTCTGGACCTGCTCCAAAAGATCCATGTCCTTCTTATGTTGGGGGCCCCAGAACTGGACATAGTACTCCAGGTGGGGTTTCAGGAGAGCAGAGTAGAGGGAGAGAATAGCCTCCTTCGACCTGCTGGCCATGTTTCTTTTGATGCAGCTCAGGATACGGTTCTGGGCTGTGAGCGCACATTGCTGGCTCATGTTGAGCTTCTCATCAACCAGCAACCCCAAGTCCTTCTCCTCAGGGCTCTTGTTAATCCATTCTCTGCCTGGCCTGCATTTGTGCTTGAAATATGAAATAAGCTAGCAAGGAAAATGCATGTAATAGTGTGGTAATGATTGGAATATGGATGGAACTGCTGTTACTGCTTGGAGTTGTTTCTGGAATATAGATATTCAGTATAGATACTACCAGGGAATGCTACCTTCACTGTAATGATTTTAAACATTCTTGCACTAGTAAGTTATCACAGTGAAGTGTTAGGAATGTCAGTTGACCAAAACCAACATACAAACTACATTTCTGTCATGTCTGCTAAATGCAAGTCTGCTAAAAGAGACATCCTTTCGATTTGCCTGGTGTTGATAGTTGGAAATGAAATACAAAATTACAGTGCTCTTCAACCTCTCCTGTCAGTCATTTAGTCATTTAGTGTAACACTGTATTTTTCTACAGAGATAGATAATGGCTCTACAGTGGAAAATTTGCTGCTCTTGCAGAGTTGTTGAAGACTTCATTAAATATATTCTGCTCTAAAATTGTTTCTGAAAAACTTGTAGCTTTGATTAACGTAATACACTCTTCCATTTAATTGTATATTTGAAAAAGATGGCATTTTTACATTGAAATGACTTCATATATATAGGCTAAATAATTACATAAGCTCCAAGCTTGAAATTCAGAGCCGTAGCATCAGATTATATTAGATTTAGTTCCAAGAGCTTATTTCTGTTGATAAATCTGTAAAATTTACAATTAAAGTTTTCATATCGCATATCTTAAAATCTATTTTGACACTGAAAACTCTCCTTGGAGAATTATTTATAGCAAGTTTAATACATTGTTTAGAAATTAAATATTAAAATGTTTCATTGGTTAATCGGTTCTTTGACATTCTAATAGATAATATTTTATTTCAGTTTCTAGTTTCTGCAATAGTTTTTTAAATTTTCTGAAGCATGCTTACTATTGGCTGTTGCCTAGGCAAAACAAAAGCAGTGTTTCGTTTTACTGTAAAAAACTAAATATTTATTTTATTACCAAACTTCCTTGGATCTGAAGATTAGTGCAGGAGTTGAATTAGGGTTGGATTATTCTCAAAATAGATTAACGAAAATGTTGGCTTTGTAAAGAATGCCAGTATTTAATGTGACTGGTACTTGCTTCATATTATACGCAGTTCCCATTTGTTCAATAGTAATTTACATTTGTGTTGCTCTTACTACGTTTTCATCTTTTAGGTCACTTTTCATATTGAACCTTACAAAGATAGAGATGATCGCAGTATGTACCACAATGTCAAATACATCATCGACAAGTGAGTGCTTTCAGAATGATTTCCTTTGGGATTTGTTACATGCTGGTTTAGGGGACTTCTGTATATTATCTAAAGCTTGGAAGAATATATAAAAATGTGTACTGAGACTGAAGAAAAATATAAGAAACTTCGTTCATATTTCAGTGGTACAAAACTCAAAGTCTGTTTTTAAATCTGATGCATGAATTTTACATAGATGCTCAAATGAAAATTGCTTTCAACATCCATTAATATCACAAGTCATGATACTTCAGATTAAAGCAGTTAAAGGATTAGCTACATGATATATAAATTAAACATACATTCTCATAGTGACAGCCTAGCAGCTATAGCTTTAATATGTTGACCTCCAATGATTTTAATTCAGCTTGAAAAATTCTGTACAGCTACTAGTTGTTTTGTTTATCAATGCTGCTTAGACTGTCTTATTTCATACTGAATTAGAGGATTGCCCTTCAGAGAAAACTAATACCTACAGCCAGTTGACGCTAAGTTACTAATTTGTAGTAATTTAAAGGTTCTATGCAGATTCATTATATAATACTTCAGCAAACACTGGATTGAAAATGGATATGAATTGCTATGTTTTGAAGCGCATGCACTGTCTTTTTAAATTAGTTTTTAGGGAAAGTCTTCAGATTGTGAAACAGTATTTTTCCAAATGGCAAATTTGTTCTTAATGGTACTTGTTTGCTTTATAGATATGGAGGCCATCCAGCCTTTTACAGGCATAAGACCAGCACAGGCAGATTTCTTCCCATGTTTTATGTTTATGATTCTTACGTAACAATTCCTGAAATATGGGCAAATCTGCTAACTGTTTCTGGATCCCAGACTATTCGAAATACTCCGTATGATGCGTTGTTCATTGCACTTCTTGTAGAAGAAAGACATAAGCATGACATTCACAGAAGTGGCTTTGATGGAATGTACACGTACTTTGCCACCAATGGCTTCTCCTACGGCTCATCTCATCATAATTGGGCAAGTTTGAAAGCCTTTTGTGATAGTAACAACTTAATGTTTATTCCAAGTGTTGGGCCAGGGTATATTGATACCAGTATCCGACCATGGAACAACCACAACACCCGCAATCGTGTCAATGGGAAGTACTATGAGACTGCCTTCAGTGCAGCCCTTTTGGTGCGACCAGAAATTATTTCTATTACGTCTTTTAATGAATGGCATGAGGGAACTCAGATTGAAAAAGCTGTCCCTAAACGGACTGGGCAGGTGGTTTACCTTGATTATAAACCCCATAAACCAAATGTTTACCTAGAGCTTACTCAGAAGTGGTCTGAGAAGTACAGAAAAGAACAAGAACAGTGGCTTATGTGAGCTGTTGCTGCTACAGTTGTTTCCTAACGCATTGACTACATTAAGAAAGAAATTGAGAGCTGAAAACTCTGTTATTAAATGTCTTTATTATAGATATGTTCAAGTTATTATATCTCTTGAATGTATATGCACTACTACTGAATTTGAATTTTGAAGAGTAAAAAGATGATAAGAATATTGGATTTCTGTCTTAAAAGATATTGTAGTTCAAGAACATTCAGGGAAAATGCTGGTTTTTTGGTTTTTCCTTTTTTTTTAAACTTCATAACTTGCATGGTGAGCTTCCAGAATATCTGCATGGGATAACTTTACATGACCAAAGTAGAACAAAAATTTGGCATAGTTATACTTCCTTCCTTTATCTTGTAGTTGTGTTTCTAATCAAAGTGATGCTGTAATCTAAATTTTTATCCTGATAGCTTCTTGCAGAATGCATGTCTGTAGTGTGTGGAATCATCTACACGTACTGTTTTTAATGCTTTGCACACAGGAAGTTCTTGATATATGACAGTGTGGTAAAAACACTGAAGAGGTATGTGTAATAAAACACTGGTGGGTTTTCTTTAAAAAAAAAAAAAAAGTATTTGAAAAATTGAGTTCCAAAGAACTGCTGAAAGATTTCTAGTTTACGTCCATTTGTTCTGTTCGGTACGTGGTGCAGGTTACTGGATACTGACCAGTAACATATTTTTTCCTATGTTACTTTGAATTTTTTAAAAAAATAATTTGAAATGGAGAGTGGAAAAGATTTTTTTGAGGGGCAAAGACCCCTATAGATGAAAAAAATATACTAAAACTTCCATGGTTATATGTTGTATGATAATTACAGACACAGATCTAATGAGTTTTTTAAGATGTTTAAAGGTTCTAAAGCTGATATCTTACTAGTCCTACTATAAATATAATTTTAGGAAATGCTTTTTCATTTATGATTTAGAAGCAGTCTAGTTTGATAGCAATGACAGCAACTACCCATAAGTTTAATTTGAAATATGAGGTTTCTGTTTTTCATATAGTTCATCTAGTTGTTCCAGGATTCAGGATAGTAGATACTAAAATCTTGTTATTGTTTGGATAAGCTCCTTACCAACACTACCTTTAATACTGTGGTGTGGCTGGAAATGAGTACTTCTGGACCGAGGAATCTCACCTTTCAAATGTTGTGATTATTAACTGTTTTTCTTAATGAAGCTTGAAAGGATCGAGTCACATGAATGTGTCTCAACAATCCTTTTTTTGGCATTTTCATAAAACTTCATAGTAGAGTTCTGAACTTTGGAATAGTAGAAATTACAGTGGTTTTTTGTTTGCAGCAAGTGTTTAATCTGTAGAAAGTGGCTTTTTTAGGGTTTTTTTTTTATTTATTTATATACCAGGGGCTGATCCTGTGTTTTAGTTCATGTGCTGAACTGTTTTGACCACTAGAATTCCATTGATTTCAGCAGGACCTATGGAAATTCCACTGTTGACGTGGTTCTCACAGTAATCTGCCCATGAAGCTGTAAGGTGAATGTGAGGACTTCTGGTTCAAAAAGAAAACAAACCAAAAAAGAAAACAACATGTTTTTTTCAGAAACCTTTGTCATTCCAAATAAACGTAAACCAGTTACTACTACTATTTTCTAGAGTCTTTCTGGTATGAAAAAGGTTTGTTTATGTATCTTTCAGTTATTTACAGTTTAATTGTCTTTTCATTTCTCTGCAGTTGTTAAAGAGATGAGGTGTCATATAATGCCCACAGCTGCTTGAAAAAAAAAATGCAGAAATTGGGTGACAGATATATAACCTGGCGTGTTGAAGTGCGCCTCTAGAGTTGTTGGAGTCTTATTAATATCTCTTCATAATATTTTTCATTTTCCTGCTCTGTTTCTGTAAACTCCAAAGTGCTTCTGAAATAAATGTTTACTAATGCTTATTTTGTTATACTTATGCTCAGGTGGATAAACTGAAATAGATATAGGTATGACCACGGTCACAAAATAGTGTCTGAGACATACAAAGCACTTGCTAGACTTTTACCACTTCCAAGTTAACCACTCACTCCCTTTATTAAGGAAACTGATTTACATGGTTTTGCTGTAAGTCCCTTAAATAGCTATACATAATTTGTTTTTATAATTTGTTATATGTTTATGCTTGTACAGCCCTAAGAGACCATATATTTATTTTAAATGTGAGGGAATTAATAAATTTTTGCATATCTATATTGCTTATATTATTAAAAAAATCTTCTGAAATCAGATCTTTTGAAAGGACAAGTCTCTTTGTTTTCCCCTTGATTAAACTTTTGTCATCCTCCGGTCTTTTCTCACTGTAGTTGTCAGAGCAGTTTACTAGTCTTGACAACCTTGCACTCAGCTTTCAGCTTCTCACTTTCTCCCGGTGGCAGTTTATTTCCTCCGTGACTATAAAAGTTGCTCCTTTTGTTGCTGTTTATAGAAACATTTGAAATTTGTTGTAGAATATTGTACAACTGAGGTGATCGATCTCTGTTTAAAATATAATTTATGGTAGCAGTGTAATGTATCTTCATTACTTGGAAAGACTTCTGTAATTGCTGTAAAGGTATCAATTAGCCCGTGCCATGAAGTGGTATGGGCCACGGCACACTGGTGTCTAATGGGATCTTTAGAAGAATTTACAGAATTTCTGCAGAAAAGAATGAAAATTAAGTGCCTAGAAATTCACTGCCCCTGAGCACTTGCTGTATTTTTATGTGCTTGATGTGTTTTAGAATATAAATATGCAACCCAATAAAATATTTCAGAGTTTAGAATTTAATTTGATGATCCTAAGGAAGGCTAGTGGAACAGCAGCTACTAGAACTACCCCACCTGCCTGCCCAATACTTTCTCTGTATTTAGAGCAAATATCAGTGCTACTTCTTGTTATAAGGGATGGAGAGTTTTTCTGACGGACTGCTGCTGCAGTCATCATAGTTTTTGGAAATTTGAGTAAAAATAGGTCTGTCGGAGAGGATTTGTACCACTACAAAGAAATAAGATTGTTAAAAGTGCACAGTTGCACTGGGAGGGAGAAGGTGAACGTATTTAGAAGGTGATCCAAGGTGCAACCAAAATTGGGAGGGAGTAAAGAATATTTATTGTAAGTTTCAGATATGAAATGGAGTTTAAGGAATATTTACATCCTATTTCACTTTGGTTTCACACCCCTATTATTTCTTGGCTAATTGGAAAAAAATATTGTAATGATTACTTTTAATATTTTTACACTGATTAATTGTATTTGACTCATCTTGTTATAGTATGTTACAGTACTTAGAGTGATATACTACATTTATATAGATCAGGCAAGAAACACTATGGGGAGTTTTAATAGAGATCATGTCATGCTATACCTCTGCAAATATAGAAATACCTGATGTTATTGATCCCATACTACTGACTGATTATCCCCAGAGGGAAAATGGTTTCTGAGACAAGTAGCAAGTCTTTGTGGTAAAAGAGAACAACTTCTTAAAAGAAAATCTATGTAATATCTATGTAATTTCTGCTTCTGTCAGTTGTGATCAAGTAAATTGTTTTAGTTCTCTGAGCTATCTCAGAACTGAAGCTTAATATATCTTCTCTGAAGTAAGAATTTATATTAAATCTTGCCTAGTAGTGCATGTTTCTCAGATCTATAAACTTGTACTGAATTTTGAGGAAAAGAATACATACATATGCTGTTACTATTTCGGTGGCAAGCTGTAGATTATTGTTAGTGTAGTTTCTGTACTGATGTCCATCGTGTTTGTCTAGTGCCTTTCTTTTGAGGTGTCAATGATTTGTCTCTTAAGAGACTGTTGAAGCAGAAGGGTCTTTAGTGAACTCATTTTTGTTATGAAACTTGATATGTATACACTCTGCATAGTTTGAATTAAAACATTTTACACATGGCTCTTGGGTTCTCTTGAAAACATTTCACAGGAGTGTTTTCAGCACTGTGGTTCTAGTAGGAGATTGTATCTGTGGGCACATGGACAAGGATGTACTGTAATTTAGGGCACTTTTTTTGTGAATCTTGTGTACCTAAAACGAGGAAATAAAGTATTTACAGACAAATTATTTACCGCTTAATGTAAGCTGAAAATCTCTCTCCGAGTCTTAAGGCATTTTACAAGTTTTATGTCCTCATCTTTCTACTTACTTAAGATAGTGTCAATATTTCATTCCTTTTTTATTTTTTACTTTTGACCAGCATGTTAAATGTTGCATAAACTTCTAAAGTGATTGTATTTCTAAGACTTCATAGTTGTAATATTCAGTAAAGAGAATCTACAAGATTATTGGCACTGCAGAAAAGCCTGAAATTTATTTGATAGTGTATAGGTATGATTTGGTTGTGAATGGATGGTGTATCTTTGCTGTGTATTGAACATGAATAAAAAAATACATTTCCTTTAATACCCTACCTGGCTGTGGCAGAGATGCATTTGCTTACATGCATATATAAAACCAAGAGTGTGTGTGTGTCTATTTATATATATTATATATGTGCATATAACTGAAGTAATTATTTTTAAAGTACTATATCAATGTATTAAAATTACAGGCTGGATACTGCTACTTTTAAGTAAGCAATGTTTTTAATTCCCTATGATGTTTACAAAAAAACCTAGTTGCTTATGTATGAAAACTTTCACGAACAATAAATATATGCCCCAAAAGTGTGATTTAAATTGAGTGTGTGATAATATTTTTTTAATAATGTGAGTTTAGAAAGTGAATTTTTACTTTTCTATTACAATATGTGTGTAGAACTTAATTAGACTGACAACAACAGGCTTATCACAAGTTTTTGAAGAGACAATACTCCTGAACTTTTTAGGCATGTTTGTATTACATCTTATTAGGCTACTAAGGGTGTTCACTAGTGTATAGTGTTGCAGGTAACTTTGAGCCCCAAGATGTGACTGTATTTTGACAAAGTAAAACTGAAGTTTACAGTTCATACGAAGTTTTAAGAGTGATGGGTGCACAAATAATTAGCCTTGTAGGAGAATGGTTTACAACTGAATACTACAGTGGGGTCAAAGAAGTATTTGTTGCATTCTGATAGTATATTTTGCTGTTCAGGTATAAAAACTCTGGAAGGTAAGGGTTGCCATTTTACTTAAGTTTCACAGAAATGTGAAATTACCTTCTTGGTATTTGAAAAATAAGTCTTGTTATTCCCAGCAAACTAACTACATTGGTAAGAAAGAAATTAAAGCTAATTTACACACATAGTCAGTTTTGTATATTTCTGTACGTAAATGAAGAGTATTTTAAAATGTTAAATAATTTCATCATTTTAGATTTATTTTGTATATCGCTTTATAAGTCACTCTTCGCTGTAGTTAAGATAGAATAGTTTGCTCCATGATGCAAATGGTTTCCTGAAAATTTCCTGTCGCAGGAAACGCAAAAGGTAATCAATGCAAAGTGTACTTGAAATCTGAACTTATGTACGTACCTGTAATTGACACTATAGTAGGATACTGTGAAGTAATTCTGCATTTTAGCAGGTAAGATATCTCCTAAGGTATTTCATGTCACCTCATGTGAATTTAGTAGAAAGAAGACAGACATAACAATGAAACAGTATTTATTGCCTTTTTTGTTTATCTAATTTGATCACTTTCTATACAGTATGTGGAACGTATATTCAATAAATGTGGATAAGGAAGAAGAACTACGTTCATGTTTGTTTTCTTCAGATGGGCAATGTAGATAGAGGAAACAGTAATACACCAAAAAGCACCTATAGTTTTCATTTTTTAAACTTCAGTTTAGTCACATTTAAAAAAAATACTGCGAAAATAAGGGAATATCCGGAAGTTTAATATAATAAAAAGTTGAAAAATTAATTCCTTGACCCACTGTACTGGTAGATTTGGAGTAAAAATATCTTGCACCTATCATAATTGTTTCAGTATTTTACAAATAGAAAGGTGCAGTCTGTTAAGCTGCAGTCAAGAAAGAAGATACTTATGTTATCGTACTGTGTGATGATCTTATTGAAAGTGATGAGAATTCACTTCTGTATATTCCATTATTGCTGCTACTCAAAGCTGGCTTATCACATTGAAAAATGGGGACTTTTTCTAAAATGCATTCTGATCTTAGAATACATGTATGCAAATGTATGCACACACAATTTTTTTTTTCCATTTCTACGTGAAAAATATAACTGCCCTCTGTATGGCAGAGGAAATCTAGTGCAGTTTTAAGTAGTTCCCAGACCTGTGCCTGCCAGTATTCATGGAGTGATCCAGAATGATGCTCTCCTTCATCCTAGCAGTTAAGCAGTGTGGATAGTCAGAAGTAATCAGAGTATTCAAGTTCTCTTCCTGCAATCTTTTATCTAAAAGTATGGGTATAACTGAACTTCTCATAATTAGAGAATTCTAATAATGATTACATAGCACTGCTTTCAACATAGATTATAATGTAGCAAACTGTACGTTGGCTGACTAAAAATATATGTTGGAGAAAACTAAATCTATTTTATTAGATGATGTCTGCTATTGCATTCAGAGCTGATTTACCACTTTTAGGAAATAAGTTTAGGTTTTAAATTGCATTGTATCTCTACTTAGAATATGTAAAAGACATTTTTATTTAGCTAGAATAGATGTTTTTTAAAACTTTGATGAGGAGTGTTACTAGCTCTGCATAGAGGTAACCTCTGCAGAGGGTGGTTTGTTGTTTTTGTTTTTTTTTTTCTTTTTTAATACATTGAAATAAGCACTATGCATCTGAGAGCAGGACCCGGCCTTCAGAGTTGGTTTTATAACTTGAAGTCATTGCTATGGAAACACAGCATGATCTCTCAAGACTGATTTCTCAAAGTGGAGTGTGATTCAACAAATAAAGAACAAACGAGAACTCCAGTTGTTTTTAGAATACTAGTGAAAAATTAGGCTGCCAGTTTGTTGTGATTTTAATGGAAGTTTCTTGGAAAATTCTCATGTACTATGAAAGAAAATACTTCTATCATAAAGCTGTGATTGACTACTTGTTAAGATTGGATAGCCAGTTAAAGTTTGAGAAGTATGAATTTATATATTACTATATATATATATTTCAACAATACAGTATCTCATAATGTCATTACCACTAATCAAAATAATTTAATAACAATGAATACTTATTTTTAAAAGAGAAACACATTGGCCCAAAAGAATAAAAAATAACCTCAGAAATCAATGTTAATCTATCAGTAACAATACTAAGATTTTTCAGGGGAGAAAGAAGTAGCCATTTACTTTGTGAGAAGCTCAGCAGTCCTTATGTTGCCTTATATATGATTCTTGGTGAGTACACAAATTTTATTCCAGGTAAGCGAGTGAAGGGTCTGCTTTCAAAAAATACATTCTGAAAGCACAAATGGAAGTCAGCATTAGTTGTACTGTTAGCATACTAAAAGTGCATCTGCTTTGATATTTAGGTCCAGTCTTTGGCAAGCTTCCTGATCTACTACTAGCACTTGGAATTTTTTGCATGTATTTGTATATGTGTTTTAAATGAAAACATTAGAGAATAAGCACAAAGCAAAAATTCTAAAATTCCATTGCAGTAACACGACATTGAAAAAGATAAGCTGTGTAGAAGTGTGGAAAATAGTTGAGATATGTCAAAGCGATAAAATGGAGGAGGCTATATACAGGCAGTATAACCGTATTCAGATTATTACACCAATCAGAAAAGATTTTTAAGAGGACTGGAATAAGTTCATGTAGTTAAACAGCAGAATAAAGACATTAGAAATAAAACATCTTTCAAATAAAGATTCTGTCCAAATGATAAAACTACTAAAGAGCCTCAGTTCTGGCACTAACGAAGGCAGGCTAACAAAACCCCCTGCCAAACTTGGAGCAACAACTTCCTAAACCTATAAAAATAATAACGAAACCTTTTTTCCCCCCCTCAGAATAAAATATAGCAAACCGTGGTAAGGAAGAAATGATACAATATTAAGACCAAGAAAAAAAAGACTTAAAAGACCTGTATACTAGAGGCATCTTTAATGCATATTTCTAAAACATGTCACAGGCAGACAGAAAGCTGGTAGTGTGCTGGTAGAGCTGACAGATAACAGAGCAATAAAAGGAGGCTTCAAAGAAGATAAGCCTTTAGCAGAGGGGTTTAAAGTGTTTTGTATCTATGTTTATTGCAGAAGAAGTTAGAGAGCTTTCCATGCTGGGTCCAGTATTCGTTGGTGATTAATCTGAAGAAATATCCTAACCTAAAATATCACACAAGTGATTTTTGAACAGATCGATAAAAAGAATAGCAATACATAATCCAGTCTTGATAGTACTCACTCAGGAGTTTTCAAGGAACTCAAACATGAAATTGTTAATCTGTTAAAAATATTGGATGCTCTGTTGTTTAAGTTAAGGGTAGTCACATGAAGGAAATGGGACAAATGTGGTATCAATCTTAAAAAGACTTCTAGGAGGGATGCTGAGAACTCTAGACAAATCTGAAACCCATGCTGGATTAAAAAAAAATAGCCATAAGAGACATTTGAGAGAGATGTATTGGGCAATGTCAATACGGGTTTTCCAAAGCAAACTCATGCACCACAAATCCATTACGTTTTTGAGTGTGCAATTGAAAATGTGGTCAAGGACAAGAAAGCTTTCAGCAAGGTACTTGGCCTTCAAACAATACTAAATTGTTAAGTCAGTAGAGGGACGAGTCTTCAATAGATTAGTTGCCAGTAAGAGTTAAGTAACAGATAAAAATGTTTTAATTTTCATAGCAGCAGGCAGGTACTGGTTAGGTCCCAACAGAACCTGTATTGGCATTTGTGTTGTTCAGAAAGTCTTTTTTAACAAAAAGATATTTGTTAGTGATACACAATTTTTGAAGATAATCAAAATTAAAAACATAGTTACGTAATACAAGCAAATTGGGTGATAAAATGGCAGCTGGAAAAACAGTGTTGGCAGATGCATATCAGTAAATACTATACATACACAAAGCTGTGCTGCATGATAGTGGTCTCTGAATAGAGATTAGGCTGTCCTTTTTGGCTAGTTCTATAAAAAAGTTCAGTGGTAGTAAACAACAAACACATTATCAGGAAAGAAAATTGAAAGTATCACTGTACCATTGTACAAATTTGCATTGTACTTGTGTCTGGAATACTGGTTATCCCCTTTAAAAAAAAAAATAGAAAGGATACATGGATTACAAAAATGACAGATTAAAAGAGTTTCAAACCGAGGAAAAAGTACATTAAAAATACTCCAAGAAAATTAATTCTTCAGAGTGTGATGATGGACTAGAATCATTGAATGGCATGAAGAAAATGAATAAAGAACAATTTTTTTTGTTCCTTATAACAAAAGAGGGGCATCTAATTAAATTTTAGATAGCCTTCTTAAACAAAGAAAAGGAAGTATTTTTTTCATTCAATACAGTTAAATTATTAAACTCATTGCTACGAGATATTGTAGAAATTGAAAGTATAATAGGTGCAAAGTCACATAGCATTGATCAGACTTTTGCTTCATTAACAGGGTGGTCCAGGTGCAACCTTTGCCTCAAAAGGTGTCTAAACAGCTGATCGTCGGAAGGCAAGAGAAAGGATTAATGGAAGAAAATATGAGTTCTATTTCATATACTGCTTTAGATATTTTGCGATAGACATTGTATTGATTTGTGTATGGAAAGAAAAAACGTCTTAAGCAGTTTCTGAAATTAAGAAGGATATTCGAATAGGGAGTTGAAAAGAGGAGGAGGCAAGAAAGTATGACTTGGGGGCAAGTAATTAATAGTGTTTAGTTTGTGTGAGATTGAATGTTGTTGGCTTGAAACTATGGAACATCATAGGAATATCATGTATGCTATGCCGAACCAGAGCCATTTATTCTTGAAGATATTAAAGGATTGTGGTGTTGCAGCTTGTCTGCCGTGAAAAGTAAGCCCCAGAAGCGCTGGAGTACACTCCACGTGGTGCAGGAAAATTCACCCTACCCTGTCTAGTTTCTTCAGCCTGGTGCTATAGATGATCAGTTTGATTGCAGCAAGTTTTGGAGCTTAGCAAAGACACTCTGTGGCGTTAGGGGCCTTTGAATACAGATTGTAGAAGAAAAGAAGGGGACAACCAGAGCATTAATCATAAGACTTCCAGGGGATCCAGCGTAGAGGCTGTAATTTGACAAAGTCAGAATGTAATTTGCTTTATAAACCCCCAAATTTCTCTTCTGATTAGCGGTGGGGAGCTTTGTACAAGTTAACGGTTGTTTTTGCCTTAGGTACCCATTTATGTTTATACGTTGAATTTCATCTGCAATTTTATTTCCTTATAAAGTTAAGTCTCATAAAGTCTTTTTTGTAGAATTCTTGCAGTTCTGCAAATTGGCCTGTGACTAATCTCAGTCCTTGAAAAGATTGAATAAATTCTTTAGTTACGATGGTCAGAACTCTTTGAACTGCTGACTGCTAGTTACCACCTGTGACAAAGGTCGGTAAGTGACTGTGGACTCACTTCTAGGATATCTTACTGTAAAATAAAAATATGGCTTGAACCATCTTCAGCTACAGCTGGGGTAAGAAAATGGATTAAATTAATTCAGTGGAAGTGGAAATATGATAGGTCTTCACTGGAACACAGCTTTACAGGAGCAATGTGTGACTACTCACATGATATGAAGTAACAAATTTTTTCTAAGCGTGAGATGTTTTCAGCCATATTTCTTATTCATCCAAAGGCATGATTAGGCTATCAACTTTATCAACTAAGTCTCAGATTTGGAAATAATTTTCCTGTAAAACTGAAAATAGGAAACTAATGAAAAGTTGGGTAGTTATATGAATGGCAATACTATAGTTGGCATGTAAAACACAAGCAAATTAGTTATTATTATGTAAAACTATGACATTTAATGGGCAAATTTTCAGGTGTCACAAAGGAAAAAATGAGATTGCTTATAACATTTTCCTTCAATAATCTCTGCAAATGCCACTCAATACTATCCTAAGAATTTCTGAAACTTGGGAAGAGATGTTTGCATAACTGTCTGTAACAGAACTGCATGCTTATTAAGGATTTAGAAAATGGCGTTGATAATTTTTACTACAGCTTATCTGTAAAGTGGGGGTTTTTTGTGTTGAAGCAATTCCTCCTTTGTTCTTATTTTCTCCTTTTTCATTTGAGACTGATTCATGTAGAAAATGTCCATGTTCTTAGTTTTGTGTACACAGTTGATTCTCCCCCACCCCAAGTGTGCTTTCCTGAGTCTAAGTACTTGTTTGTTGATTATAGGGATCTATATTAGTTTCTTTTTATTTGTATCAGGAAGGAGAAAGATTGCACGTCCCATAGATGCAGCTTGAATGGTGGGGGGGGGACAAAAGGGGGTGTTCATCATTGCACACAGATCAATTCATACTCTCTGAAAATGTAATGCTTAGACAAATTTTCACTGCTGTAATAAGCTACTAAATATGGTACAACTAAAGCTATTCGGTAAACATGTAAACAATGGCGATACTGAAGAAATGTGCTTGTCCAATTATATTCATATTGTCCTCCGCATTCTTTGCCAAATGATATAACACACGTTCACAGGTACTTAGATCTCTTTTTGTAATTCAGAATCTAAAGTACTTTTCTGTACCGAGTCTGTATGGATCAAAAAGTAGATAAGAATTTTAAATTCTAACACTAATTGAAATAAGTAAAAAAAAGTTAGAGCTAGCTTGCAAAACGTTCATACTTAGTATGATTATAAGGGCTTTTTCCCCTGCTAGTGTTCAGCCTTTAGTTAAGAAACCTCTGAGAAGAGGTGAACAAACAGAGAATGCATAATACAGGGATTTTTGTTCCCAGTGCTTGAAATGTACAAAATAAGGCTGTCATATAGAATTTGTGTGCTTAACCCTGCGCACTCACTCATTCCTTTAGTGGAGATTTCATAAAATGTTAACCTGTAGCATGTACAGTGCATTAGAATACTAGGGCCTAATTGTGATTTTTGAGCTTTGGTTTAGGCCCTAAGCAGTTTTTCCAAAATCTTCAGAAGAACAGAGAAGCCAGCATATATATATGCGTGATAAGAATACTTAACATGCCATGTATGTAAAAGCATAGCAGCACCAGCTAAAAAGCATTTTAAATGAGAGCAAACAAAGTTAAATTGAACAATTGTTTATTTTGCTTCCTTAAACCATATTTTTAATGCCAGTGCTTTTTAGTGAGCAAAAAGCTAGAGGTGTCTAGATGCAATGTCCATGTGTTTTTAAATTACAGTAAAATCTGAAATCCTAAATCCCAGTTTTTAACCCCTTCTTCCACGTAATGACAGCATGCTCAGCTTTTATGTATATACTGCTTGCTGATGTCACTGGGATTAGGCAAAGCCCTGAGAAGGTATAAATGAAGACAGACCACCTAGCAAAAATAACAGGTTCAAAGGTGTCAGTCCACAGATCCACGTGACAGAGCAACAGTATGATATCTGCCTTACCTGAGCCAGCACCATTATAGGAGCAGCCTCCATAGGGAAGTGACATCCAGAGTAGAGACAGCACACAGTAAATTCAGTATTTTGAAATCAGAGTTATAAATCAGCAGAACAAAACCCAAATGTCATCATCCATCTTCAATTACTAACACTCTACTAAGACAAAACCAGGCACTTTTTTCGCTGTACTGAACTTCTTGTGTGAGCTACAGAGCATTGGGATGAAAAGATGTAGCCTGTGCTGAACAGCCCTGCTACATCGTCGACTTGTGGCTCACTTCCACTAGAAACAGGAGGAAGAATGGGATGTATTTGGGGCACGTAGTCTGGAAGCCAACGCACACCCACATGAAGTTTGTCACATGGAAAACTGCTGAGGTGAGGAGACGGCACTCCTGCAGAGGGAACTGGGAAAACTCTGTTAACAAGGAGGGCAGAGCAGCCGATTTTGAGCGATCTGGAGAACAGATGGGAATTGAAGCAACTGATGGAGGGAAATGGAAGACGGGGCTCTGCCCTCACTGCCAGAGTTGACAAGAATATAGTGTAATGTCAATACGTAATGTGAAACTAATGCTACCAGAGATGTGTTAGTGTAAGATGTGTAAAATTCTGAGCTTAGTTCCAAAATGTTTTTTCCATTATTAACCCAAATTCATGAAATTATAGAGATGTTGTGCTGGTCATAAATGTTTCCCATAAGCCCCCTCCCCCCAATCTTTGGACTTGCATATTTTATTGTACTGCAGATGCAGAAAAATAACTACATAACGTCTCTTGGTGAGATTCATGGAGGAAGGGTGATTTTTTTTTTTATTTTATTTGGATGGGACTCAAGATACAAGATTCAGTTCCTAGCTGTGTTACAGAAACTTGCTGGCCTCAGGCAATTGCCTTAGTCCCCAGTGTGTAAAACAGAAGTAATATTCCTTATCTGTAATGATCCGGCTGTCTGATTTATTCAGTTGTCAAAAGTATTTTTTTCAGGCAAAGACTGTTGCTTATGATGATTTGTGTGCAGAGCACAATGGGTACCCTGTCACTGTCACATGCTTATCTAGATGCTGCTAAAACATAAGCTGTCTTCATAAGCTGAAAATCTCAGACAGAGCTTTTGTCTGGAGGTGCCTGATGTTTCTGCTTTGTATTTAGAGCAGTTAAAACTCAGTTTTAGATGCAGCTGCACAAGAATAAAGGTCGTCTAACCAATGCAAATTTTTTTTTTCCTAAACTAGAGAAAAAGATGCTAGCAGAAGAATTCTTTTATCAGCAGATACTGTAATTATACCAGCTGGGCTGCTGAGAGGGATGAAAACTAAATAGTGCAGTTCCCTTAGGCCAGAGAGAAATAAGGGGCCCAGAGGGCCTCAGGGAATACTGCAAATTTCATGTGCTGATCGTATCACAGAATCACAGAATCGTCAGGGTTGGAAGGGACCTTCACAGATCATTTAGTCCAACCCCCTGCCAGAGCAGGTTCACCTAGAGCAGGCTGGACAGGAACGCATCCAGGCGGGTTTTGAATATCTTCAGAGAAGGGGACTCCACAACCTCTCTGGGCAGCCTGTTCCAGTGCTCGGTTACCCTCAAAGTAAAGAAGTTTTTCCTCATGTTGAGATGGTATTTCCTGTTTTTGTTTGTGCCTGTTGCCCCTTGTCCTGTCGCTGGGCACCACTGGAAAGAGTCTGGCCCCATCCTCTTGACACCCACCCTTTAGATATTTATAAGCATTGATGAGATCCCCTCTCAGTCTTCTCTTCTCCAGGCTAAACAGACCCAGGTTTCTCAGCCTTTCCTCATAAGAGAGATGCTCCATTCCCTTGATCATCTTTGTAGCCCTCCGCTGGATTCTGTCCTGTAGTTCCTTGTCTTTCTTAAACGTGGGAGCCCAGAACTGGACATAGTAATCCAGATGTGGCCGCACCAGGGCGGAGTAGAGGGGGAGGATGACCTCCCTCGACCTG
>RSEF01000003.1:82212562-82228174 GCA_003993805.1 Himantopus leucocephalus | reverse complement strand
CTTGTGACCGGACGCCAACTGGATTTCACTCCATTCACCACCAATGTTGTTGGGGATCTTAGCATGAGGCTAAGACACATTTAGCACAAACTACCACTGCTTCAGAAAGTGTCTGTGGGAGAGATTTAGGCCAGGGCTGACCATCTGTGAAAATGGTCCTCGGGAGTGAAGGACATTTTGGTTGGTAACAAAAAAGGTTGTATAATCTGTACAAATTCCTTTGTGGCTCTGGCAACAGAGAGCTTGAGTAATGCTGCAGTAGTAAGAGAGGAGTTTGTTACGTCTCACAAAATAATTTGTTCTGTTTTGGTTTTGTTTTTTTTTTTTTTTAATAGGGAATATTACTATTGTCATCTAGACAGGTTTCCTTCTGATCCTAGCTTCACTGCTTTTTTCCCCTGGTTTGTTCCCAGACCTGGCTGCATGGTGTTGATAACGTAGCTGATCCTGCTAGTACAGGGAAATGACAACTCCCCTTCCATCTTAAGAGCCCTGCAGGGCAGCATGGTGTTCATTATGATGAACTTACTGTGAGTACTTTCCATGGAAAGTATGGAATAATGAACTGGCAATAAAATTAAAATAGAACATAAAGACGCTGGTTCCAAGTTTTAGTGGCTAGGTTACTCTGCCAAAAATAAACAAAGAAAGAATAATCAGGAACATACTCCTGATCTCCCATCTATGATATGCGCGCCATGTCATCAGGCAGTTTCTTTTTGTGAAATGTGTCATCTTTTTCTAACTGGATCCAGAACTCATAGTCAGAAAAACATTGGTAAATGTGTCATAGTTGAAAAAGTGACTATATAAGTGGAATCTGGATGAGAAAACAATACTGTACCAGATGCTCATTTGGGGTACATTGGTATGCTCTGTTGATTTGTACCTCTGAGGATCTGAACAGCTGTTTATGATTTGACTGCCCTGATAATTCAGGCAATTCACCTGAAAATAGAGCGAGCTGAACATTTTCCAAAAGGGAAAAATTCACAAAACCATTCTATGTGAACAATATATGTGTTTTGACAAAGATTAAGGGAAACTCCTATATGCTCTAGCCTAAGATATAGAAAACCCAGTCTTTGCTTCTGCTGGGTCTGGTTTTCATCCCAGATCACTTTGAATCAGTCAGCACTGGGCGTTAGATTCTGAGTTTCTCACAACCCACTACCTAAAACATCAGCCATAGGGAGAAAGAAATACCCACAGCTGTTGGTCTCAGGGGAACCAGAAATGGGCACAGTTCTGCTTCATTTCTAGAACATGTGAAATAATTTATTTTCAGGTTTCTGAGGCTCAAAAATAAATTTCTAAGCTTCAGATGTTGCAGCAAAGAACAACAGTTGTCTCCTGGTAAAGTCCTCTACAAACTCAACTAACAGTCCAGATTCTGCAGTAATCAGAGTTTTCCATGCTACATGTAGCAGATAAAATACCTTCTTCATCACTGCTTTAAGCTGCGAAGGAGTTCAGAGTGTTTGACTTTCAGAGTCTGTGTAAAAGTAAGTGTCTCAGATGAAAAGCTGGGTGAATGGGATGACAATTCAACCAAAAAGCTTCAAGGCATAAAAAGGAGCAATACTATAGCTGGTTGCTATTTTAAAAGGTATCTGAGGACTTTTCACATAGATAATCATGACATCACTTGAACCACGAAATGTGTGTGACAGGCCAGGGCCTTCAGAGAATGGGACCACGATGGGAAGGTTGGGAAGATTTGTTGGAAAGTCTTGGAGCATTCCCTACTTAAATATACTGATTTTCATTTCAGTGATAAATGAACAGATTGTTTAGGGCAGAGGACAGTGTACCTGCTGCAAAACATCATGTGACACCATATGGTATAGGGCCAGACGAGATCTTCTTGGAGTGGTTAGAGTTACCTCTTGACCTTTCACAACCTTTTTTGACAGTGGCTTCAACACCACAGTTTGTAAAGCAATGCCTATCTGCAAAGAGGTTGTTGAGCATATCAGTGATTTCCCCATGTCAGTCAAGTACCCAGCCCTGTGGCAGTGTGTGAATCACTCGGGTTATCGCGTCTCTTATTCTACCGGTGTGCATTCATTCCCAGAGTGGGGAGAGAACTAACAACCATGCTTTGATGTAGCAGAGAATCACAACACAAGATGGTAACAGGGCATACCTGGACACTTTCACATCTGTAAAGAAAGTAGGCAGCTTCACTGCATTTTCCATGGCTTATATGGACCTTTCTTTGCACTGGTCTCCTTTCTGATCCACTGTATGATACGCTGGTCTTCCTGCCCACGGTGATCTCTGAAAAGTAAACAGCGCAAAGTGGTTGCAGAATACACTACAGAGATAAGCAGGACTGTGCACACACCAGGACAGACTGGTGTGTGTGTACCCCCATGGCCCTATGGCCTTGTGCGGCCCACATTAAAGCCCAGACTACAGTGTTAAAACAATTTAAGCTGATCTATTCCACTGGTGCCTAGTCCCATCCTCCTCCTTGACCTTGGCCATGTCCTCTTCCTCTGCATTGCTCCAGGGGCTTGTTTGACCCCATTCAGATGTCTAAATGGGCAAAATCTATTTGCCTTTCTGGTGCTGAGCTAGTTTCAGGTTGAGGACCCAGGCCATGCACACTGCCTTTACTGGTCAAATGGTAATGGCGGCACAGCCTGACTCTCCATACTACAGCTATATTGCCAGATCTCTGACTGTAATATACACATACAAAACGAAAGAGTGTTGCCTCCTGGAAAGTGAACTAATAAATGTGGAGCACATCCTAAATCTGCCTGCACACAGAACACTTTATTACAGAGAGAGAAGGAAGATTAAGCTACAGAAAATCACTTGATAAGGGCCAGCTCTTGTCTTTTGTGTTCCTGCTTCAGGCTGTCATAACTGGGCCATGGCTTCTGGCCACATCATTACACAAGCTCCCTGGGCTGACAGTTCTGATGCTGCTTATATTGCTGGCTGCTGCTGCTTGCCCCTAGAGCTGAAGGCTGGGCTGCACACTCCACGCTGGTCTGTTTGCCCAGCTCTCTGCCACATCAGTGAAGTCAATGAGGGTGCCACTTGAAGAATGATGGCAAGGATCCGCGCTAGTTTAGCCTGTGTGCAAGGTGTAAGCACAGGGTCCTTTGGTCTTGGGGGGGACAAAGGAACACTCTCAAGCTCTCTCAAGGCATTAGGGAGGCTGTATTTAAAATGCTTCTGAGGCTTGTTCCTCTATCCTTACTGCATGGGGTGCTGTTTCATAACAGAGCTCATTCCTCATATTTTCGTGTTCCTTCACGGTTTATAAGGCATATGTTAGTCCTCTTACTCCTAGGTCAGGAAGTCTGCCACAAATTGTCTGTCTCGGCATTTAGACTTGTTTCTTGCCTTAATACATGCAGCAGAGGAAAGTTCTAGCCCCCACTTAAAGAGACTCCCTGATACCTCTAACATATAAGCATTAAGGTTTCAAGCTTTGGGACTTTTTTTATGTCAGTATTCTAGTTCTGGAGCTGAACAATAAAGATACAGGAGTGCTAAACATCTGATTTCAAGTAAGAAAGTTTTGTGTACCTGTATCATTGTTGTAATCTACTTGCCTTTTAGTACCATGAAAAATTCTCTTTCCACTTTCCATTAAAATGTGATGTCAAGCAAGCATCCAGATCGAAATAGACAGTATTTTTTTACCTTCTCACATTGCTCTAGCAACTTTGATGGACTTGGCTGTTTTGAGACAAATGTAGAATGTGGATCTTGGGGCTTGAATTTGAAAGGAATAGGCTGATAGGTTTACAATATTTTGTCCTGAAAATGTTAAATATCAAAATTCTTGGGTTTAAAATTAGCACCTGAACTTCATCCTATAAATCCACCTCATCACGGATTTTTTTCCCATAAAGTTTACTTTTGGGATCCATTAATAATTTGGAACCTTAAAATCATACATAAAGCCTCAGAAAGCCTGGGAGTCCAACCAAATTATTGTTTTGATTTATCGTAAGTTGAAGCCAGTCCCATATACACATATGCAATCCTGCATGGGAGCTACTGGTTCGTTCGTTCTTTGTATGCAAAGTTGGTAGCCTGGGATGCAGTTTGACACCTTATCACCATCCACTGTGCCTATACCTCTCCCTTAACTCCCCTCTAACCTCAGTACCATTCCTAGCCTGAGGCACATGTCAAATGAAGGGTTTATGCTGAGTTACTGCAAGGTTAATTCTTTGATTGCAGGACAGAAATATGTAAAGCATTGTGAGATCCCCTTGCCAGCTGCTGCTGAAGGCACTCACACTGCATACTTGGGCACTCTTGTACTGCTGGATCTGAAAGACAGATGTTGTTACTGCATTGGAAGGGACACCTTAAAGCCATACATTACAAATGCCGTTTCCGCTTTGGAAATGGCAATTACAAATCATGGGTGTCGTACTGTTCCTAATACCACTTTCGAAATTCCATGTTCTGCCCTTATTCCCCGATGTGCATAACCAACTGTTGTTCTACTTATGCACGAATGAAATTGAAATCAGTAATGCTATAACAATGTTTAGAGATAATTCTCTTATTTGGACTCATTATCATGCAAGGTGTTTGTAACTTCACTTCTAAGCAAGACAGTACTTGCAAGAAATTAATATATTGTCCGAGTATTGTAGCAGATTCAAACTTTGTGAAGTATTAGTGGTCTGTTACTGCTACTTCTCCTAATTTAAGAATAAAATCTGCTTTTTTAAAAGAAAGAAAAGAAAAACTGAAAACTCTCATTACCTGCTTTGGAAGTATCATTTTCTCTGTTATCTAAAAGGCTTTAGGAATACTAATTTTAAGTCTTTTCCAGACACAATTCTGAACATCTTAAAAATATCCAAGAATGTTTCCCACCACAAAACCAAGCCTTGTCTTCCACCCATCTGCTGTCTTTTGGAATCAGGTCCAAGAATTCAGATTTCTATTAATAAGTAAATCACTACAAATTCTGGCTGCAGCAAAAGATGATTGATTCGAGTTCAGTTTTGTGTTTCACTGACACCATTCCCAAGCTGGCATCCTCCTTTCAGTTTTCACTTCTATTATCACTTAAGAATTATGCTAAGCTGGATTTTCTGAAAGGATTATATTGAGTTGGATCCATTCGCTGCTGTAATAATCACATTTGCCTAATTGAGACCTAATCACATCTCAGTCCAGGCTAGATCCCAGAGTCAATAGTGTAGTCCCAGCTGTACTCTGAGTTTCAGGACTATCTATATGTGCAAAAGTATAGAGCAGCTGCTGTATAGTACAAACCTAAAGACATGAAGGAACGGGACTTGTAAAGATATTCTAGTTCTGTGTAGCTCAGTGTTGTCAATAACCTCCTTGTGCAGCCACGAAACACATCTAGACTCAGATTTTTACCTATTTAAAACTGTAAAACTCTTTGTTATGCTTGTAAGACAGCGGAACCAGCCCATCAACACGGAGCATCTCCAGGAGAGCCCACTGTGTGTTACAAACCTGCCCTTGTTCTGCCTAGCTCCATTTGCAAAACTCCCACAGAATGATTTATGCAGACCTTTTTCAGAAGTGTCTACCTGCAATTTTTTTATAAATTGCAATTCCTTGGGCAAGTAGCACTGCCTAAATCTTCCATTGTTGGTGTCAGTCTCCAGTGTGTGCCTTTGTGCAGAAATCATGCCAGCTTGGCTGCTTGAAAGCAACTGAGAGCCTACAACTCCAGAACTCCCACCCCCAGCAGAAAACATCTACACTAGCAAACGTGACTGTTAAATGGTTCCAGGTAGATTTCTGTATCTCAGCCTGGCTACGAGAATGTAAACGTTACTCCATGCCTTAACGTAAATAAGCATGGGCATGATCCTGGGGGTATCCATCCCTCTTTGACTTAAGGACTGGACCTTAAGAGTGAAATCCCTTTTAGTTTGCAGTCAACAGGAAGAACAGGAGCAAAACTGTGCCCCAAGGGAGGTGGACAGAGCAGTTCTGTTTTAGACGCTGGTAGGGATCTACAGCGTCCAAAGCCTTCAGTCTTACCTGTATTTTATACATGACATTGCTCTGGGATTAACCACTCTACACAAATGACAGCTGAAGCACAAAGAAGCTAAGAAACATGCCGGAGATAATAACAAAGAATTGTAGTAGGCCAAGGGTTTCAGCTTTGCTTCCCAGAGTGGTCTTCCCACAGAGGTGTACTTCTCATACCCTGAGATGGCCATCAGGTGACTAGCTGAAGGTCACTTCTTACAGGAGATATCTTTTCCTTCTCCTTATTAATGCTGTTCTAGGTGGCTGGCTTACACTGTCACTGATTTATGAGAGGAATAAGTCTTACAGAGGGTTCAGAGTGAAATTGGAGGGTCTTATTCTGCTCAAAGATCACAAGTATAAATATAAAGCGACTCCACTAAAGTCAGGGTGAAATCCTCCCAGTTTTACACCACTGTATCCAAAGTCATACTGTCACTAAGATCAGTCATTTTACAGAGGAAAATAGGGCAAAAGTGTTGAGTGCTTTCATTGTCAGAGGCCATTTGTGCTATGACTAGGGGTTGCTCAGCAAATCACTTGAAACCCATCCTGATAATTGGTGGATGTTTTCCTTGTTATCTTCTGTCCTTTGACAGATGTGCAGTATGGAAAGTTTCAACATGATGCAGATGTATGGCCTGCATGGTCTGGGAAGGAAGAAGAGTTTCACAGCACAAACCAGAGACTTTTGTCACTGCCAAGCACTTAGGTCTTCATTTTGCCCCTCTCACTTCAGGTTTCCAAGCGCTGCAAGAATTCAACATAGCAAAAGGTTACCAGAGATGGGGAACAGCGGGGTGCTGGGGAACAACAGGGCTGTGTTATAGCAAGGGAAAGAAGAAATAGAGAAGCATAGGAAGAGCTGTGCTGATACCTTACAGGAAACCTCTGCTGGTGCTAGTGGATAGAAGAGTTCTGGGTGCCTGTGAAGCTAATGATTTAATGAAAGTAAAAGCTCTGTGGTGGCTGACATGCGATGTAAATAATGTGCTCAAAGGAGTCTATAAAGGGCAAAGCTGCCTTTAAAAACCTATTATGTATTATCAGCTGCCCCATTGTACCTTCTGGCATGGTGGGGCGTTGGGTGCGGTGCGGCCAAGCGTCAGTCCTGGCTAGTTCATTGCCAGGTCATCTCTGGGGAGGAAGTGTTCCCTGTTTACAGGAAATGCAGGACAAGGGCCGGAGGGCCAGGCGGAGCGCAAGCCGAGGCCGCCACAGCTTACTGCCTCTCTGGCGTGCCTGGGAGAGCAGGGAGGGGGTGTGCCACTTGTCCGAGGCCCAAGGACGCTGTGTTTTGTTTTCAGGCATGTCCAGCTTTTACTGCTGCTTTGTTTTTTCTAGCGGTTTAAAGCTGCAGGACTGGGAAGGGGAATGGTGCTCGCAGACAGCGGTGCACCCCGGGGTACCTGTGGCTGAGCCTGAAACATGGATTGGCTGTGCAGGTCTATGCAGGTGCCTCAAAGCAAGAGCAGCCCACCCATCCCAGCGCAGCTGAGACATGGCTAGTGAAACCTCACTGTCAGGCTTTCTCTTATCCCTCCTCTACTCCTACTGCCCCAGGCTGAGTCAGAGGACATTCCCTGAGATGGAGCCCAAACCCCTGTGTGCGCTGCACTGCCTGTACTCCCTTCCAGAATTAGGGCTGCACCAGCGCCATTGTTCTGTGAGCACCTCCAGGAGCAGTCAGTGCTTGAACGTGGGAGGGTTTTGTCCCTACAGTTGTTCAGAACAGAGCAAAAGCCTTACGCACCTGACCAAAAATCCTCTTCCCCTGTTCTATATCCTGCACCACACCAATGCAAGAAAGAGTAAAATTCAAGTTGGAACGTTTGTGGCATGAGGAAGAACTCTCTTCTGGCCTTGGCAGCCAAACAGCTTATGCCTCAGAGTGTGAAATGTGATTATCCCTGTGTTCCCTTGCCTTGTCAGGCTGCGTATGTTATTAGCAGACATCATGTCTTTCCTGCCCTTTTCAGTCTTCAGCTGCAATATTTGCCTTGATGATCTGCCATAACAGGGAACTGACTGGCTAAACACATGGTGCACTAATAAGCATTTCCTTTTATTGGCTTTAAATACATTTGGACTTTAATTTCCTTCAGTAATGACCCTTCCTTTTGCAGAATGAATTAAAAAAATAATTTACAAATGGATACAAGAAAATAAATAACCTGTTTTAATAAAACAGGATCATTCAGCACCCACTGCCTCTCCCAATTATCATCACTGCATTGAGTTCATATGATTTTAATTTTTTGCAATAAGGACATGACTGTCTGAGAAAGACAGTTTGAACTAGTAACTGCTGGGCATGTGACTCAAAATAAAGCCAGGGGTAGGGATACTGCACATAGAAAAAAGTTGCATGCAATCCATTTGGTCCAATAATAGAGGGAGTTTTGTTTTTTCTTTGGGGGGTGGGGGTGATTCCCCTCCCCAGTAGATGGAGGGGTTTTTATATATGTGGGCTTTGCATAACCCAGGTGTGTTCAGGTGAGATTCTGGCCTCCCTCTTGCATCCAGTACTTTATATCCAGTTATGAGCTAAGATCCCTATGAAAGAGGAGTCAGAATGGGCACAGGCTGGGGTCTGTTGATGGGAAGGTTATGGCAGCAATTTACTAGTCATTTGTAAACTGAGCATATCTGATTCTGAGTTGAGGTGTCAAGCTCGTCACCACTCAGTTGGCTTCAGGGAGGTTATACTTGTAGAGGACGTACCCCATGGACAGAGAATAACTGTTTGTACCTTCATAGGTAATTCCTACAAACCTGCTTTGCCGACTCAGGGCAAATCATTGCTAATGCAACCACCAATACACACATAAAAGCTTTGGTGGATCTAAGCCTAACTGAACTCAACACGCCTCTCTAGCAAAGAATTGAAAGAATTGTCTTTTAGCAGTCCAGAACCATGTTTTTGCCAATGAATGGATGAAACGTCTTAGACAAAAAGACATTAAGTCCTTGACAAAAGGCAGAGCAGAAGTCAGCATTTACCCCAAAAACCCAGAGGGTTCACTTACTTCCTATTCCCACTATGTGGAAACAGCGAATACGGTGAGCCATGTGTTGATAATTACTGGCAAAACCAGCTTTTCATAGCAGTTGTTCCACTGTAGGAATGGGACCAAGGATGTGGTTTCTAGCCTCTTCTACTGCTTTCTTCATCTTGTGGTGACATTTTGGACCAAATACTGCTTTGATCTTTATTGGAAGGCACTTTTGAAACCGTAAGAAATTTTCAGGAAATAAATAGGAGCTCTTTGGCCCTTTAAGTATGTTGGCGGTAATTAAGTTGCGTCATCAAATTTGTAGTTTGCAACAGATGCAAAGAAAAGAAATTAGCAGGATCTCCAGGCAAAAAGGTTCTGACCTTTTTTTTTTTTTCTTTTTTTTTCAAATCCTATTAAAGACAGTGTCAAATATTATTCTCTCTTTCTCTGTCCTGGCACTGACTAGGGATGTAGAGTGAAAGAGGGAGGCAGCAGGGAGGTAATCCAGTTGTTGTTAGCTGAATGCTGCCGCAACGTCTAAAACCTGGGTACACCCTGGACTCTCTCTGGAAATCGTTAAGCAAGGTATCCTTTGCCTGCCTTCTGCGTATTACTAGCTTGGATCATGCTTTACGCTGTATATACCTTATGGAGACAAATTATGGGTGCGGTTCAGATACGAATGCAGCAGAGGTTCCTTAAGTGCTGCACTTGTTCATGCTGTTCTTTAGACTGATAGCATGTTGAAACTACTTCCCAAGTAAACCAGTTTACTCCAAGGAAGCTAACTCAGGCTGGCTGGTGACAGTGTGTTACACTCCTGTGGTTAATGATAAGCCACCTAGTCTCTTTCTCCAGAAGCTGTATTTTGCAATACTGAAATCCAATTTTAGAAGAAGTTCCCTGTCCCTGAAGGGACACATGAGAATGACGGAGGTGGTCAGGAGCTGGGATGGTGGAATCTGGATGTCCTCACTGGCCACAGCACACTTGCTTTGCCCTGGAGATGGGTCCACTCACAGGAATCTCCTACTGCCCTGCTGCCTCCCATATGATTAACATGGGGGGAATCACTGGGGCACTAAAACTGCACATCATCTGAACCTTACACAAATGCTCACTGCTTCAGGGAGATGCTGAATTGCTCTTGACTGATTGACAAATTTCTAGCATGCTTACGCTGTCTGAGCAGGTTCAGTTGCAAGGCAGAAATACGTTGTAAGTCTGTCCCAACACACATGATCACACCTTATAGACACTGTGATGGATCTACTGCACTGGCATTTGAAGGGACATTGCCAGCACATCTTAACAGCCCAACCAGCTGCATTTCAGATTTATAAAGAGCCACTTGATGGAGAGGATGGATACTCCACAGGTGTCATAAAGCATTAACTGAGAGCTCCAGGGATACATTAATATAAATACCTTAGAGGAAAGAGCACTCCCCTTCTCCCCTCATGATCACTGCTGGAGCATAGACCATGAAGCAGAAGGCAAGTGAGATTTATGAGCCTTTCTTTAGGATGCATCACTTGATGTACAGATTCATTGAAAGCAAACTGCAGGCAATCTGATGGTACAGAAGACTTACATCACCTAGTGGAAGTGACAGGCCTTAAGGTTAGATTTCCACCAACTCTGCTTTTCTCTTTTTTTTTTTTTTTTGTGGCAGTTGGTGACTCTAAAGGAANTAAAGGAAGAAACAAGACATCACTTGCGTGTGTGGCCAAGAGATGAGCATACAGCTAAGGGCATTTGTGTTGTTAAACAAACAAAAATACATGGTTTTCCTAGGCCTTTATTGTAATAACCTTGGCTGGGTATTTTTGCCACTGTTAAATCCCCCAGTTAAAGTCTTAGATCTCACTGATGATGACTGAATAACTTCCAAAAATCCTAATGAATTGATGTGAACATTGCTCAGAAATGGGGTAGAATTGGCAAGGTCATCTGAAGGATAGGTGTGGAATTAAAAGAAGGGCAAGTATCTCTGAGAATTGCACATTCAAGCTAGACAAAATACAGTATTTCTCAGTCTGTGAATCATGTTCTATGAGCTCTCACACCTGTTGTGCATCTCCACAGTGCTCCCTCACTTCCCATGCACATACCATCTGTGCTCAGACTTGTCCCAGCCTGTGCTGTGGAGGGATCGTAGGTAGTAGAGACTTGTGTCTTAACTTTATTAATGAAGGAGCTAGTGCTATTACTAGCACTATCAGTTCAGCTTCCCTCTCCTTGACAGTTTCGTCCTCCACTCAGTCCACAGATCCTTTTCCTTTGAGGTCAAATGGAAACACCACTATAGGGGCAGGATAACCAGAGAGTCTGTAGACTCCAGAAGACCTTTTTCCCGGTATACCAATATGTGTTCACAGGTGAAGGTGCATAGGTAACTAGTAGAGTGCATCTATACAGCTTCTCCCTACTCCGGTACCTATCGGCAGCTCTGCTAATTATAATGTAACTAGTGCTAAATAAAAGACTTTTGTTGCACTGCCTCCACCTGCATTTATTCAGTCAATTTAAGGTTAGACTGTCCCAGAAGGCCCATTGCTTTCTTTGTTGTGCTGGCTCACTCTTGGAATGATTACAGACAATTGCTAGAGGAGCAGCAGATAATGTGTCTGCAATCTGCTCTCATTCAGCCATATCATTGCTACAAGGAAGAGAATTAGTTGGGGATTACCATGTCTATTGAGATACTACCAACTCTGGGACTATTTCTCTTCTTATTCTCCACACCCACGCATTTCTTAGCATCTTCCATTCCAGTGCTTTTAATGAGCTAAAGAAAAATATCATTCAGCAGAAAAAAGAAACACAAAGGTTTGAACATACATGACTCATGTATATATTACTATATATAATTATAGATTATGTATGCATAATTATTTAATTATAAATTATATTCTATATAATTATAATGTTTAATTTTATAGAAAATCTTAGCCTCATTGCAGGTATAGTTTAAGGGAATGAATTTGGCATGGTGTCACCTTACATGCACTTAGATGTGCCCTACAAAGTCACACAAAGTGCCAGGATCCATTTGAACCCTAAGGGAGGAAGAGAAAACTGATGAACAACCATATTGTTTCAATAAACACTGATGTTATTACGGCAGGTCTTTAAAGACACTGGGCTTTGAGAAGGAGTAAGAGGGAAAATGAAGGTAAGATATCCTTTTGTGACAGATCTACTTATTTATCCACATTCTCAGAGCCGTTGGAGGGATGTTTTCTTTGCAGGAATCTGACAATAGTCTTAGTGAAAGAACAAATAAAACTATGTTGTGGGTTGTTGTGGACTTTTTTCCTTGCAATTCAGCACAACAAAATATTAGTTGCTTCCGAAAACCCATCTTGTTGACTTGTGTCTAATTCATACTGATTATCTACAATGACCAGGAAGGGCTTTTTTATACACTGTGTGTACTTTTGCTGCCCTCAAAAGTACGAGGGTTTCTTGGGGCACTGGCTTTCTAGACTTGATGGATTCGCAGGCAAACCCTACATCCCCAGTGCTGTGGGGATGGCAACACCAAGACATTCTGCCTTTCTTAATTGAGCAGTAGGGAACAACCAGGTGGCAACTGAGCTGAGAAACGTGGCAGTGCTGATGGCTCAAGCTACTGTAGGTTCAGTGCAGCAGCTGGTACCAGTTCTGAACAGGCTGTTTGAGAAAAGGCAGAAGGTAAGTTCCTAATCAGCTGTCAGGGAGTAGCATTGTCCTGCTCGATCTGGATTCAAGGGAAGAAGGAAATGAAATAGCAAGTGACTGGGTCAACAACTAGCAATTTGTTGTGTCCCGGGTTTATTATGCAAGAAGCAGAGTTTGTAATTCAGACCACTGCGACTTGCTGGTGAGGTGCGTAACTACAGTCTTACTGATCATGTCTGCAGCTGTACCTGTTCACACTTCACTCCTCCTCCTGTCAAACTCCTCCACTTGTTCCTGCCCAGTCAGGGTGGCAATCACTACAAAATCTGGCCTGTATCCCCAGTTGCAATGACCTAATCACAGAGTTGGAGGTAGTTTCCCATATTCCTCTCTGTCAGTGATTTTTTTCATCCTTTCTAGACCCATTTCATTGTGAAATACAAGGAATTGCTTGGGTTTTCTTATCAGGAACTTCTCAGCCCCTCCTCCACCAGAAACCAAAGTCTACTTCCTCTGAAACTCAGGCTTACTTTGTATCTTATGACTGTTAATGAGTTCTTAGCCTTAACCAGACTTGCTAGTTATGCCACTGACATTTGCAGAAGACACTTGGTCATGAAGATATTATGCTGGAGGCATCTCATGGGATCTGTCCAACTTTTTGATTGAGAAAAATCTCACGATCAACAATGTCTACGTGATTTCTTAGCAAAGCTGCAACTCCTGCTGCTCACTCTTTCAAGGAGGGAGGGAGGGCAGAGTCAGGGAAATGACAGGAGAAACAATAAAAGCAAAAAAAATATTCATTCTGTGGAAAGAATAAAACCAAAATCAGATGCCTGAAAAAAATTATGCCCATTGGCACATGGGTTACATGTGAGCTTGTATAGGTCTCCTTACCTTAGAAGCATGTTTAGATTCATGGTGTAATTAAGTGGTAGATGATTAAGAATGTGGGAACTAAAGAAGGGCCCTGCCAGGTGAATAGGGAACTGGGGGCAGATGGGTGGAATACAGATTTTAATCACTGGGCTACGGAGTTATGACCCAAATACAGTATTTAACTTCTCAGGGTAGCCTGCCTTAAAGGAAGCAGGCTACAGTTGGTGGAAAAAGATGTTACAAACTGCAGTGAAGACACAGAGACCTGATGTAACATCACATCTTACTGGTTAAGCATTCTTAGCACCTGGGAATGTAATACCTGATTCCCACATCAGGAGATAAGGGCCTGAACATAAACTCCTGCCTTTTACAATCATTTAATGCTGTTCTACCTGACTGCGTTACAACAAATTGAAGTGGGAGGTTTAAACACAGCAAGGTATTTTTGCATCCAAAGGACCTGATGTCTCTCTGTGTTATAAACCAAACATTAATTAGGGGCTCCAGTGATCATGACAAAGATGTTAGGGTTAGAGCTCAGGATTTTCATACTTTGAAATACAACTAGACAATTAGTTTAACAGCACAACTTGACACTAACTGGACTCTAGCAGCGCACCAAAGGAATTTTACAGAGGACTGTAGCTATGCCAAGATCCCATCTTCAACAGGTTCAACAGTTGCCCTAAGTGTGAATGTAATGACAAATCCAAGACTGCAGTAATAATGAAGTCATACCTTATTCTGCAGGACAGAAATCAAAACAAAAGAAATGCAGAGACATGCAGTATCTTCTCAGAGAGCTCAGGGATAAACTAGGAGTGACCCATCCAATGCAATTGCTTATATAAAACATGCAAGTAGATTGGAAGGCAACAAATGGAGAGCAAATACTAATTACGTCTGGCTTTGGACCCCAGCAGGAGTACTGCATCCAGCTCTGGGGTCCCCAGCACAGGAATGACGTGGACTTGTTAGAGCAGGTCCAGAGGAGGCCACAAAAATGCTCAAAGAGCTGGAACACCTCTCCTGTGAAAAAAGGCTGAGAGTTGGCGTTGTCCAGCCTAGAGAAGAGAAGACTTTACTGTGGCCTTTCAATATATAAAGGGGGCTTAAGTTACAAAATAGCTTACAAGAAAGATGATGGGAGACTTTTTACCAAGGCCTGTGGTAACAGAACAAGGGGCAACTGTTTTAAACTGAAGGAGGGTAGATTTAGATTGGACAGAAGGAAGACATTTTTTACTATGAGGGTGGTGAGACACTGGAACAGGCAGCCCAGAGAAGCTGTGGATGCCCCATCATTGGTGTGTTCAAGGTCAGGTTGGATGGGACTTTGAGTAACCCGATCCTGTGAAAGATGTTCCATGGCAGGAGGGTCAGAACTAGAGGGGAGTTCCTTTCAACCCAAACCATTCTATGATTCTAAGATACTATAATTTCCATTCTTGGTTTGTGAGATCATCGCACCCATCACTTCACTCTAGCAAAAATGCTAGCCTGTATCATCTTGCAATTTCATGGAGTCTTTCATTCAAGAGCATGTTAGAAACTTATAAGCAAAGATCACACAATTCCTGAATGAAGCTTGTTCTCAAATACAGTGGTTGCTTTAATTCAGTATTTCTGTATCCTCTTAGAGAAAGTAATTTCTCATCTCGGTTTCTGTGCACTTTTAAGATTGTGTACTAATGGTCCTCTCAGAAACTGTCCTTGGGTATCACCTGTGACTGTGGGGCTTGTGATCTGGACGCGTGTCCTGAGGGAAATGGGCTGGCAATCCCCGTCCTGTCCAACAGAGTTCTCTCCTTGTGTTATCCTGGGTTGCAGCTTGCAGTTTAATTTGGTGGTTCTGCTTTACCATAGCTTTATAAAGTTAGGTTACTGTTTGTCCATAGAAGGTTTATTCTTTACAAAACCACACTGAAAGGTACTTCACAGACACCTAAAATCAAGGTGCCCAGAGGAAGGCTAATGGTATCCTGGGCTGCATTAGGCAAAGTGTGGCCGGCAGGTCGAGGGAGGGGATCCCTCCCCTCAGCACTGGTGA
>RSEF01000003.1:82184740-82195555 GCA_003993805.1 Himantopus leucocephalus | reverse complement strand
CTTCCAACCTTAACAATTCTATGATTCTATTCTATGATTCTAACTGTAACGGTTGTCATGCTTTTGTCAGTCCTTACTGACAAAGAGAGGTGGAATCTTAGCCATAACCTTCAACATGATGGAGAGGAGAAAAAGTCACTCTGTAAGGTACAAAAAAGTGAAAGAGTGATGATATAACATATACTGAAACATCTTCACCTGTCTTTTAGTTTATAATATACCCTGTGCACTTATACACTCTGTTCTCACTGGGGTTGTTACTGGCTGAATCACAAGGGGAAAATCAGTAATATTTTATGCTCTTGGTATCCCATTTTTCTGATCCTTCTGTTGTATCCAAACATTTCAGCTGTTCTCATTTTTGTGGATAACGATTTCAAGAGTGATAACAATTCACAGTGGGATGGATTTTTTTCCCCTTCACTGAAAAATCAAAACAAACCCAGTGTGATCCCAACATTTTCTTCTTCATTGCTCTGGGAGACAGCCAAACCTTACCTACGGATGCTATTGATGAGATTCATACATCATAATCAAAAAGGGAAAAAACACCTCTGTGTTCTTAGTAATACATTATAAAATGCCAGGATAAACAAAGAACAGCTTAAAAGACCTATTAAATCATTTGTACCACCGATAAAAAGCAAAGACCATTTAACCTTCCTCTGACACAGAAAGCTGTTCTACCTGTTCTGTTTGGCAGAAGGTTACTATGGGTAACAAAATGCTGGTCTAGCTGCTTGGAATGCAATTTTATAATAGTATCAGTAGCAGAAACTTTATGTTCCTTTCAGATGCAAGTTTATCCCAGATGAAGAATATAGGCTAGATCCAAATAAGGGCAGAGGACTTCTGCATATTGCAGGCACTTGAATCCAAAACTACAGATTTTTGCTCCATCCCCTTGCTCCATTCCTCAACTGACCTGAAAATTCCCTTTTTATGCCTCAAGTTTCTGCAGCTCCTCCTTTTGCTATCCACACTTCATGACTAGGAATGAGGCATTTCATTAGGTGAGTCAATGAGTCAAAGCAATGGTACGTTCTCTCTTTGTAGGTAGAATTCCTCCCCCTTAGGAATAAGAGGTAATAGGTATGAAGCAAGTTATTGCCACAGCTGGTGATGTTCTGTGCCTTCCTCAGCCTCAAATGATTCAGGGACTTACACAATACATATGTGTGCCCCTAAACACAAAGCTGCTTAGGAGACGTCAAGCCCGTGCCGTCTGTCACTCCTGTTTTTGATGGCACAGAGGTAGCAGCACCTCCAGGCAGCAAGCAATGCATGGAGAGGCTCCATTTGAGGTTAAGATTCTTAGATTCATATGTACACATACAGATTTCCATATACATCAGATGCTTACATTTCCACTGCTGTCGGTGGAGTTGGAGAGCAGTTGAGCTGGCACGTCTCTGAGTGCCTGCTTTAGGGTGAGCTTAACTTCTCCAGGTTTCCTTAGCTGTTGGGAGCAGGTTTGACTACCTTGGGCACCAGAAGAAAAGAGCACAGGAGCCTCATGGTTACAGCAACCGCTTGGAAGGTGGAGTTCCCGCTCCTTTGACTTTTCTGTTTTTATAGCAAGCACTGTTCACTGTGAGAAACAGGGCTCCCTGCACTTAAAGGATGCTCTCAGATGAAAGAAGACAGGGTCTTTTTTTGTCTTCTTTCATGCCAGTTTTCTCTGCTGTTGTGTCTGATCCCTTTCTAGGTGGTTATTAACTGATATGACTAGGACTCATCTTACATAGCTCTTTTATTCTGCATTTCTTCCCTGGAATAGATTTATAAGCAATCAAATGTCTCCTATCTGGTAAAAGTAAAATACTTTTCACTTTAAGTGAAAACTGCAGACATTTATGAACAGGTCATGGTTTCTAAATCAATTCATTTTGGTACTGGAACAGCCCCTGAGAAATCTCTGTCTCCTGCAGACAGAACTGTAACTTCATACTGGTAACTCCATTGTGCAAATAGAGTTTTCCAGGGTGAAACTGTTGAATTCAGTCTTTGTTTTAGACCACAAGGATCCTATTTCATGCATTAAGTGCCAGGGAGCTCAATTATTTATTACTTTATAGTTTAAACTGGAATATTTCCCAGATTACTTATCTGTTCTCAAATACTTGAACAAATGAGGAAATCAAGGGAAGTTTAATAGAATGAGTAAATAACCAGTGAATGGAGAGTTCTTTCTCAAAGAAGTGTGGTAGATATCCCAGATCACTCTGATTCCTTAGCTGGTACATATTATATCTAACACACTCATGCCAGCTAGAAATATGGCAAGGATACTTCTCTGTTTGCTGTCGTGTGGCTCACTGCTATACTCGTTAATTTGGACTGCAGAGGTGAAGAGAAGACAAAACTAGACATGCTTGGGAAAAAGAAGTTTCCAGCAAGTATTGCTAATTTTATTATTTGCTAGTTTTAGAAGAGTGAATAAAAAAACAGTCCATGTTATAGCTTAATCTCGTCAACCCTTGGAAAATGGAATAGTTTTGCAGTTGTTATGTATTTTTTCATAAAAAGAATTGTTTTTACGTTCTTTTTTCTTTGCCAAGAGTGTTGATAAAAAGGAAAAGCTTCCCTGAGGAAACAGTAATACTAACTTGCATTAAGGGAATGGTCTTTTAAAACACCTATCTCTCAATCAAATTATAGAAAGGAAGGGGTAGTTTAGCTAAGAAAAAAAGATGTAAAATATAGCTCCTGCTGAGGGAATATCAGCTTATTTTGGTGTGTTCAGGATTTGTATGAGAAGATATTTTAATTCATAACGCGTGTCTACAAAAACCTGGTTATGAGAGGAGTGCTGACTCACTGTATATAGCTTATGGCCAATCTGGGCAGACACATCTGCTTTCTGAGGGGCACAAATGTCAAGTTTAACTGAGATTGGGGTTGCTTCCAACCAGCACCAACTCTTATTATCAATAGGCTTTTTCTTTGCCTTTCATCCACAAGGATTTTACTGCCTGGAAATCTAAAACAGCCTGTCTCAGGGTGTTCTTCATCTAGCTGCTCCTCTAACTGCTTCTTCTGATTATAAAATAATGATGTTTCAGACCTTATCCAGAGACCTAAACGGAAGCTTATATTGAGCCTAAGTGTGCAAAATCCTTACAAACCAAAGGACTTTTTTTTTTTTATAGACAGATACTGCATGTTATTCTGAAGGTGATGTAAATAGATTAAATCTCTTCAGGATCTTCTCTGGCCTCACTTCCAGAACGGTTTCATCTGTTAGAAACTTATTTACAATGGCAAATACCTGTGTATAGCTGTTTGGTGAGACCTTTTCTATCAAAACACAAGAAATGAAAGGTAATGCTGCAGAAAGTGACCAGCTTTTTTTTTAGGAATGACAATAAACTATAGTAATTAGACTGATAGATTCACCATACCAATGGTATCTGCTGTATAACAGAAATGCTAAACAAAAAGTTACTGCTTTGGAGGTCTTCAAATAAACCTTTTATCCTCTGTTCACTGAGAATTTTATTAGGGTCATGATGATTGCAAATAACCCATCCACCTGCCTTGGAAGAACCAAGCCCTTGGATGATTTGATTACCCAAAAAGTGTGAGGAGATTTGTGCCTGACTGAATGAATGCAGTGTTGCCTATTATTCATAGATTATTTCCCTTTCCCATAGAGAGGACATATAATAGCTAGACACCCGACAAGGATTTATGAACTTTACAAAGTCTCCCTGACCTACAGACGGGCATGCAAGTCAGTTTTCACGTGCATACTAGCGGTATAACCAACACATGCAGAGCTGCAAAGCTCACCTCGCTGAGAGCTGCTGGCAGGGGTGCAGGCAGGTCTGCCTGCCCTGCTCCTTGGCCTTTAGCCCCCACCCAAAAACGGATCTTTTTCTGACTCCACCATGAGCTGGTTCATCGACAAATTGGAAACCAGCCTAACAAAACCACTGAATATTTTTCTGTGGTTTAGTTCTCTAAACCGGCTCATTATGAGATTGCACAAGAGCTAGCGCTGAGAAGAGGGAGATGGTGGGAGTCTGCTGCCAGGGTCAGCCCGGGGTGGGGGAATGGGTCTGCCTCCACTGNCAGGGTCAGCCCGGGGTGGGGGAATGGGTCTGCCTACGCTGCTCCCCAGCACTTCGCCATCAGATGGGCTCAGACAACTTTTCATGTGCAACACAATGCCCAGTCCCTTTGGCTTCAGAATAATAAAACCTCACATATTAATAAAGTATGTANGCTCCCCAGCACTTCGCCATCAGATGGGCTCAGACAACTTTTCACTTGCAACACGATGCCCAGTCCCTTTGGCTTCAGAATAATAAAACCTCACGTATTAATAAAGTATGTATTAACAGGGATTTTACAATGGATTTGGTGTGTGATTAAACTATTTCTTTGAACTATTGCATTAAGCTGTTTTACAATGCTCAGGATTCATTTGAAACTATGGCATCTGGTTATATATGATGTCTGTAAGATTACTTTCGTACGAGTTTATGTAAGTTTCTAGACTTTATCACAAAACTCAGTGCCTCACAGAGATACTCAGGAGGACCCTGGATCAGCTTCATAATGCTCATTTATTAACAGAAAGCATGGAAAATGTCATCCATTTTCAAATACAAATTATGTCTTCTCCGCATTGCAAAATATTAAATTCTCAAAATGGAATAAGCATGTCAAGCACAAAATTAAATTCTTATTTACATTTTTTTCAGGGAGCATCAGTCTTCATTAACGACAAAAAATATGGCTAAATTTCCCTTCCTTATCTAAGTAATCTTATTATGGACTTGTTCTAACATATCTGGAAAGATTTACCATGTTTTCCAAAGACCCTGATTCAGTCTCAAAGTTATTATTTTTTATTTTCTTCAGTGACGATCTTCTGGAAGACCTTTTGGATTGAGCAAGTAGTTAGAGCTTTCAGTCATACAGAGTAAGGGACATATACGTTTAATCAGTTCATCACATGATATCTACCCCCGCACCAAACCAACCCACAGCCCAAACTTAAAGAACAGTACAGAGTGTTTGGCAACCTATAATGTTTGACTGCAAAAAATATTCCTATTACTTTCCGAGTTGCTTGAGTATGCAAACTGCAGTGACAAAGAGTGCACCATTTCCCGTGAATTTTCCAGCATTTCTGCTCCTAGGCTGGTCAGGAACTGTAAGAGGCAGCTTTACATTCACCAGCTTTCCAACTTGAGACTTTAGGCTTGTCCTCACAGCAGTTATTGATAATGAAATTACTCTTGATTTCCATGTATTCCAAAGCTGAGTTTGCTTTACTGATTTCAGAAAGCTTGTTCCTGACTTCCACTTTTGTGACTAAGAGGCAAAAAAATGCAATCAATTTTACTGTCTTTTATTCTTCTTGCTTCACACGGTCTATACTTTTTGTTTCTTCTTGTGTACACAAGTCTAGAGAGCTGTTTGAAGACAGAAAGTGTTTCCAGACAAGTCTGAGGCAGAGAAGGAAATAAAAAACATGAAAAACTATACAATGTCAGTATGATCATTTCATACTGTCACTCCAGACTTCACTGTACCTCCAGACACTTTTACAACTGTGCCAACTGACAGCATTTCAACACAGTTACAGATTGTTTATTGGACCTCCAACTGTTCTGTCAGCGAGTAAATAGGAAGAAAATGATAAAATTGTATCCAGATCTTTATATATTAAATATTAATTCTTTTTCGCAGTTAGTATTCTTTTAAGAGCTAATCTTACCGAGGGAGTACTTTATTTCCAAGGGAGCCACTGTGTGCAGGATGCAACTATTGAAACACTGCTGTCCTTTAAGTCCTACAGTGGATATGCTTATGCATTTTGCTGCATACAGGTGGCGGTATATAAGATAAGACTTGGTGATAATTCTTCCTAAAACACAAGTCATGCACTTCTACATTTTGCTGAATCTTTATGCCCTTAAGGAGGCACTGGCAGCTCCACGGGCTGTAGGCATGGATCTAAAGGTCACAGATGACAGCTGGATACTTACTACTTTCATCCTCAATTGCAAATTATTGCTTAACTGCCATTTGTGCCTTTGAAAATGTTCACCTTAAGTGTTGCGCTGAATCAGAGCCTATGTGTGGTCTATCTCACTTCATACTGTACAGGGTGAGGTCTATAACTAAAGGCTTTGCAGGATTAAAAAAACAACTGTTTCCTGATACACCAGCTCTTTTTCTTTGCTGTCTGTAACTCCAGTGAAGGTACCAAAATGTTACTCTGTTCCAAGACACAACAGAGACTAAAAATGGTATAATATAAGGAAAACTTTACAGGACAGTGCAGGGATACATGCCATCACACTGCTGATGGGGGATCTCAGGAAACGGAAACAATTTACCCGAATCAAAGGAGTCTTAGTGTTTTGATAGTCTTGTTAGGGAAGGAAAACAGAAGTCATATTAGTCAGTTGGCAGTGACTGATCTTTGCCAATTACAACAATGACAATAGGCAGAACATCACTGAAATGAGCAACAGTTGAGGTTGTGACATTCCTACAGTCCCTGTTTGTTACTTCTATCTATTTTATCAGCTCCTGTAAGCTGGTGGGTCTGAAAGCCTCGGGGACTCCTGCGCACTATCAAAGTTCAGATATTGAATAGATGTGAATGGAATATCTGAATAATTCATTCACAGATAAAGACCTGATAACAATATTTGTAATATGGAAATGTGTTTGCTGAAGCCAGGGCAAGAATGAAAAATGATTTCTGCAGCAATAAACAAAAATGTTCCCTGCTTTTGAAGACAGCCTTGTGGCTGTACTTTTCCCAAGGCTGAGTTCCTCTTCACTGATGCCTATTAACATTGTTGCCATTATTCTTTTCCTGATCATACACTAGCAATCTCATCTCCTTTTCTTTCTCTACCTTCTACTGTGAAGATCATTTGACATTTTAGACCCCTCGCAGGTGTCAAAACCATCAAATAGTCACAAATGTCTTGTCTCTGTTTCATGTATCATGCATGAACATCATCCCATTGAGATTTTCATGACCAAAACATCCATATTCTACTCATCTTTTGGTTTAATCTGTAGTGTGTTCAGAAAAGCAGGACAAACTGCATCTTGCTATTCTGAATGGCAGATCCAGAGCTGAATGTGAGGTGTTTTTTTTCCTTTCTTCCTCACTCAAAAAATGCTAATATTCATTGGGTTTTGTCATATCCTGATAAGTAGCTTTGATATCTGATTTTGGTTACTCAGCTCCAGTTTGGTATATTTCTTCTTGCTGGGTCTGCCAGGCTATTTACTTCTTGCAGTTGGTCCCACTATCATTCTTTCATCATTCATTCAAATTTATCTGATCTTATTAGGATACCAAAATAAGTTTCTGAGTAAAACTGCATAGTAAATGTTTAAAGCAGTAAAATATCAGCAGTGTTTTCTCCCCCTCTTGTTACATTAGTAGCAACCATAATAATTCAAAATATTATCCCATTAGCAGTCAGTTTTGTGACATTCCCAGTCAAAATGTAAAACATTATCTATTATCATTTTTATTTTCATTATATGAACACAAAGTAGTAGGTAGTATAGATACATTATAAAAAGGTGGGGGTAGGTCTCTTCCAAGTAACAAGAGACAGGACAAGAGGAAATGGCCTCAAGTTATGCAAAGGGAGGTTTAGATTGGATATTATGAAAGACTTCTTCACAGAAAGGGTTGTCTAGCATTGGAACAGGCTGCCCAGGGACAT
Organism: Himantopus leucocephalus; assembly: GCA_003993805.1. Taxonomy (NCBI): domain Eukaryota; kingdom Metazoa; phylum Chordata; class Aves; order Charadriiformes; family Recurvirostridae; genus Himantopus; species Himantopus leucocephalus. The sequence goes on along the minus strand of RSEF01000003.1, from coordinate 82,187,834 downwards.
GACGGAATCACCATCCCTGGAGGTATTTAAAAAACAGTTAGACATGGTGCTTATAGACATGGTTTGGTGGTGCTGTTGGCAGTGTTAGGTTGATGGTTGGACTAGATGATCTTAAAGGTCCCTTCCAACCTAGACAATTCTATGATTCTATGTTTCTAAAATAAATGTATTCTTTTAAAAAGAATTATTATAATGCTGAATATGTCATGTCAAATAAAAAAGGGCTGGAGCCATCCTGTACTCGTTAATAACAGTTGCTTCAAGACAGAAAGCTCAAGATTAGTTTTTTCTAATATTGTTTTTCAGAGCATTCTACAGGCCTGTTTGAGTATTGTTTGCTTTGAATTAATGTTTTAAGGCCTAAGCCTAAATATCTTCTGCCTTGTGCCAGGCCCAGTACTACTTAGAGCAGTGAACAATTAATGGGCACAAAATGTAACTAGATCAGCATAACAACATTTTGGACCCCAGCGCTGCAAAAAAAATGAAGTGGTTTGTAGTTCAAAGTATTGCAGAAAATCATTCTTCTTTCTGTATACCTCAAAAGCCTAAAGACTCTTTTGGTAACCAACATTAATGACAATAACAAATGTCTTCTAAAGGTAACATGTTCTTTTTCCTTCACTTCAATCAACTCTACCAGACTTCCTAATAGTGTTCCTAATGGGGATATTTTCAATCTGTTTACTGTTGGTGCTCTCCAGCAAGGGGCTCAAAAAAATTGCAAGATTTTAAGAAAGGGAAGATAGTTCAGCCTACCAAACGCACACAGTTTGAAAACTTGCTAAAATTCTACTTGCAAGTTTTATCACAGTGGCACTTAGGTTTATTCACACAGGAGGGGGTGTGTGACATCTCTCCCACAGTGCTTCTAATTTGTCCCTGACCTCATCCTAGAGAGACATCTTCAAAGTGTGAGAGTCAGTAAATCCTCCTTCAGAGGACTCAGTCCTCCTGCAGAGCCTGCTAAACCAGTACCACTTATGATGCGGTACTACACTAGGCAGGTGGATTATCTTCAAGGAAACTGGCTAGAATCACCAAATTCCATGTAGATTCCCAAATAAAGTCCACAGGCAATAAAATCCAACACAGAGAACCATATTTATTCAGATATTACCTTATCCTGAATGTGTCTATACCCCTTATATGGTCCTACTTTTTAACTTCTAGGTGTCCCAAGCATCACTGGTTATGACTTTGTACAGGTTTACTCCACCTCAACTCAAACAACTCAGCCACTGCCATAGGCCAAGCCAGAGCAGAACTAACAAGCTTTGTGGATTTATTCTCACAAGATTTCTTTGGGAATGGCTATTAGCTTGAGCTCCTCAAGCAAGATTGCAGTCACGCTGTGAATGTCAAACTTTCTAGGATCTCAAATTTCCTGTCAAAATGTCTCCATCTTGTAGGTTCGTAATGCAGAACTATGGTTTCCCTCTGGCAGCTATATCTGTTAAACAAGAGACTTAATGCAGCTTTTCATTGTATTTCTGCAACCTGGCATGATCTCATGCAATGTTCGAGGCAAACAACCTATGGCAACACCTCCTCACATGTCATACTCATGCCAAAGACCTGCCTTTCTCAGGTTCGTCCATACCCAAACAGCAGGACCAGCTGCTATCAGAGTCCAGGTGCACCAGATGCTCATCCCAGTGAGTGAGCATCAAGGTAAACATGACTATTTTGTAAATCTTGTTGCGATTTATGCACAGGGATAACATCAGTACTAAGTTCTTCTGCACTGTTAAGACTGGGCATGCCTAAAGACACATCAAAGAAAGCCAAACTGTAAATAAGCAGGAAATTTCTAGGTAAAAAATTGATCACCTTCCAGATAAAGCACTACTGCATTAAGGTGTGAGTTTTCTACATTTTGGATTTAGGCATACAATGTTTGCCTTCTTTCTATATATCAAAGTCTGTTGTGTAGCTACTTTTTTGTCATTTATAAAGCCATAATATAGAAAATACTATCTTTACAATGAAGCCAGTACTGGAGAAGCAAAAATTGCTCTCTCTATAAAGTATAAAGGAGGACAGAAAAGTCCATATCTCACCTTCCATTTTCTTTGCAGTCTGGGCCTACAACCTTATGGTATGAACATCCTGTGAGAAGCAAAGTCTATGAGTTTGTCAAGCAATGATCTGAATCTCAGATATCGTATTTCTAAGGCAAGATGATAAATTATCAACAGTTCAAACAGATGCCTATGCTATCATTTCCTATTGTTTATCACTAATGTTGTTGAACTTATTGGTACAAACCAGAGCATACAGTTTGCAAAAAAAAAAATGAATAGGCAACAGCTGAACAGAATTTTGCACATTTATGCCCATTCTTGTACTTCAAAGTGTTTGTAATTATGTCTTTTCAAACTCAAGAAAGCAGTGGAGAAGGTAATAGAAAGCTATATCACTCTAGTTCCACATTGTATAAGAATCAGGGTCATAAAAAGAAAGATCAGGTAATTGTCCCAAAATGATCCTCTCATCAGTGCCTCAAACATGAAAACCTTCAGTTTAAGTGACGAAAATAACACAAAATTATGCACATAAGAAGGTAATGATATGTATGTAGCAAGGAAAAAAGTACTCTCACAAGCACAACTATAGCAGCATCTTGCAGCAAAATTGCTATTTTGTAGGTATGATATTATTCAATAACAACAAAAAAAATCAAACTGCTTCTAAATGTCATTCAGCATATAACTGTACTGAAAACCGCACTATAAAAAGCCAAGAATGTGGTCCTGTCTATGTCACTAACTTGAACCTAAGTGCCAGGAGGGGATTCAGATGTGGATACAGACACTGTTGTCAAGGTATCTGTATGTGGGTATCTGCATATCAGCTAAATGTTTAAGCCCCCGACTGGCAGAAATCTTAGAATCATAGAGTCGTCTCGGTTGGAAGGGACCTCTAAGATCATCGAGTTCAACCATCAACCCAACGTTGCCAAAACCACAACTAAACCATGTGCCTAAGCATGACATTTACTCATCTTTTAAATACCCCCAGGGATGGCAATTCCACCACTTCCCTTGACAGCCTGTTCCAATGCTTGACAACCCTTTCAGCGAAGAAATTT
>RSEF01000003.1:82161175-82183740 GCA_003993805.1 Himantopus leucocephalus | reverse complement strand
ATTTGTGCATGGGATTGCCCCAACCCACATGCAGAACCTTGCATTTGGCCTTGTTGAACTTCATGTGTTTTGCACAGGTCCGCCTCTCAAGCCTGTCCAGGTCCCTCTGGATTGCACCCCTCCCTTCCAGCACGTCAACCGCACCACAGAGCTTGGTGTCATCGATAGTCTTGCTANCAGAGCTTGGTGTCATCGATAGTCTTGCTAAGGGTGCACTCAATTCCACTGTCCGTGTCACCAACAAAGATGTTAAACAGCACCAGACTCAGTACCAACCCCTGAGGAATACCACTCGTCACTGGTTACCACTTGGACATCAAGCCGTTGACTGCAACTCTTTGAGTGCGACCATCCAGTCAATTCCTTATCCACCAAGTGGTCCATCCATCAAATCCATGTCTCTTCTCTCCAATCTAGAGACAAGGATTTCACGCGGGACAGTGTCAAATGCATGATCTACAAGTCCAGGTAGATCATGTCAGTTGCTCTTCCCTTAGCCACCAATGCTGTAACACCATTGTAGAAGGCCACCAAATCTGTCAGGCATGATTTGCCCTTAGTGAAGCCATGTTGGCTGTCACAAATCACCTCCTTATTTTCCATGTGCCATAGCAGAGTTTCCAGGAGGATCTGCTCCATGATCTTGCAGGGGACGGATTGAGACTGACCAGCCTTTCGTTCCCTGAGTCTTCCTTTTTTCCCTCTTTAAAAATGGGTGTTATGTTTCCCCTTTTCCAGTCAATGGGAACTTCACTGCCACATCTTTTCAAATTTGATGGATAGTGGCTTGGCAAATCCATCCGCCAGTTCCCTCAGGACCTGCAGATGTATCTCATCAGGTCCCATGGACTCATGCACCTTCAGGTTCCTCAGCTGGTCTCAAACCTGGTCTTCTTCTACAGTGGGCAGTTCCTCATTCTTCCAGTCCCTGCCTTTGTCTTCTGTGACTTGGGCAGTGTGGCTAGAGCCCCTGCTGGTGAAGACTGAGGCAAAAAAGTCATTGAGTACCTGAGCCTTCTCCATGTCCTGGGTGATCAGGTCTCCCATTTCCTTCCAGAGAGGACCCACATTTTCCCTAGTCTTCCTTTTGTCACCAACATACCTATAGCTTTTCTTGTTGCCCTTAGTGTCCCTGGCCAGATTTAACTCTTATCAAGGCTTTAGCTTTCCTAACCTGATCCCTGACTGCTCAGACAATTTCTCTGTATTCCTCCCAGGCTACCTGTTCTTGCTTCCACCCTCTGCAGGCTTCCTTTTTCTGATTGAGATTGTCCACGAACTTCTTGTTCATCCATGCAGGCATTGTGACATTTTTGCCCAACATCCTCTTCATTGGGATGCATTGATCCTAAGCTTGGAGGAAGTGGTCCTTGAATATTAACCAGCTTTCTTGGGCCTCTTCTCTCCAGGGCTTTATCCCATGGTACTCTGCTAAGCAAATCCCTGAAGAGGCCAAAGTCTGCTCTCCTGAAGTCAAGGGTAGTGAACTGTGTGCTCTCCTCGCCACCCTAAGGATCTTGAACTCTACCATCTCATGGTCACTGCAGCCAAGGCTGCCCTTGAGCTTCACATTCCCCACCAGCCCCTCCTGGTTGGTGAGAAGCATGGCACCTCTCCTCCTTGGCTATTCTGTCACTTGGAGAGGGAAGAACAGATGTTATCTAGAAACTCAAGTGAGCAGAAAGGTGTTGGAGATGTAAGAAAAATCTGTGTTCAATGTATGTGGTATAATCATACACTATGTTACTAGAATTTTCCTTCCTCTTTCCATTTTTGTGATTTCATTCCCATCCATGACTAGCATGACTTTAGTGAAAAAGCCAGTGTTTACAAGGGCTCTGTCATCCCTGTTAATTGTGGATAAGGCATAATGATTCCTCTTTAATTTTCCCAGTCAGTTTCAATTTCACATTGATCATTCGGAAAGCAAAAATTTACTGGTGAAAGAAGAAATTTGCTTCTATGATTGAATCCCCACCCCTGGTTAAAATTCTGAGTGCACAGAGCAGTGGCATGGTAATTACCAGGCAGCTGTATGCCCTTCTGCCTGTACTAAAGCTAAGTCAACCTGGGTTAATTTGATTGTTTGGAACACAGTGGGAAGGCACTTTGCCAGTCTCTCTGTGATCATGCTCTTCAAATCTGTGCGGAATAGATTACAAATACTGAAGACTGACTTTCTGGTCATGTTGCACATGAGCACTGCATGCTACATACTCTAGAAGCAGTGAAGAATTTAGAACTACCAAAGAGAGTAATAGACACTTGTCTTAAAAAAATTACAGGAGATGGAAATAAGAAATATGAGATTTCCTGCTGAAGATATTCACCATTTTGGGAATGAGGTGTATAATTTCAGAAGAATTACTGCCTCAGACTCCAGATTAGTACAGGAAGAGAAGATAACGCGGATCTGTTATATTAGGAAATTCAAGTCTATTTTACTTCTCTTCAGTATCAGCTCAAGTGATCATATTGCTAATTTACACTGCAGTTTCCTGAAGATTACTGGGGCCTTGATAATCAATTAAAGGTTGCATAAAAGAGCCTACAGCCTGCAGAAAAAACCTTTATGGAAATCTTTAACTAAAATTAATAGAATGTCTTAATTGGCTTTTTAAACTTGTAAATGTAAAAATGTACAACTGTACTTATCCTTAAAGGATCATTGTCATCTTTCCAAACTCTCTCTTCAGTTAAAATACACAGCTTCTATTGAAAAAGTCTCTCCTGAAGCAATAGGTTGATCAGTCTGTTCAAATATACTTGTAATAATGTTACTAATGGTATTCTGTACCAATAACAGTATCCTTCTCCTCCAATGCATCACTAATGATTTAAACAAACCAAATAAAACAATGCTAGGACTCTTAATAGAATTGAAGATGGGAATCAAGTAACAGTTGAGGTTCACTGTACAAGAGTTTATATTGTCTCTCATTACTTGAAGGCTCTCCGTGACTGCTGTCTGATACCTCTTCATCAATTAGAATAGGTACAATAGTTCTAATAGTACTAATTTTGTCTTCCTTTTATACAATATCAGCATATCAACACTTTGCCCTGTGTGGTAGCAGTTTATTTTAGTGCATACAATTTATTTAGTGTTTTTATTCTTATTTATCCAGGTATTAAAATTACTACGGGTTTCTATGAAGATATACTATGATTATAATTAGTTTAAGAATTCTGCTGACCTAGTAAGGAGCATTAAACGTAAAGACCAAGCACACCTTAAACTGGACACCAGGCTGTTCTCTGTTGTCCAGTTATAGGACAGAGGCGGCATCGTGCACAGGTGCCCCAGCTGGCCTTTGAATAGATTTATTGTTGCTAAACTTTTTGGAAGCTAAGTGGAACAGGCAGCTGCCTGTTGTGGCAGATTATGGGGGGCGGGTGGCAAACTGTCTGATACAGCCTGAAGTGATGGAGGGGTCTCACCTGATCTTAATGGCTCATGTCCATCTTCTGCCTGGCCTGTCTAACAAAGTGATGAGTTCACACATAGCCCTGAATCACCACCAGGTAGCACCAATTTAAAGAAAAAGTTTTCACAATTTCCATTTCAGTGTTTAGTATTTATAAATGGTGCCATATTTGGAAACAATGACTCACACAAAGTAAGCATTTTGCAGGGTCAGCATTTGGGAGCACTGTTCTCCTTTACTCACAATGCTGCTACCTGTGCTGTCCCATGCTGTCTTGATAACCCTTTCATAGGCACATGTATGTGAATGCTTCCCATAGTGACATTCAACATCCCACAGATGCACTCACCTTGTATAAGGACACACTAGCCCATACCTCTTCAGTGATGTAAAACACTGATTTGAGAGTAGGTAGAAATAAGAATGGAAGCTCATAAGTGTTAGTCCAGATGCTGGCTGGTTTCCCAAGCAACCTAATCTGAAGAAACATTTTGAAAACAGGAACTCCCTTCTTTTACCAGGACTAACTGAGGAAAACCTTATACGTGCACCTTGCTTACTTGTGGGGAATATGACCTGGGAGCTCTTCTGCATGTCAGATGCCTTGTACATTTATTTCTGTGGGCGTTTAACACGATTAAGGTTCCCTCTTAGTTAAGTGCTGGTGGGTACATGTAATTGTCGGGGGTGCCGGGGCTGGGGATGGGAGGTGGGGGCTCGCTGGGCGGAACGCCTTGGCACTCTCCAAGGTGCTGAATTCGCTCTGCGCCACCGAGCGCGCTCTGGAGCGAATCGATCCAACTGTGCTTTCAATATGCAAGCCTTTGCGCTTTCCTCCTCTTGTCATTCCTGTTGGCCGAGGACAGACACAGGAACTGCATTTGTGGGCAATACCATTGGGTGTATGCTGTTGTCTTATTATTTCCAGACTGAAAACTGCATCCTTCAAATGAAGGCACTCTTTTGATCAACAGATACAAACATTAGTATCCTTCTCATCCTTCCCTTTGGGTTGTGTCTTTGCCACGTTTCCCAGTGCTTTAGCGTGGAACATTTAATAGCATTATTGTACCTGTCACTGCAACCAGCATGTCTTCCCTTTTCATTGCATGAAACAGCAGAGTTTGCCCAGATACAATGGATAGTTGGGGTAACAGAAAAGATGAATGAAACAGAAAAGCAAAAGGTGAAATATCATACAGTTAGTTTCAGTTTGGGATTGCTATATGTCTGTTGCCAGTGTTTTTTATTTTAAAAGAACTAGCTATTTTTCCTGTCTTTGTGGTCAAAGGTTGCTGAACAGCTTTTTAACCAAGCAGTCAAAACCAGAACTAGACAGAGACTTCCAAAAGAAAATTTTGGTCCATATGCTTGCAATTTTGATGAAATTCCAAAAAATGAAAAGGATGGGTTTGGTAGGGACAGAAAAACTGATCTGGATGTTGCAACTAGTTCCCACTAATTAATATTTCCACCAGATGGATAGAATTTGTTTAATTAGAGTCAGCATAACAACCATTTTTAAAGTATAAGATCTAGCTTAGTTTATAGGGGACTGACATTTTCTTCACATCACAGGTGTTACTAATTTCAGGCATTTCTTGAAGAACTTGCATTTTATGTCCAGTAAAATTTTATTTTCAGTTTGAATGGATAAAAAAATCTGCATAACTGAAGGAATCAATCTTAATTTCTTACAGCAATTCCATATGGAATTGACAGATTTACAGAATTGTTAGATGCTACTCTGGGTCAAGCAGTCAGCCTTGTAGAGTATCTACATTAATAATAAAATAATGGAGCAGTGCCTACATGCATGAAAGGCAATTTAGCATTTAGCTCATCCCCCATGTAATAAAATACTACAATATATTTTACTTGTCAAGCTTTTGGGAGTGAAACAGTGTCATAATCTGCTATCCAGTATCACAGTACACCAGTCCAGATAGTCTTAATTAATCTTGAGCTTGTCCTTGTGAAGAAGAATAATGGTATTCATGGTGCACATTACATAGATTGCAAAATACTCTACAGACAACTGAACTAAGAGATTTGCAAGAAAAGTATTACCACATCTTCAATCTGCAGTTCAGAAACAAAAGTGAGAGAGTACTGTTATTTAACTTGGGACTTTAGGCTATAGCCCATTCCAAGATCCCTAATTACCCACAGTAAACTTTGGTTTACAGTCCACTGTAAGACTGTTGGCTCACCGGGCTGTGAAGCTCAAGCAGAAAGCAGGGATTGGCATTTTTGCCCCTTACAGGCAGGCCTGGGCACAACTAGTTCAAGCCACACAACATGGTGAATTTGTGTCTCAGCGTGGTCATTGCTAGAAAAAGATTCTATAGCTAAACAGGAACAGTACATGGCACTCAGCAGTGTCTAACTTGTAGACACCTAGTTCTGGAAATGGAATTCACAAATGTTTAAGAGCACTGTATACAGAAAGTATAGGTCCTGAGAATGGAATTTGAAATGAACAGAGGAGCCTGGGGATGTTCTCAAATCTCATCTACTATTTACCATTCGAAATATTTTCTAGCATTTGGGCTCCATATTATTCCTTTACATTTCTTGCATGACTGATGAACACTTTTCTTCTAAAATACAACCCCCAGAGGAGACAGTGATGGTGATACCAATGGAAAATGGTTTTGGTCTTGTGTTTAGGATAGTTTCCTGAGAAGTGTCTCCTTGTCAATAAGGGGTTCAAATCTGCATCTCAAAACCAGACTTCCTTGTGCCTCCCCATCCTGGCCTTTTGGTTATAATTTATCATGCTTGCTGTGCCTAGTGCTAAATACAGTGCTGTCAGTGTGGGGTAGATATGCTCTGAGCATGTGGGCTGCATCAGGCACATCAAGATTCAATGCGAGATAAGTGAGGACAGACATAAAAGCCAAACTTTTGTATACATTCAGTTGCCCGGCTTTATATGCTTATATAATTTTACTGGTGAAAACTTCAGCAGTTAGACATTCCTAAAATCATGCATTTCCATTTCACATAAGTCATAAATTAGTTAGGTGACTAATTCCCTTTTGAGAGTTTGACCCAAAGATGTGACATACTAAGATGTGATATATTTGGGCGTGTGTGTGAAGGAATGAGTTCATGTCTTCCACAGCTCAGTCTAATAAAATCTTAACACTAAATCATTATCTTTTCCTTGATCAAGAAATAGGAGTCAGATGCTTGGATTATATTTCTGCAGTGGTTTCAGACCTGCTGCTATTATGTTGCGTTTCTGTGTTTGCAATGAAGCTGGGTACTACTATTCTCACAATGTAAACTGATTTTAAACCCTAAAATATCCAAGATAGTTATTGTTAATTTTTTTGGAAATGCTTTTTTCCTACATACTTTGGCTATTTATTTAGAGCTTGAATGGTTATATTCAGGAGAGGTCATAGGTGAGAACAGACAACATTTTTTGCATTTAGGAAACTACTATCTGGAAAAGTTAATACAGCAGAGAAAGTATTAATTGATGCAGAAGGCCTTTCAAGGAAGAATCATGAGCAAAATCCTAGAGAAGGATTTCTATGGCTCCAATCCGGTATTAGTCCTTCTCAGTGGTTCACCTACAGTACTATCTGCAATACTGTATTCAATTCTGCCCACAGTGTAAGCTGAGAGTCATGTAGCATCCAAGGACAATGTTCTGGAGGGTTGATTTAACTAAGAACATTTNTTTTTTTTTTTTTTTTTTTTTTTTCTTCAGTATCATGGAAATATAACTGGAAATCTGAGAAAGTAACTTTCTGGGATAATCTTTCCAAGGAATGAGAGCTCTCAGCCCCATGAAAAATTATGACAGAAGCTGAAGACCATGTAAAATGGCAACATTCCCCCACTGCCAGAACAAAAGATGAGATGGTTACCTCTGTTTCATTCTCAGCCACATGACTGTGGAAAAGCAGGAAACAACTCCTGTTCAGAATGCTGGCCTTTTGGACAATAATCTATTTTCTATTACAAAAGGGAGAAAAAGAGAGAAATAGTAGGATTCACTTTCTCCTTCCTGATTAGAAAGTTCAACAATAAAATGAGGAATTTGATGCTGGAATGGTTATGTTTGGGATTCTCTTTCTCCTCAAATTATTTAAAAAAAAAAAAAAGTTCAGAGAGGCAACAACAATAGAGAACTCTGGTTTTCCATTACTTAATGTAACATAATGAAGTGCTACTTTTGGTTTTTCCAAAAATTTGATGGAATAAAATAGACAACTGAAGATGCCTGTTTATACTTACCCAATATGAAAGCCTGCTGCAGAGCCACCAGCTAGCTACAAGCAACACCTAAATCAAGTTTTTAAAAGATGTGAAGTAAGGAAATGCCACTCTTTCCCCATTGCAATTAAGTTTGTGCAGATAAGAAAAGGACTGGGAGGGAAAGGAAGACAATCCTCAGCAAAATTAAGCTGGTGCTTGTGATTGCTGTTTTTGACAACAGGAAGAAGCAGAAGTAACTCCTTTTTGAAACTGTCAAAACTGTTCCCCAGTTCTTTCTCTGCTTTTCCCCAGGGCAGCCATATAAGGCAGATAAAAGGGAGGGGCCCTGCCTTACTCAGGGTGGGGCTTGATGAGCTTGGGACAGAGTCAGGCAGTAGCTCCCCTCACTGTACCTCTCCAGGGAGCCTGCTGTAAGGAGCTGAGGGAACAGCAAAGAGAAGGAGTAGAAGGACATTTGACAAGAGAAAGTAGGTACTGTTTGCCAGCTGGTTTCAGTCTTTTCTGTGCTTCATGTCTGACTGAGTGTGATCCCCTGTTTTGGTTAAGCAGGCTAGCAAATGTGTTTCAGGTAGCTTTGTTGGCAACTGCTGGGTAGCCAGCCTTTGCTACAAGCGCTTGTCTAAGTAGCCTCAGAGCCTTAATGTGAGTGATACAGAGGGAGTGATACTTCTCATAGGTGTTTGTTGTGTTCTTGTTGTGGATTGACTTGTGAAGGGCTTTATGTTTTAACTTTAATGTTTAGTCCCTCCAGCTTTTTGTTGTTAAGAGAACTGATGAGGGAAAGGTAGTATTTCTCTATCTGCTATAGGGCTAATGTAGAAATGCATCAGTCTACTTAGCATGACCAGCATTAAGAAATGAGCACATTGTAACAAGTCAACTATTCCATGTAAATATTTTGTGGAATAGCTTAGAGGGCTGTGTTCAGATGTACTACAATGAGAGTTCATCCACTACACATGAGGATCTTTAAGCAACAACAAAAATTAAGCTGCATTTACAAAAAGGGGGTGAAGGCTGAAATTCTCTCTCTCTAAATTGATCTATTCTGATGAAGCTAAAGTAACTCAAAATGTGAGTGTGAGTCTCCTCTGACAGAGGAGCAGTCAGCTGCAGCTCCTAGGCATGTGGGATTTATGTTGCAGATAACATGGTACATTGCAATATGACATTACAGACATAATTTTGACATTAACATCAGCAGTGCTTTGAAGTTAAAGTCATCTTACAATACTTTTAATGTTCTTGTATTTTCACGATACTTTCATATTTTCATTTTAGCTGAGCATTTTAAATAAGGAAGCTTTTCATGGTAGTGTGTAAGAAATGAAGCAGTACAAAAAATGACACTGCAGAAAGACATCTGCTCTCACAAAATGATTAATATTGCTGCTAAGTATCTGTGTATTAGCATGAATTTAAGTCTGCCTCATGAAATATATACTGCTCTACAAGAACTTTATTTTCTATTCTGTTTTCTCTGGGTACTTGCTTGAGAGTAGCAAAGTTAGCAGCAAATGTTAAATGGCTTGAAGAAAATCAAGAATCAGGCTAGAATTCTTTGATCTTTTCCCTTGTAACAATATTAATATTGCAGTGATAGTTATCATTAATGGCATTCTCCTTCTTACACTTGAGAAAAATTGTTCCTGAGTACCATGGACTGCAAGATCAGATCCCATGAGGTGACTGAAATAATTTATTCAAGTCTTAAAATCTTTTCTGTAACATTGACACTCTAGATAAGATCTTTTGAGGTGTAGGTCTTGAAGTTCAGAACCTCAATCCAGTGTGTTTCAGGAAGCAACAAGTTTATAAATTGCAGGAAACTTTCACAGTTCCACCTCTAATCAGGACACTTCAAGAACTGCTCAGCTTAAAATAATACCATTGGATCAGCTGTCAAGACAACTGTGCTGCTGTACTAGTGTTGCACTATTTAAATAGTTTTTAGCTTCCTTCTTAAAAAATTTAACTTTGAATCTTAGTTTTCTTTTTTCCTCCGGAAGTCTTAACCCCTTTCCTTTCCCAGCCTTCTGATGTCTAGCATGTGTTGTTGTCTAATACGTTTTTCTGATTTAATTTCAGAGGCTGTGAGTGACAGCAAGTGACAGGCTGACAGCTCACACTTGCGTCACAGAGAAGCTCCATGATAACAGCAGAAAGTCATCCTATCAGCCGCTGGAGAACACCCTGGGCGGGGAGGACATACAATACCTTCTTTATGATTTTAAGTATTGATCAGGGTTACTAATATCTTTGCATTGTTACAGAATATCCTGTGATAGTGGAGAAACTGATGGGCATCCGATGTATAACCTCTGTAGACAGGTTGAAGGCTCTACTTCCCAGCTTAGCAGTCTGAATGGAAATAGGAAATCTGCAGCGTTGCTGGAAGTCGGTGAGAATTTAAGCAATATGCAGTATTCTTCCGTGGCACTGGATCCCAGTACCCCAGTGAATAATGGATCTGGGATTGCCTGCAACTCTAAGGAAGGCACAACGGCTGCAGCCTTGACAGAAAATGAAGTCCGCAGGGCCTGTACAACAAAGTGTTGACATAGCCATTATTTAACTAAAACTAAACGCAGGGAGATGTCTACAACTTCCTGGACAGGACCAGTGGATAAAGTGCTTTATCTATCGTTTTACTGTGTAAGTACCTACATTTCACATAATCTTTGGTGTAAGAAAAATTTGAAGCTGTCCACTTAATCAGCCAGAAATCACAGTGCTTGGAGCTCTCAGGCTGAAAACCTGTTTCATAACTAATCTCATTGAAAGCAATGGAAAAGCCAGTTTCTCAAAGGATCAGCTGCTATATCCATTAAAATTTCCAGAGGAGTGCTTTTTATTCTTCACTTGATATTTGTCATCAAATATACAGTGTACATCTTTGAAATTTCTGAAGGTAAGTAAGTCCTATATGCTCATGGCAGTTTTTATTGCTGCCTTAGATGCTTTACATTGTTCTGACACTGCAGTTTTTAGCATGAGATGTGGAAGTTTAGTTGTGATCAGACAAGTCACATTTTTATAAACCCATTTTGCTGATGCTGAAGTGCCAAAAAAATTAATTTGTTGGACAAATATTTAATCATAGCATTACAAATTTGAATGAATTTACAGTCATGAATACATAATGAGTACAAATTTAGCAAAAAGGTTTTCATTATACCATGCATGTGGTATGTGCAAGGAGGAAATTAAGGCTTCCATTTAATCTTCTAAAACAGTGCTTAATGTATTAATATGGCTGTTAGTCTTCTTTTTATGCTGCTTATGGTATCTGTCAAGTTTAGCAAGACCTCAATCACTGTTTTGAATGCTCTTAACAGGATGATAATTTGTCATCTGAGCTGTAGAAAGGGTCCAGTTGTGCTCTCACTGAGGCAAGAGGAAGTTTTACTGGCTATAGTGAATGTAAACTGAGCCAAAAGTCCTTGCTTTTATTATAAAATTAGCATATGTCCTAAAGAAATGCAGAGTGTTTTGCCCAATTAAATCTGGAATTTGTGTTATTTCAGTGAAGCTATTCCAGGCTAAAATTGTGGTTTCAAAACAAACCATTAGAAGAGGTGAGCCCCTTCCCAGTCCTGAAAACCTCCTCTCTCAGGTAATTTTCAGCTTCACTGGGAGTACTGCGAAATACTTAACTCCTGAAATCCCCAAGAACAGGCTAGAGGAGAAGATAGAAAGAGGTGAGGGCTTGAGAAACAGCTATGACATGCAATAGCAATACATTGATCCTAACCAGCCAGTTCTTGCAGCTATGTAAGAGCCTCAGGGTATTGGATATCAATATATACCAGAGTCCAGCTGCTTGCCATATGGTCCTCAGTGCAGAAAAAGAAGTGTGTGCCTGGTTTGAATTTGATTTCTAAACTCAGCTATGCACTTGCTTAAATCACATCTGCATATCAAGATATTAGGGCATAACCCTCATATTTTATCTTTTGAATTAAAAGTGCAATATGTATTGGTGATAAGTTACCTATGATAAAGAAGTTACTTGGCAAAACCACACATTTAAATCATTTAATTGTAAGTGGAGCCTTATTCAAGTGATGAGTTTACATTTCTGAAACTTAATATAAGTTTAATTGTAACTGGAATGGCTCAATTATCATCTAGAATATTGTATTCATTTGGCTAAAATGTTGTGTTCACATACATGTGAATGGAGTGGGGAGGGGTAAAGCCAGGCAGTTTTCCTGATAATAAGATTAGTGACCCCCCACTGAGACACCAGGTAGCAATGATCGTAAACCAAAACCAGAATCCAATGTATGTACTCAAAATGCTAGAATGTAATTGTGGTGGGGAATGCCACACTGCCAAGTCTTTGCAGTCCACCTTGGTCATAGGCAAAGGGTGGCGTTGGTCCAGCTTTTCTGCCATGTTTGTAGAGGTACAGAACCAGAAGTAAGAAGGTGCAGCTCAAGCCTATTGAAAGAAAAGGATCGCCGTATGTGCACCCATGTGCGTTCACACACATAAATGGTAACTGATTTGTTCTGAGTGTGAGTGATAGAGGCCACCTTCTGTCAGCTGAAGGCTGTGTCTACATCACAGTGGAGCTCTGTGCTTGCACAGCTGCACCAGCTCAGGGCCTGGGGACAAAACAACTGAGTTTACACAGATTTGCACTGAGATTAACTGGCTGTATATCTGAGCAAGCAAGTGGATCCATAGTACCTTTTCCCCTCAGATAAGCCCTGTTGTGTTTTTGCTCACTGCAGTCCAACCTCCTTCTCCTATCTCTTCCATTTCTCTGGAACATCCAGCAACTTCTAATTTTTGTCTTTTCAGCTGCTGTTTGCTGGGTGGCTGAATTTTTTAGTTAAAAGCCCAAAGCTTCTAGAGAACCTGGGTTGGCAGCACTTGGACTAAGAACTGAGGAAGCAGAACAAATGGCTATACTGCGTCTGTCAAAACAGAGATGTAGGAGAACCTGGGATGGAGAGACAGAAGGGTAGATTGGATTGTCATAGAAATTGAGACTGGTGCCAGTGATGCTGAAACTGGAGATACAAGAATAAGAAAGATACAAGAATAAGAAAGATACAAGAACCAAGAGAAGCAGACTTAAGCAGGAAGGACAAAGAAACAAGGACTAACAGCTTTTGGACATCAGAAGGCTGGATGATAGGCACAAGGAGCTGGAACTGGGGGACAGCTGAAAATGGTCAAGAAGCTCAGAGAGAGCCACTGGGAGGAAGAAGGGGGTAGGAGATGACAGCTGGAAGCCAGGGGAAAGAGGGAGTGTGGAATCCATGATGGGAGAAGGAACCTTTCACCCGTAGGCAACTGGTTTGAATCTCACCCAAGTCAATAGTGAAGAAGTAATGACTGTGGGGAGATATAAAAGGCGCTGTTGGTCTCAGTCCAGTTCTTAGTGAACGGATGTCAGCATCATTGCTGGAGTTAGCACAGCTGGAAGGCTTGCTGGCAATCATTAGAGAAACCACAGGCTGGTTGAAAAGGGAGGCAAGTCTAAGGCAAGAGGGACTAAGCCCCTGAGAGGGACTCTGAGGTTGTGTTCTCAGGCCTGCCACTTTCTTGTCATATAACACTGTGAAAGTTCAAGTGAGAACTTGCAGCTGTTCCAGGTTACTTTGTGCAGGTTTGGCCATTTGCTAAACAAGTGTTAGACCTTGTTCTCATTTAAAAGTTAGACAATCTTTATATTCCATAACTTCTCATGGGATGGGGTGAGCCAATCTAACCACCTCCAGTTCTGCTCCCCTTAGCTGCCTTATCCATTCAGCTTGCTCCTGCCAGCTCTAGTTGTCCTTGGATATCCTTGGATCACTGAGCCAGTTCAACTTATTAAGCCAGCAGAAACCTAGCCCAGCAGGAAAAAGTGGATGGTCTACTGTCAGGTTAGTAATACATATTCAGCATCTTGACGTACTGTCCACTATTGTTCTCTGTTGCTCCTAGTGGATCATAATCACCTGTTAAATTTCATATAAAATTGTATGGAATAATTGCAAAGTAACACTGCAAATAATCTGGCAAGTACTGCAGACCACCTGGTTTGACTGCAAAACATTTCACAAATTCAGTTTGCTTAGCAACAAAGTCTGCTCTCCAGGCTCCCTTATGATTTGTGGGGAAACAACTCCCTCAAAAAGTGACTCAGAGAGAATAATGGCTCTTTTGGATAACAAAAATATGTAAGCACCAGGAATGAGGTTTTATTCAGACTAGCAGGAATGTTTTATAGACACACATGGCTATTCAACATAAGACAGTATAATCCGATTTAAAAGGAAGCAAAGTGCTTCATGTGCTCAGGAATGAGAATATCTTGCACTTTTATAGCAAGAAAGAATGGAAATGCCTTATTTAATTTCCCTGCCACAAAATAACCACTTAAAATAAAAAGCAGCCCATGCTTCTGGAGCCCCTCAAAGAACTTTCTGTTGGTTAAACTCATTTATTCTCCCTAACAACAGACTGTCTTAGCTGTCTGATGGGACTGATAGCTTTATGTAGTCTACCATCAAGAAAAAAGCTGAAGCTCCAATGGGTGTAATTGCACATAGGTTTAGCCTCAATCCAATCTCTTTTTCTTGTAATTTAACTCCATCTGAAGGAACTGGATTTCTTCTGTCCTAGTGTGTTAGTAGAACAGAACATTTTGGGTTCACATGTTGCTGGAGCAAACAGTAGACAGGATAAAAAAAATATGTTAGAAATTTAAAAAAGAATAGGTTTTGCATATAATTTGAACTGGACACTTAATCACAAATGCCTTACATATCTAGCTGAAGGGCTTTCGTATAGTGAAGTAAGTTATAGCAGCTCAGTTTTGACAAAGGAGCACAGCAGGGGAAAGACATGTCTGGTTGTGTTAAAAACATCAGTGACCTATGATCAAGGCACCTGAGTACTACAGAGCATAGGTTTCAGTAGCTTTTCTATAATAATTTTTGTTGATTTTCTTTTACTATAGACGTCACATTTTTCTAAAAATGTTTTCTTCTCTAAACTTTGCAGAGTCAATTAAGTTTGGCAAGCCCAAAAGGCCACAAAGCCACTATTTTGTATTTGGTTGCCACGGAGTATATCTCTACCAGTTTATAAGTTTTTCCTCTCCTCACCCATCCCTTTTTTGATAACACTGCCACAAGCATCACATATATAAACACTTCAAGTACACTTATCTGCAGTAGATAAGCACAAAAAAATGCATGCACAGATAGTCTTTGCTAGAAATGGCATTATTTGATGCAAAACTTAAAAGAAGGAATGCTTAATACTTCTCCTTTAAGAGCTTTCATTAGGCTTGTCTTCCATGGAAAATGAGATTGTTATAGCACAACCTTGAAAGAGTTTACCCTTGATAAAGTACTTGACATCATTTTGCTCTCAGCGTTGTAGTTAACCTACTAGTTCCAAGTGTTTGTAGGCTTCAGTAGAGCATGCTCATAGCCAATTAATCTATTAAACAGAATTTGTCCCTGGCTACAATAATAACAGAAACATGTTTACAGTTGCACTATCTGCTCTCCAAAATGAAGCAATGTTTAGGAAAATAAGGACACAGAGAGTCACTCATTTGTAATCTTTAAGACTTGTTGATCAACTGTCCAATGCACCAGTACTGCCTACTTAAATTTGTTAACGCATGAAGCAGATTTAAGGATGATGGTTTAAAACCATTGATGAAAAAGCAGTTGTATTTTGTTGTATGCATGAGGCTTAAGGAATTTAGGAGAAATCAAGAAATACTATAATTTAGTGTGAACTGTGTTAAGTGAGAAACCAAAACCAAAAGAGAAATTCTCAGATAATCCTCTTTCCTCTGATAAGCAAATCTCTGTTTTCATTTTTAAAGAGAGAGTGAGGAAAAGCCTGCAAGTAGGCAATTGAGGGAAAGTTTCTGTCTTCAGAAAAGTAAAAAACTGAAGGAAAAGGAAGCCAGCTCTTTTGAGAGGAAATACTTCTCTATTTTTGGCAGGTATATGGTAGAAAAGTAAAACAGTATTTGCTGAAGTAACAGCTCTGACTATGGCTTCACATCCACGGGAATCACAGAAAGACTCAAAGAGGACTACAAAATACCAGAAAGCAGCACCTCAGTTCTTTTAAGGTACGAAAGAATAGACCAGCTCTACTAGTTGGTAATTATTTATCTCTTCTCCGTATCAGCTCCTTCCCTTTAGGAACTGAACAGCCGCCAACAAGTGAGACTGTTCTCTGTTTATGTAAATAACTACTTGCAAGCAAGTAAACAATCACAAGCTATTTTCACCCCCTTGCAGCACAGAGAACTGCCCATTGTAGGAGAGAGTATGGATAGCAGTGAACAAAAGAGAAAGCCAGGCTGGCAGCTGGTGGGGAAAGGGAAATTGCCACATGACAGGCTTTAACTACCTTCATCCTAAGCAACAATATTAAACTTGCACCCATCCACTTATCCTTCCTATAAGTATCCCAGAAATCTAATCAGAAATATTTAGGGAGACCCAGGACCTCCTAGTCACTCATTGACAAGTTAATGCTGGTAGACTTTGCCATTGCATTTTGTGGAGCAGCTTGTTTCCCAAACCAAAACAGGAACTGAGAATTAAAGACAAACCAATGGTATTTAGTGGTGCGTCTTGATAAAGGTTTGTATGTGGTACCACATATTCAACTATTGTCCTGCTCTTTATAGAGGATTTGGTGCTCACCCGAAGTTTTTTTCTCCAGTATATTTAAAAAGTCATTGGTTAGAGCTATGTTTAGCATCCCAGAGGCTGTTAGGAGCAATCCACAAGGAGGTTTCCTGATTGTCTAAGAGGCAACAGAGCTGTAGCTTGTTGGATTCTGCGGATCAGTTGGCAATTAATTAAGCCATTTATCTTTAAAGTTAGACTTCTCAAAACTAACCTGCATTCTGGTGCATGGCTCAATGACAGAGATAGTAACCTTAAAAAAATATGATGGCAGTACGTGCTGACTGCTGGTTTAACGAATCAGAGGCAGAAGGAAATGCTGTTCCACTGTATTAGAGAAAAAAGTGCAAAAGGATTGTTTGTTTCTATGGGAATGGATTTACTTGGGGGGCAGAGAGGAGTTGACCATTATTTCCGCTACTTGTCTCCAGCACTTTTGTCATAACACAGATAGCACTTGTTCATCTCAACCCCATGGCTTCGTCCAATACAGTGTGATGTGCATGGAGAGTATAAACAGCTCCAATGCCATGGCAAGGGCATCACCACCAATGGCTAAAACCTGTCTCTGCTGTGTAAACCATGGGTCCTGAATGGCACCTCAAGGATCTCTGCTTCAGCCCTTTCCTGCCTCCCCTCCAGGAAATACATATCCAGTGAGAGGGGAGAGCAGTCTTCACACTGAGGTCATGTCCACCCATGAACCTGTGTTAAGTGAATGGGAAATTATATACCATAAGATCACTGCCTGGAACAGCGCCATTTTAGTTTTTGTAGGTGTTTTTATACCTACCTTAAAATGCTTCTGTTACTTTTGCCATCTTCAGCCTATCTGACTCTGGCTGATAATACCAGAAACTATCCCTTATCTGTTTCAAGTTCAATGTCTAAACACTTCAAGTAAAGAATGGGAAGACCTACTTCATGTTGGTTGTGAGGATTAGTAATTACATACTTGCGATTCCCACTCACTTCAGCAGCCTTTTCTGTCCTCATGGAGATGACAGGCTGCAGGAGCCCACAGACTGTACAGCGAGATTATTAGAGCATCTCAGGTCTAGGTCCTCTGGGATTCCTTGGAAAAAAAGGAAGAACGCATGTGTTTGAAATGTAAAGCATCTCTAGTGGGGAAGGTTTCCAGCAATGTGGGGAGTTGTGATCAAAAAGGAGCTCTTAGTATTGGGAAGGCCTTTGTTTGAGGTACCTCTTGCACTCAGAGGAACCTGTCTTCTGGGACTCAAAACTGCATAGTGTGAGACTATCATAGAGCTTGGAGGAATCTGATAGAAGAATTATTACGTTAAGTGCATGCCTGAGCAGTAAAATTGAGAGTCTTGGTTTGTTCACTACTTTCAGCTGACACATAATATTGGAAAGACAGAACTTTTTACTGAGATTATACACACTGGAAAAAATATTTGTTTCTGTATTCTGGATCTTCTATATAATAACTAATGCTGTATCTGCTTGTTGAACAATTTTTTTCATGTTATTCATGCAAAGAATGAAATGTAGATAGTATTGTACAGTGTTTCCCAGTGACACTTGAAATGTAATGCACAGTAAAATATAGTTTTTGTCGGCACAGAGTGGCTTGTTCCACCTACAAAGGATTGTGGAACACAGCTGCAAAAATGGCACTGTTGCTGAAGCTATTAATTTCCATACAATTGGGGATTATTTTTGTATGGTTCTGTGGGATAGCACAGGGAATATAGAATGCAAGAAATGTGCTAATCAGGTGGTGGTAGGGAAGATACAGAGCAGGGTGCAGCTGCAGGCAGGTAGGAGCAGAAGATGTGGAGGGAGATGCTAGGTGTAAAGAGAAACTTGAGAGCAGAAATGCTGCTCTGTTTAACATCTGATAAAATTGCACAGCTATTAGACTGCAGGTTTCCTGAGCTTCTCCCTAAGGACCATGCTCTTGGACATGGCAGCATACATGCACTCACTTTAAACCAGTTAGACCAGATACTGCTACCACAGCAGACCAGAAAGCACACCGAACATTTTAATTTTTTTTAACATATCAGGAAGTCAATATGTAATTCTCACTTTTCTCTTTTATGGTACGTAAAAATACACAGCACTTAAATCAAGTATGAGCTATCATAAGCATGAAAATTGACCTCTGGATATAGACAGCAATAAGTGCCATCTGCTTCTCAAGATGCCTTTGCTAGTAAGAACCTTAACTTTATTTTGATATATTTGAGTGTGTTTGTGTTCATCATCCAAATTGTTTACAGATAATAACGCTTTCAATGGTTCCATTTTGGGTTTCTTACCTTTCTTTTATCTTGATATTCAAGATAAAAATCTGACTCTGTTTTACTTCTTTCTTACTGTCCTAGAATCAATATTATATTAACAAGACAGCTATTTAAATTTAATTATATATATTTTTAACTTTCACTGTTTCAATTCTAAAACTTCAAAAATAAAAAGACAGATAATGAACCCTCCAAATGTTGTTAAGTGTTTATGGTTTTTAGTCCCAATAAAAAGTGAAAGATACCAAAATATGTTAGTATTGGCAATATTAAACTTAATACTGTATCCTATAATCTTAATTTTTAGGAGTAATGACCATTTGTGGTTATAACGGAAATTAAAGTAAGCTGCAGGTATTATCTGCAGGTTCCTGCTGTCTCCTGTTTGGCATCTAAAATAGTGTCCAGAATTTGCTGTCTAATAGTCAGCCATTTTAGCTGCAAAAACTGTGGAAGGAAATGAGATGAGAAAACACACCATGAACAGAAAAGAAACTTTATATCAAAACAAGACAACAGAAGCACATGAAAATATCAGATGAGCAAAACCCAATCAACAGCTTGAGGCACTTCAGTCAGAATTTTATTTTGCCATGCCTGTTTTACACATTAGCTCTCACCTGTAATCCTCCATCATAGCCCTTTGCCAGAGTTTGTGGAATTACTCTCCCTTCATATGGAGGAAAACATAGCACTCCAGCCCTTTGACCAAGTGTATATTATGTGCTTAGAATGATGTAAAAAGCATCAAATAACAGTTCTGAATGGAAATTCTTGTATATAAGACCATCTTAAACAGGCTACGAAGATTAAAACAGACATATCTCTTCTTTTCCTTTTTGCCTTTTTTCTCATCGTAATGAACTAACTGAGATCTGAATAGTCCCCAGCTGCTTTCTTCAATCTGAGCCCCGCTCTTAATTTCTTAAGAATCTTAAGTCAAGCTTGATTTATAACGTATTTGTCTGTCTCACACTCCCCAAAATATTCTCATTTTGAATGAATAGTCACATGCTAGCAGTGATTCAGTACTGGCAAAAGTGGGTCAGATCATAGGATTACCCTGAAAATTGTCTGGGTAATTGTTTTAGAGTGGTTCGAGGATTCCCAAGAAAGTAAGCACATATACACTAACTACAAGGGAAACGCAAGCATTTTTTATTAACTACAGACATGCATTACACTAAAGGTATTTAGCAAAGCAATTGGCATACCGACCTGAGACCGTAAGGGAGATGAACCATCCGTACATTCTTGTGCCGTCTTGCACCGAGAGCTCAGCCCAGCAGTCGGTAGGTGCCAGCTTTACGTGGGCATCCCCACAGAGGCAACAGTGACCTCTCTGTACACCGGCCCACCAGTCTTTGGGAAATCCCGGTATTTATACATTTGCAGAGGAACGGGTTTTGACAGACGTGACCAGCGGGTGCTGAAACATGCCTCAGTTGCCAACTTTTAACATAGAGAGCCTATGGCGCATGCGCCCGCTGGTCAGGCACGCTGCACGCGACATAGCCATCCCATTTATTGGTTTGTAGGCTTTGTACACACGGCATATTACCATAATCCAGCAGTCACGTATTGACCATGCTTGAGCCAATAACAGAATGTTACAAGGTAATCAAATTATGAACTGTGCCTTGTATTCCTCCATTATTGCACATCTTCCCCTAGTAGAACTTCTTCAGTTCTGTGGTCAGCATTTCAAACAATAGACAACAAACCATCTGTTTTCCTGTGCTAACTGCGTTCTTCTCGGCTATCTACTTCTCATCCAGTGTCCATCCACGGACCAAAATTCCATCTTTTAACCCCTCTGTACACAGTAATTATTAACAACCTTAATGTCTATTAACACTTTTTTTCTCCCCGTATAAATTGCCTAGCTGGAAAATAAATATGGGCTTCCCATAAGAAGGGAAAAAACACTGAGATTGTTTTAGGATTTACAGCTGGAGACACTTGCTGATTGTATCTTTCAGCCCAGGTGGGCTCCATAAGAAGAGAACTTTCTTTTTATAAAACACAGCTTGCTTTGGTGACAAACTGCTTGCAAGAATGGTGCCACTGCAGTTTGCTCCTGAGCTGTGGAACAGACTGAGACGTGCTCTCTCCTCCTACAGGATGTGTCTCTAATTCCATACAAATTATTGTATAGCCTTCTTTTCTAAATCTATTGTCTCTGCTAGAGCTTTGCTGTGATTAGAGGTTACTGGAACAACATCTTTGCTACCAGTTCATGGCATACTGGTTGACTAGGTGAATTGCCTTTGAACTGAGCTTACTTTCATCCTTTTTTTTTTCTTTTTTTTTTTTTTCTCTGCTGTTCTTGCTATTGGTAATTGTAGGGAACTTGATTTCCCTGCTTACGGACTAGTCTGTGGTTATATTTGACTCACTGCAACTTAGTCTGTACCTACCTCATGTGAGTTGCCTTCATGCTTATGGTTTGTTTCCTTTTGCCACGGCTTAGCATGGCTTTTTACCACTTGGACAAAGAAACTGCTCATTTCCCCATTATGATGTTAGTTGCTAAAATCTCCTTGTGCTTTCTGGCATTCAGGATGAATATCAGGGTTTCTGACATTACCTAACTGTTTCTGTGCCAGGCTTGTTATTCTTCCAGGTTCCAATAAATGGGCTGTAATAATTTCTCATTTTTTGGAATTAGGGTCAAGAGTCTCAAGTCCATTTGTCCCTACTTTGAGCTGTCTCAGAATAACACAGTATAGTACTCTAGTGCTGCATAGACCTGGTAATGTCCTTGCCTGCTTTGCTCTGAATACCAGTCTCAGGTGTGTCTTCACCAACAGCTTTAATTTTCATATGCTGTGTAGGTATCATTGTGTTGTGTCATGCAGCTGAAAGAAGTGACAAACATAGTCACTAGACGTGGGCACTTCACTGCTTGAAGTTGTTAATAGTGTAGTGTACAAAGAGAAAAACTTCCTGCTTGACATTGCCAGGAGGGTTTGGGAAAGGAGATTATTGAAACTGGAATATATCCAGGTGTTCTGAAGCTAACTCTTCCCCTTTTACAAAAAGCAAGTTTTGATCTTTTATGACCAAAAGTGATCAGCAGTAATTCTACATTTCAAATAAATGCATTTTATATGAGGACAAGATATATGCATAGAATACCCAGCCTATCCTGTACTAGTAAAATGAAGCCTTTGTTATTCACTGGGAAGGAGTGACACTCACTGGTCGGAATATATAGTGCCATAAATTAACTGAATTCAGTTAAGGGGTCCTTTGAATGGTTTTAATGTGTGTTTTGGAAATGGAAAAGGGGGAGGGGGGAGATAGAGTGAGACAGTCTCAATGAATAAATACAACAGAGAAGCAACAATTATCTGGAAGTTACAAAACTTCCAGGCTGTATTAGCAGCCTTTGGACAGTTCTAGGTCTCTCAGTAAATAAATGGCACTGATCGTCCTGCCTTACGCTTCCTTATGCACATACATCTTTGCACTTTGTATCACCTTTTTCTTGCTTTATCCCTTTTTTTGAGGTTTACAAATCTGGTTACTTTTTCTGAGGCCTAATAGGAGATGTGGTTGAAGATGTAGTGGTAATGCCTGCAGGGTATGTAAGAATAAAACAGGGAAGGGATTGTGGGGGATGTGACAGTTGGAGGCTGTCTTGGGAACAGTGATCATGAAATGATAGAGTTTTCAATTCTGGGAGAAGCAAGGAGGGGGTCAGCAGAACTGCAACCTTGGACTTCCGGAGGGCAGACTTTGAGCTTTTCAGGAGCCTGGTTGGCAAAGTCCCTTGGGAGGCAGTCCTCCAGGGCAAAGGAGTCCAGGAAGCCTGGATGTTTTTCAAGAAGGAAGTCTTACAGGCACAGGAGCAGGCTGTCCCCGTGTACCGAAAGACAAACCATCAGGGAAAAAGAACAGCCTAGCTGAACAGAGAGATAGGGATGCAGCTTAGGGAGAAAAAGAGG
>RSEF01000003.1:82150712-82161165 GCA_003993805.1 Himantopus leucocephalus | reverse complement strand
CCCCCCCCCCCGCCCTCTTCCCACCCCCCCGAGCCCCCCCAGCAGGTGCATAAATCCTTTGGGTGATGATTAATTAATTCAGACAACATTGACACTTCTCCAAAGACACTGAAGTCAGTCTCCTTGCCGTGGAATAGTCCTGTGGCTTGAGGAACTTGTCTGAAGGAGAGGTGAGAAAAGGGCTCAGTCCAGCTGGAGTAGCATCCAGGGAGGTCCTTGAACATTGCCTCAACAGACAGGAGGGGCTGAAGGTGGCCAGCATCTTCCCTGTGGTTACACCAGCCAGGTGCTGTGAGTTGCTCCTGTAGGCTCTCCCACATCATGTGCCTGGAGTTTAGGAGTTAGTCCTGCAAAGGTGCCAGAAGTCACCCTTGGGCTGGGGGCAACCATCCCCAGCTCTTATGGGTCTGGTCTGAAGCATGGGGCTCTGCTGAAGGATTTCAGTCATATGCTGTCTTGTCCTTTGAAAATGATTTTATGAAGGGAGTCGTCTGTCTCATATGACCTTCCCACCACAGTTTAAAAAGTTAAATTAATGGGACTGTGAAATCTCTTGCTTTTGATATATAATAGACTCTTAACTTGATTCTTCCTTTCACTACTTTTGCTGTGCCTATTAGCCTATGACCCATATCTCCAAAGCTGGTTTTGAAGGGTAAAAAAGACCTGTCTTCAAATGTGAAAGGGTAATGAAAAATACACCATGGTAGTAAAACTCCATTGCAGTTGCACCTGCCCATGTTCCCAGACAAAACACAGAGGTATAGTTTTAAGTGTTGAGTAGGAGGGACGCATAATTTTAAGGATGTGGAGAGAAATAGGGCTGTAAAGAGAAGGTGCTTTTCTTCTAATTCTCTCTCTCTTAGCAGGACATATTCAGATTTGTAGCAGGATGACTGTGATTTGTGATGGGATAGACATGAAGGTTTTTCTCCATTCTGAAGCAGGTGAGTTAGCAGGGTAAGATTTCTAATAGATGAGGCAGAATAAAATGTGAGATAAAAGAGTGAAAGGTTGAATTGCAAGGGTGAAATGCTGGAGTGATGGAGTCAGATGACGAGTGAGGTGGCTGGGTGGATTGTTGGGTATGCTTGTGGACTTGTAAGAAGGAGGATATTGGGGACAGAGAGAAGAATGAAAGGACACATAAGGACAAACTATTGCTTACTTCCATTATGCTCTTTGACGTTCCTTATTTCAGCTTTCAGTCCTGAGGTGGGCAGAGGGATATTTTTTCCTCTCACTTCTCTGAAAACTTCCTTCAAAACACTTTCAGTAACAAAACCTCAGATTTCTACCTTTCCATTCCAAAATAATGTGATTAGCCAGCAGGACACTTGTAGATATTTGGGGAAGAATTAAGAAAAACTTGTGATTGTCTGCTCTCCCATTGAATTTGTCCATTAGACATCCCAGGAAAACAGTTAATGAAGGAGAGGCATAGTGCTAGTCATTAACAGTATTGGTAGTGAGATCCATGAATTACATGTAAATATGGTCATATTTCCAATTTATGTTGGTAGTTTCTAGCATATTATTGTTATTATGGTCAGTTTCCAGCTTACGTTGACTACTACATTAAAATATA
Source organism: Himantopus leucocephalus (assembly GCA_003993805.1). NCBI lineage: Eukaryota > Metazoa > Chordata > Aves > Charadriiformes > Recurvirostridae > Himantopus > Himantopus leucocephalus. The sequence continues at coordinate 82,159,577 of RSEF01000003.1, read as the reverse complement.
GTACTCATAATGAGTAAAGGTATCAGAATGTGTACTTAAAGGAAAGATGGCAGGAGTCACAGAATAATTTGTGTACAAATAACCCAGATTTTATCTCCTTAAAATAGTGACTCTCAGAAAAATTGCTTGGAATGTGTTCCTGTTGCTGCAGATTTTCCTTCGGTATACAACTGTAAGTAATGTTCTTAAAAGATGCTGCCTGCTATGAAATTTTCAAGTACAAATAACCGTACCCGGTCAAAACCAATTACTTCAGAGAGGAGAGGTAGACTGTTATTCACTGAGGATATTTACAGGTACCTTGAAATTTTAGCCCAACTCATTTCTGTGTCCAAAAGTAGTGTTATTCTGTTAGTCTTTTTGTTTGTATTTTTTTCAAAATGGCAAAAATAATGATAAGGGAAGAGTTAGGTTTTTTCTCACTTAAACATTAACAAGCTATTTCTGTTCAGAACTACATAGTGAAAACACCTTGGGAGAAAAAAAAATGCAAGAAAAATAATATATGTTTGAAAGATACAAGTTTTAAAGAGCTCTGAATGAGTTACAACAAATAAAAAAGCGTATAAAAATGTAACAGCAGCAAATTGCAACCAAACTCCATATGATTTAGTGTTTTTATCTCCAGTCACTGTTAAAAGAAAACAAACACAAAAAACAACTTGCCAAGAGTAATAGTTTCAAAGGTAGCTGCCAGTATCAACTCACTTTCTAATTTGAGATAAAGAATTCATTTTGTGCTTTCTGCACTTTTAAGATTTTCTTCTATTTATTTCTTTAGATTAAAGTTTTATCTATGACATCACATAATCAATATATATGCATGTATGCAGGTGTAGTGTCATGCATATATGTTAAACACACATTTTTAATAAAGGACTGAAAGGTATTTTGTAACACATTGGTATATCAGATTTAAAACTTAATTCTCTCTACTTTCAAGATAACTAGGGGATTACAAGCTGAAAATTTGAAATATGTCCTTAGTTTCTTTTTAAATGTTGTTCTAAAACATAACTATCTAATAGATTTTTGATTAAAATTTGGGGAACCTTTGTTTTCTATTGAGCTTTTGCAGAAGCCTAGCGTTCACTTCTCTACTGTCGTCTTGTGCTGTTACATTCATCATATTGATGATGATAATTGATAATGTCTGAGTTGCTCAAGCTGTATTTACTGTTACTGATTCAGCAGTAAAGGTTACTTAGATATTTGCAGAGATTATTTGTTCACGTTCTGTAACAGAGGCATAGTTGTCCAAATAAGGAAAAAAGGAAAGCTAGGTATAATGCGACTGCCTTTCTTCCATACTCAGCTACATCACACCTCAGTCCGCCACGCTGTCCTTTTTGTTTTATGAGCAAGTCTGGAAAGGAAAAAGCAAAGCTTGTGTATAACTCGGTTGCACTAATCCCTCCCTGTCATTTCTTCTCTGGAGCAGTAACAGAGTTGTGAGGGCCTGGGAATGCTGGCAGGGAAGGGGGAGAAGAGTTTTCTACAGTTCTGCTGAAATAGAGGTAAATCACTTTCCACTCTGCTGGAGTCGGTTGGTGAGCATGGTTGCACACATGCAGCTTGGAGGAGCGGGAATGATGCTGCTCGGAATGGCAGCTTCTGCCTATTACCTGTTTATTACCAGGGGGTTAGTGGGAAGACGCTGGTGGTGGATGTGACAGAGACCTTACTCACAGCCGTGCCAAAAGCAACGATCTGGTCCTACAGCAACTGCTTGGGATAACGGGGCGGGGGGAGTGCTGTAGCATTTCAGTGGTGCTGTCTGCAGCTGCATGAAGCTACACATGCACGGAGCTATGGCCTTATGCCAGGGGTTGTAGGATGGGCCACAGGCTCAAACCTCAGCTGCCCTACTGAACGTTTGACTGCATTACACATCCCATGAAGAAAATACACAGAACTGCATTAGACAAAACAAGCAAACAAAAAAAACCCCACCCCATTCTCCAACTTAACACCAATTTCACAATGTTTTGGCCATGACTGGTATGGTTACGGTGAGAATATGTATTGAGCTGAATTTTTACACTATTATTTATACCAATTACAAGAAATACACAAGAAATTAAGAATATCAGCTTTAGGGTTTTAAGATTACAGTTGGCAGAGTGTTGCCTTAGCCAAGTTGGTCAGGGTTGCTTTGGCCTCCACTACTGTGTTAGGTTCCCATGAGCAAAATACAGACCTATGGCTGTTATTTCATATATATGACCTATTTATTCAGTTGAAGGGAGCCCTGTGGTGTTTCTTTTTTCAGTCAACTGTGCCCTGCCACATCTGTTCCTAGGTGACTTGAAAAATAAACATTCTTTCCTATTATAAATCAAATACGTTGAACAGTAATGCAGAGCTGAAGAGAGAGGTGTAGCATGCTTGAGCAATAGCGAAAATAAAGTTGCCTTTCCTGATGGATAAGACAAGTAGTGCAACAACAGGCCTCTATTCTGCCTTCTCCCCATCCCCACCCCCACCACCCAGCCCTGTGATTTTCGTGTATTGTGATGTGGAGCAAAATTTGTACTTACAGAAAATGGATGCAGATGTGGCTGGTAGCCAGCTTACAGTGTAAACAATATCCAGTTTCATGTGTGGTTCACAGTGGGTATTCAGCGAGCAGGAGACAAAAAGACTATAAACCATGCAAAATAAATATTAATATTAAACAGGTTATGTTATTTTACAATCTCTAAGTAATCATGAAGTTTTAAAGCTCTGTTTGAAGAAACTTCTCCTAGGTGCCTCGGGGCCTTTGACAAACAAAACTGATAAAGAATTGTACAAAGAACCATATTCTCTTCAAAAAGAAAGAGAGTATGAAGAAAATTACTGCAGTAATGAGGATGAATTGTTAATAAAGGTTTAAAATTGCAAATGATGGTTTTGATTCTGTCGTAAATTTTCTGTTGGCAGATCCTACCATTCCTATAGAGTGCAGCTATTTTGAGCAAAGAGCCACGGGAATCAAAGTCCATTGCAAGGTCTGGATTTAAGACTAATTTTTCTCAATGAATATATGCTTGATACTGTTTGTGTGAGTTTATGTTTGTGTATTCTAGGTGAAATAGACAACCACAACTTTCTGAATATTACTTTCAGATTATAAAGATATTTTTCCAACATAATTGAAAGGTTTTGACCATATTTTTACTTTTTAACTATTTTTTTTAAATTTCCATATAAAAATAATTTTTTGGAAGTCAAAATTGAAACTTTTCATTGCAAATGTTAACACTTAAAAGTGAAAATTATTTTGTGTTGTATTAATATACTCACTTCCTCATATTTTAAAGAAAAATGAATCTTTTGCATATTGACAGCTTATAATTAAGTGGTACCCACAGTTAATGCAGTTGTAGATGAGAGATTCTACAGCTATTTTAGTGGGAACAACAACTAATTTCTATCTCAGGCAATGTGATATTTTCTAACGAGTTTTAGATCACACTAAACTGAACAGTAAGCATACCTCACTCATCGCTCTCTTTCAAAAGTGTATTTAAAAAAGATAGTTTTGGTCAGTTCATACCAAATACGTTACAAAGAAAACTACGAGATACTGAGGAATAATGGGGGAAGCTGAAGGAGAAAAAGAGACTGAGAAATGCCAATACAATAAGAAAGATGTTTTGATGTAGACTATGACAAGAGATTTCTGGTCTAGACTGGTCAAAGCCAGATGGAAATAGGAACTTTTTAACAATAACATAACAGAGGCAGAATTTTTATTAAATAAAATACTACATTTGCTGCTTTAGGAAAGAGGTAGATGATACTGGCACATCAGAGCATACTGATGGCTGCGAGAAAGGGTATTTGCCCTTCAGGACCACATATGGGACCATGTTCTGTACCTTGTGAAAGCGAAGACGTTGCGTTACACTGCAGTTGTTTGTAGCCTTGAATCTAGTATGGTACAAGGATAAAAATCTTTCAGTTAAAAAATGTAGGTATAGGTTAAATAAGGACTAATAAAAGCACATATTTCAAGATAAGCAACTCCAGGTGATTTGCATTCAAGGCTTTTAACAGACATGGCTGATGATTTCCTTGAATTGTTAGGCTTGGTTTTCAACACTGAGTTTCAGCACTCAAAGCATTTTGGTAGTCCCAGAAGTAAACAGGAGATCCAATGCTGTACCAATATAAACAGCAAAAAAGTGTAATTATAGATTTGTCAGCCTGATAATGATCTCAGGCAGAATAATGAAACAGATGATACAGCAATCCTGTTTTGTTTATAAAGGTAATAAAATTGATGGAACGCACTTAGTCTTCTATAAGGCATTTCATTTGGGTAGCACATGACATGTTGATTAAGAAATAAAATCAACATGGCACATACTGAATTGATTAAAACCGAGACAACTGAAAGGTCTTAAAATATTACTGTAAATGAAGAAGCATCATTCTTCAGATGTTTGTCTATGAGCTCCACAGGGATCAGTGTTTGACTCTATTATATTTAATATACTTTTTCAATGCTTGGAAGAAAATACACAATGATACTGATAAAGTTGCAGATGGAAAATGTTGTGAGTGCAGCGAATAATAAAAAGGGAAGTCTGATGCAAGGTGATCAAGACTGTCTGGCAATGTAGGTGCAAACAGCTGAATTTACATATGGCCAAGCATAAAGCCATAGACCTGGCATGAAAGGATGTTACTTCCAATAAAAGAAGAAAACTTTTCTACTCCACAAAGCCTTGATTATAAAGCTCAGGTGAGCACGAACTGCAATGTTATTGCTTGGAGTTTTTGTATAGAAATGAGGAAGTTATGTCACCTTTGAATACTACTGCTTTAGAGTACCATGCTCTGATCTGGTCCTACAGACATATAAATAGTTTAGAGAGGTTACATGATAATCCTTGGGATTATCCTATTGGGAAATAAACCCATACAGTGTGTAACTCTAGGAGCTTAATCTCGTTTAAGCTAGTAAATTTGTCAAGTAATTAATTGTTTATCAAGATTAAAAGGTGACTTGTTTGCAATTTAAGGCACTTACATGGAAATAAAAAATTTGAAACTATGATAAAATTATTGGCAAGGTCTGAGGACAAGATATTAAAACAAGACAAACTCAGATCAGAAGAAAGCTACAGACGTTTTCCAAGCAGGAAAACTTTGCAAAGCTTAAGACTGGGCTCTCTACAGCTAGGATTATTGAACAGGTCAGACCGCATCCAGGGCATCCTATGGCTTGTGTTCAAGAGGAAGTCAGACTCTGTGTTTGCAGAGGTTGCTCCTGGCCTTGGAACCGATGACTTTATATACAGAGGCAGACATTGAATAACACCATGTTTTTGGGTTAAGCCACTGCTGTGATGATGCAATGCTGTAAAATATGGTATAAGTGCCACAATAGGTCTCCTCTTTCCTCTGACACCTGTCCTCTTTTGGTTGAAAAATTCTTAAGTGTTTATCAGTTTTTGCAGTATGTCTGGGAAACCGTCCAAAACTTTATAATAATAGATTTTCTTCAACATGGTGGTCTCCTAAGGGCAAGAGAACTTACTAATCTTTCTGCCATGTCCAGCTGCTAACTCTAAAGACTCATAATTGCATTTGGTCTTATATACTGCATGTAGTCTGCTGCTACTTGGAAAAGGCAATGAAGATAAAATCAATGTAGTTCTGTCATACTCTTGTTCTGTAATACTGCATTACACTATGGAACATCTGTTAGCTCTAGCGTTGCCCTGACTAATTGAAGTAGCCCAGTATAAATGAATTTTGAACCAATCTCACTGTATTACTGTTACGTGTTCATGGCAGTCAGAATTATTGGTCACAGGGGTATTGTGCCGCAAACCAACAATGAAAATGTGACTTTAATGGTTTTAGAGGAATTTGATTGCTCCTTCTGTTATACATCATTCACAGCCTGGATTCAAGCCACCGCAATGTGAATGTTCGCGTGTGTGTGTGCTGGCAGTGGAGACAGTTCTCAGGAAATGAGGACCATACCAGTACTTTACGTCTCAGTAATCAGGAGGTTTTGGAATCCTCTATTCGGGCTGAAACCAATCAGTTCAGATGAGGAAATCCTGAGGTTTATGCTAGGTATTTGTTGACCTAGCATCTCTTCAGTGTGATTCCTATGCAATGCCTCATTCACTATAAGCATGAAGCTCTCTATAATTGGGAGTAGTCCATGAAAGGTACACAGCTGCATATGTAGCTTCCCACATAATTTCAAGTTAGTTAATTTTTTTTAGGCGTGTTATGGTGGCATTATGATTTTGTGATTCCTCTGCAATAACTATTTAGTATCTATCCTTAATTACTTTTGCATTCAGTTTGGAACAGTTTTATAGGATCTATATGAAGGACACTGTAGCATGTTCTTTTATTTCTGAAGAGTCATCTGTAATTGTAGTCTTTCAGCATCTTGGGGCTGAATTCTGTCCTAAATTATGTCCTTTGAATTAATTTAATGCAATATAAGTCAAACAGATTTTGACCTTTATTCAGTTCTGAAAAGGCATTATGTAAAAATGCACCTTCTTATTCAGCAGATCTGCTCTGTATTCAGTCACATTTGAATTCAGTGACAAAAAATAAATGTGTTCTACATCCTGCTGATAGAAGCAGGGAGCTGATGCAGATGTGGGAGTGTAGTGCGGGTTCCCTTCTGACTCACCATCATTAACAGAGCTGCTGTGTAAGGGCTGGATTTGACAAAGCCTCCAAACACCCACACCTTCAATCGACTTCAGCTGGAGTAAAATGGACAGAGATCTTTGAAAGGTAACCCTTCTTATTTGTATTAAAAGACAAAATTCCATTGGCACTCTAGATGTAAATGAAGAAGGATTTTCTCTAAAATAGAGTCCTATTGGTAGCAGCCCAGCTAGAAATAAACATTTGAGTTTCATTTTTAAGGCAAAGATGAAAAATCATTAGCCAGAGGGAGAAAGGCAACATGTTTAGCTGTAAACAGAGCCAGTTTGATCCGAAGTTATTGAGCAAATAAAAGCTGCTTCTGTTGCAAATAAATAGCATGGCAGAAATTCTATTTGTTGTCTGTGCTAAGGTGAAACACTATCCCCCAGAGCTGTGGTCTGACTTTTGTCTTCATAGTGCAGGACTAAGACTTTCTGGAATGCAGTGGCTATGTTGTATAGCTGTGTAGACACTGAAACTCTTTTATTTATTTATTTATTTATTTATTTATTTATTTATTTTAGGAGGTGAGACAATCCTATCCAAAATACCCAATGGCTAAGAACCTAGGAGAATTGATTCTGGTTGTCAGAACCAGACTTGGGTAAATTATTCATTATACCATTGACTGCTGATACCAAGGAACTTCTTACTCTGAGAAAACTGACCTTTACTCTGATTGCACAGTGCCTTTATGCTAAAGAAATATAGCTAATCATTGCAACTTTAACCCTAATGTTTAAGGCCGTAGTTCACATATTGTACAAACACAGTGGGGTAAGGGGCCACTTCCCAGGTCATTGAGTCCAATCACTTTGTATGACAAGCGGCTAAAAGTGGTAATCTCCTTTATAAACTTTAGAAGTGATTAGGTTTCTGTTTCAACTGCTTGTTCAAGAGAACCATTTAGGAACGGTTTAGGAACTGCTTTAAGGCACATTCTTCTGATTTCCAGCCTACATGTGTGCATAAGCAACTGACACATGTATATATACACATATATTTCTGTGAGAACATCTTTTAAAGGACTTCTTTACCACTTTGGTATTTAACATTAGGATTTACTTATAGACATTATGCACATTCCCTTGCAGCGTTTGTTTTGATATACTAAAAAAATGTAACCTCTCTTCTCCGTTTGAATGATAGGCTTTTCATACAGTCCTCTTTGAACTTGTTTCAGTTTGGATCCATCTTTTTTAAATATGGAAGACTAGAGTAAAGCAGTGGGAGGGAGAGGGAGGAGAAGAGGTCAAACATTTGCTTCATATCTGCTAGAAAGGCCTTCCTGATGCATTCAGAGATTGTATTTGCATATTTTAGTGTTGTACTATACTAATACTTTAACAGTCATGACTCTTCAGTCATTTCCAATTCTTCACATATAGCAGAAGTGCTTATTATCAGTTCTCACATTTATTCCCTTTCCTATTTCTCTGTTCTGAAAGATCACCTAGTTCTTTCTGCACGGTATCCTGAAATTTTCTTTTATTAGTGTGCACTCTCAGTCTTACATCATCAGCAAACTTTACAGCCCACTCCTACTTAACACCATTAAAACATAATTGCATCATTAATACACATTTAAACAAGATCAACTTCAAGGAGGAGTTCCACTAAGACTCAGGCTGGTATAATCTCTTTTGAAACTACCAATGCCATGGCTGCTTTAGCTCATTCCTTAGACATCTTACAATCTCTTTACTTTCCCAGGCAGTGAAACAGCTCTTTCAGGGCATGAAATACCTTATAGATTAAGCCTTGTCCCCTACATTTCTTTTGCAATCCCCTAGAAATCCAATATAGTGAATATTTTGTGTTTATAGACATAGAATAGTTTGCATTGGAAGGGACTTTTAAAGGTCATCTAGTCCAACCCCCCTGCAATGAGCAGGAACATCTTCAACTAGATCAGGTTGCTCAGAGCCCCATCCAACCTAACTTTAAATGTTTCCGGGGATGGGACATCTACCGCCTCTCTGGGCAACCTGTCCCAGTATTTCACCACCCCCATTTTAAAAAATTTCTTCCTTCTATCTAGTCTAAAACTACCCTCTTTTAGTTTAAAGCCATTACCCCTCATCCTATCACAACAGGCCCTGCTAAAATGTTTGTCCCCATTTTCTTATGAGAAAAGCCTGAGGCACTTGGATCTTTTTAGTCTAGAGAAAAGAAGACTGA
>RSEF01000003.1:82128321-82140308 GCA_003993805.1 Himantopus leucocephalus | reverse complement strand
TATCTTAATTAATTTAGCTGTAAATTAGCCTTCAGGATTTCCATGCAGTCTGTCTAAAAGGTCACTAGAATGCTAATAAATTCTCTTGTCTTCTTTAGCTATTCTACATACCATAGGCTGTGTAGTGAGAAGTGACTGAACTTCCTTTGAGACATTTACTCCAAAATAATTTTTCTCATCAGAACTATGCAGTACATGAAGTTTAAGGAAAGTGCATGTTTTAAAAATATGAATAAGTTCTGGATACTACCTTGATTTTGTTTTCATGATGAATATCAATTTTTCCTATTGAGTGCAGAGCACTGTGACAAGGTGCTAGTGGAAGATGGATTTATTTTTTTTTTAATATATATAATTCCTGGATTCTGAGGGGAAAGGAGAAAGGAGGATGGAAGGAATATCTCATCTCTCTCTATGACAACGTGTTGCTGGATGAGGAAGACAGTTCCTGGCCCAATCTCATTCAAAAACTGTTTCAAAAATTAAGTACATGGGCTACACCTCTGAGTTGATATCTTTTCATGTATTGTACTTCACAAAAAAATTTCTCAAGCAGCTGTATAAAAGGATCTTGTACATGCTTGGGAATTACTTTAAATTGCATTCTTATCATGATGTACAGTTATATCACACCAAAAACCTGTCAGTCTTAAAAGAGCTGATAATTCAGACATGATTTATAGAAGTGTAGGTAAAACGCTACAATCTTATTCTGTGGCCTTGTATCAGTGATGTGTAGATTAAATGAGTCTTAATAATATGCTGTGCTATAGTACAAGATGACAGGTCTCCTTCTAAGGATTACAAAGTATTGTATGTATCTATGCTGTTACTATCTACATAGAGTGACATGCCATTTAACTGTCAAAGTAAGATGTAGCTCCTCTGCCTGGTCTCACACCAAAAGAATTCATAGAACTCAGGGAAAATTTGGGAAGAATTGTTTTGCCTCCATTTATCCATAAAACCTTTTTCTTTCCACAACATATATTGCAAAAAAAGGTAAGAGGGATGAAAAAGCTGTATAAAACTGTTGTCTTTGTCCTGGTAGATTATGAACCCATATAGTTCAAATTCTGAAGGACTAAATTCAAAGAATAAGCAAAAGTGCATCAGTTGATCAATTATCAAATATTTCCTACAAGTTTTGTTGCTAATTGTAACTTTACTTAGCGTCTGTAATAGTGATTTGGAAAAAGAGATGTTCATAGCTGTTGCTATCAAGAGTATCAAGAGAGAACTTTAAAACCTGGACCTGGTGAAAGCTGATAAATGTGTAGAAAAGATCATCATAAATTCATCTTGGAAGAAAAAATGATCTAAGAAGACATCATCCTAGATGAGATTACTTAGTAGTAAGGAAATACTTAAAAAATTGTGCAATCAAAATACATGTTGTCAATAATTTAAATATGTTATGATACCCATTTTTAAAAAGCAGCTTCAGATTGGTCATACATCTAAAAGTAGTACCTAAAAGATCAATGAGAACACATTGTCTCACTATAAGCATGAGCAGTAGCATCAGCTTAACCCATACTGTAGTGTTTTCAGTCCTGAGTGTTTGGTTACAGAGATACTGGTACTCAAAGGAGAAAACGACATATGCATCCTTATACACCACATAGCGCTGTAGGGTAGCCATCTGTGTCACAGTGCTATTTCAAACAAGACTAGGAAGGATATGCCTGCAGCTCACTGCTGCATCACAGAGAGGTTCCCAGCTCCAACAGGCAAGCTCCAGAACAGGAAGCATCAGAGCGGCAGCATCAGTTTAGCCAAGTGCACTGTAAATCAGAAGAGTAAAACCACCTAGGGATATTCTCTGCTATTGAAAGCACCATACTAAGATCACTAAATAAAGGAGAGAGGTGAGTTGCATGGATGTTTGATGACTTGCCACAGATTTTATAATAGCTGTCGAAAACTAGGCTAAGGCCTTTCTCAGTACTGACCTTGCTTTGGTCAAAATGAATACGACCAGTCTTTTTCACTTCTGCCTCATACGCTTTGTTGCCAGTGCCTTTGTACTCAGGGATTCAGAAGTGACTGTACTGAAGTGTCTTGAGCTGATCTTCTCATGCCCTTTTCTGTTAAGAGCGAATATTTACATTTTGCTGAGATTCTAAAAATAATAACCCTAAAAATGAAGGGAAGACTGGAATGCAGGACACTAAGGCTACATCAGCGCTAGTAAAACAAGTCACTAGCATCATCTCGCACGGCTCAGTTTTTAACAAGTTCCCTGGCTTGATCTTCTCTGGTGCTAAGAAATGCAGAAACATGATTCAGGGTCTGGCAAAACACACAGAATCAGTTCAGCTGGCTGTGTTGGTAAATCTCTCCCATTTCAGGAGACATAGGTTTGTGCATAGCCATGTGGGTATAAGCCATCTTCAGGCTCTGGCTAGGTTTTTGTTCCATACACGTGACCTTAGATTCATTGCCATCAGCTGTCTTTCTTGAATCAGGTACTTGAACTGAGTCTTCAATATCTGACCTTAATCTTCCCATCCTGGGATAAAGATCATTCAGACAGGAGGAATCTGGTCATGCTTATGGTTTTGACCACAGCTTTCATTCCAGACTGCAGAACACTTCTCTAAAAAAGCATTTAATTGAATGTGTTTTTTCCCAAAATAGTTTTGGTTCTGACAACTCATGATTTTCTTATAGAAAAATATTCAAACCAAATCTGCTTCAAAGAGCTTCTTGTTGTGTTTCAAGAGCAAAACTTTACTTACCTTTGAATTATAGGTTCTTCCTTCAATCTGTCCACATTTACTCCAGTTTTACTGTGCGCAGGAAGCAAAAATGTATTTTATACTGTGTGTTTATTGTTGAATCATGCACTTCACACTTATTTCTAAGTATTATTGATCAGCTACAGCTCATCGTTTTGAAAAAGGAAATAAAATACATGAGGTCTTCACTAGTGCTGTTTTATGATTGAGCATTTAAACACACCCAACAGTTAGAAGCTGGCTTTCAAAGTGGTTGCAACACTACCATATCCTAATTTAAGGCTCGGTTTGGTGAAGCCGTAGGTATATGCTTACATGTGCACTGACTAATATGATTCTAATGTAAGAAATATGGAAAATACTAGTCCAGTCCATCACCTACTTCCAATTATCTGCTACATTAAAGTCAGAGCTCATTCCTCTACACATCCCTATTGCTGAGTTAACCTCTAAGGACAACATGCTTATCTACCAACATTAGCAACACACGGCATCCAAAATTAGAGCAGCACATGCATTCTCTTCTAATGCTTCTTTTTTCCTGGTGACCCAGTATTTCATATCTCCTCCAGCAGGTCTCTTTCTTACCCTTCCAGCTCCTTTATCTACTAGTTCTTTGCTCTTGCCTTACAAGACTTACTAGACTCTACTATTTATGGCAAGTCTTGTTAAAAGTAGTTTGGATATCACAAAAACTGTGCTAGGTTGTTTCTAAATCTAGTTCTACCCTTTGTAGTGAAGCCACTTTACAGTTTAGATTTAGATCTAGAGCAGATCTATAGTAGATCTGCAAGATCTACAGTCTACATCTAGTTCCAGTCTAGATGCCGACATTGATCATAATGTTGGTTCTTAAGGAGCACCTCTCCTCCACTTCAGGAGATTCTCCTCATTCCTTCCCTAAATTTCCATTAGATTTAAAAAAAAAACTTGCAGTTGGTTCTACTTGTACATGTTTTTCTCTATGGATCGTGTCCACCAAGTAAATGGTATTACCACCTTGGAGCAGTTCTTCCTTCATTCTCCATATTCTGCCTCATTGTGTCCCAGCTAAAATCTTTGTCCCTTTGAAGTCTCTTTATAAATAAAAGTAGTGTATTTAGGGGTCCTGGTAAATAGATGCAGTTTGTCAAGAGTAGCACAGCATAGCATAGCATAGCATAACATAGAAACAGAACCATATGAACTTTTACATCTTCATCAGCTTTATCTCTGATACTTCCCAATACAAAGATCATGGAATTTATATTCGCACAGGCTCGAGGCTTCAGAAAATAACCATAGATAGAAACCATAAATAACCATAAATAGAAAACTATGGACACATCCTAGTATCTCACTTTTAAACTCCAATCCCATCTTCATATTCAAATACACTTACCAGTACACATACCTTGGTTTCACATGCATGTGTTTTATCAGTACACACAGCTACAGAGTATACATCTTAGCCATAAAAGAGATCAGTTCAGAAATTGATTATCTTAAATTTATTACTTTATGACTGCTAGAATTTAGCCTGCACTACTGAAGCAAATGAAGTTTTGCCTTAGACTCTCCTGTGAGCAATTCTGTAGGCTGTGTCACTTAGTAATTGGGCGAAAATGAGGAGAATTTGAGTTACATATCAGAACAGGCCAAAGATTTCAATGAGACTGGGATGAAATAATAAATAATGCATTTTAGCACATCAGTCACGGCAGTAATTTAATTCACATCATATTCATACAACTGGAGTATTCCACAGCCTCAGAAGTATTGATCTCAAAGTTTTACAGAAATAGAGCCTATATTATATATATTTAGAGCTTAAATTATATTTATTTCTCAGGCAGCCAGTTTATTTGAAATTTACTGGTAATATTCCAGGAGAAAATTGTGATTGATAATTATCTGTTTATATGGATTATTTGAATAAAAACCTTATTTGTCAAAATATATGCTATGAAATATGGTGTAAATTAATCAGATCAGTTGCACTAATAACTGTTGGCTCTGGACTAGAAGAGAACTTCAGGAACAGCAACTTCAAGAACAGCAAAAAGAACAGCCCTGGATATAGAATACACAGCACACAGAGTGAGATTTAATTTTAAAGGGTGAGTGGTTTCTTTCTCTGTTGGTTACCCTTCGGCGTGTTCAACTAATGCACTTCCCTCTCTGCCCGTTCCTTTCACTGCTCAAGACTTTTTCTTCTGATGCAGAGTGAAAATTGCAAGGCTTTTTGAATAGTAAAGTGACTCTATTTGACAACAAGTCTAAAATAATTTCCAATAATCCACATTATAAAGGAATCCCATTTCTATCAAGTTAGCAAAATATATTTTGTATTGTAAGCAAAATGGAATAGGTTTCTGAAGTTTCTTCCAGGAAACAGAATTAAGAATGCATTTAGCTTTCTGGATCTTAGGCACTTAGCTTATTTGGATCATAACTTACAAGAATTAAGTTATGATCCAAAATTAAACTCTGTCTAAACTGGGGAAGTCTGAGTCTCTGTCTTCTCTCCCCCCTCACCTTTATCAGTGCACACATTTACCAGTGCAAATGCCAGAACGGACACAGACCAGGACAGTTGTGATGTTGTAGGTTTTTACAGCAACTTTGCAGAGTTTTGAGTGGTTACATGAGATGTAATGTAGTGACAACAATCCTGAGATGACCATGTTTGCATTATATCTTTTGTCATTCGTTATAAAGGGTATAAAACCCAAGACCTGCCATAATTACTACCATTACTACTTACAAACATTATGAAAAGTCCTGAGGCTTCATGTTTTGAGGCTTAAACATGTCTCTAGCTGTGAGATATGGAGAAAAGACCTAACATATTTAGAAAAAAAACAGAGTTTCTAAAATCTTTCTCTCCATGCTATAGCATTGGTTACAAAAAGAGGTGACAGATTGTAGTAGAGTGCATAGGAATCTGCTATAGAATAGTAATTCCTGTTTCGTCTGAAAGTGCTTTAGAGCTGTGGAGGTCTTTTTTGCAAACTATTGCTCTTGTGACTGGATGGTCCAAATAAGTAAAGAATATAGATGTGAATCAAATAAAGAGTATAGAGGTGAACTGAAGATGAAGGATCAGCCCCTTATTTAATGAACACCAAGTTAATTGAAGCTACAAAAAAAAAACCAGCTTGGAGTTAAAATGCAGCATCTGATCAATGGTACATAGCAACAAAATAGAGAAGTTGAAAGGTGAAAAAGGAAGCATATCTTTTCCAGTTAAAATTGCAAAAGCAATATAGGCAGGTGTTACCCACCTGCAAATTGGCTAAGGCACTGACATTATTTCATAAAACTCAGCCTGTGTTGAACCTCTTTCTGGTTATTCCTTTGCTTGTTTTTGCTAAATTCATTAGCTAGGCACTTGAGAAAATTTGCACTCAATAATTAAGTGCTCAGTAAATTGCTCAGTCCCTGTGACGTGTTATGGCCCAGAACCGGAGTTACAGAGGAAATAGGCTTTTGGAGCCTTTGAACAAATGAAAATGTGTTCTTGAATTCTTTAACACTGTTGTTTCAACTAATAGGACTTAGTTGCTGGAACCAAAGTTTTTAAGCAGGTGCCCAAGTCACGCTTATGCTTCATACCTCCACACTCCCAACTCAGAAGGCCTGGGACAGGGACCAGGCATTGGTTCTGCACCTGAGATTCACTGAGCAGGTGAATAACTTCATCCCCATTAGCAGCAAAGCAAAGGTGATCACAGAATCCTGATGGGTATGAAGATGCTCGTCTGCATGCACAAGTTCAGGCTCTTAACCTGGATGAACACAGGTCTGTGCCCCTTTGCTCTTCATTTTCTCAGAAAGTAGCACAGCCCTAGATAAACTCCCTTCTTTGGGTACTTCTTAAGTTACTGTTGTCTGGTAAATTAACATAGAAAATGAAACCAAACTATTTGAAATTAAATATTACAGTTGTAAAGATTCCATAGGCTGCAACTACTCATGCATACCAGAATTATTGCTTTACAAGATTTGTGTATTCTTGTAAGGCTTGTGTTATTCGGATAACATTGCTCAAATCAAACATTATCTCAGGCACTATTTCCTTTTTATCCTATAGGCATGTTCTTGGAGGACTGTATTTTATTCTCCGCCTAGTAAACCATTTCTGTGAAAAACCTCAATAATTGGCCTGTGAGTGAACTGCAGCTCCAAGTCACTATATATGCCTGTAACACAGTATCTATATGACAGCACATTTTAACTACAGAGAGCAATGCATTTAGAAATAAATTGCAACTGTATCTTCTCCAGGAGCTATTTTCCTTTATACAACTTCCTCCCTAAAACCTGAAAATTAAATCATGTTGTGTCTTTGCACCGTTTATGTTTTTGTCATACAGATTAAAAACCTACAAGCATTTGTCACTGCCTTTATTTATTGTTACTCCTTCAGTTCTAATTCCTCTTTGCCATTCCCAAGTTTTGTGCTCTTTTTCACTGTCATTAGGATTATACACACGTGTACACTCCCTCCATTTTGCTAGCCAATCCTTCAGGTGCAGAATTTAGTGATAATTCTGTCTGCATGCTCTGCAGGTACCTCAACTTCTCCAACACGGGTGTCTCAACCTTAGCTCCTTGTCCTCCTTTCTCCCGTGCCCCTTTCTTTCCTCTATGTTCTGCCTATACATCGTTCTAGAAGTATCTACAGATCTGCTACCCTTTCCTTTAAATCCCTTCTGAATAGCCTATTCTTCCGTGATGCCCACAAGAATCTCATCGTTCGTTTATCCTTATCCAAAATGTGTTTTATCCTTTTATCCAGATAGCATAATAAATAATCCTGATTTGGATAGATCCTGCCAAACATTAGCCAAGTTGTGACAAGGGTCTGACCCTGGTATGAAGGGAACTCCTCTACTTCTGTTGTTCTATCCTTCTGCACTCATTTCTTATCCTCATATTCATTATGTTACATGTAGAATAATTTGGCATATATTCTTTGGGTAAGGATCCTTGTGTTTCAGCACAAATATTAGATTGTTATTGAGCATCATTAAATAACAATATTAATTAGGTTTTTGCAACTGGAAACACAAACATTGTCAACTTGCAAAGATAAAAAAGTGCATTTTTCCCTATATTTGTATTCTTCTAATTATAAATATGGTACTAATTATATATCTTTAAATACTTTCCATTCATTAAACAGTTTAATAATATTTTGAAGACATACTCAGTACTTGGAGAAAGTAGTATCTACTGTTTTCAATCTAGATAATAGACAGCAAAGAAACACAAAGCAATTACCATCAGGCTTTGAGATAGACAAAAAAGAGTTATGAAATAGTATATGAATAGATTACAGATCAGATAGGTATTTATCTGCAAAAGAGAAAGATTTTCTGCTAATGGTGTAATAAATGTACGCAGTGACAACCACTAAAACACACGCATCAGAACAAAGGGAAGATCACCTAAAGCATGATCAATATAATTTGCAAAAAATGTGGTTCAATATAAAATGTATTTCAAATCATGAAACGTAACACTAGACTAAAAACTGAAAGAATTTTTTTTTTAAAACTAAGGAACTAAAAACTAAATTACATAATTACAAGATCATCTCTGCAGGGTTGGAGATACAGCATTTTGCCTGGGAAATGGCATGCGTTCTTACAAATGAAGACACCTAACGTGGCACTTCAGAGAACAGGGTGAGAATGTTAGCATCTAACTCCAAGAACCTGATTCAAAATGTAAAAGCGCTTTTGAAGCACTGCTTCATCTCATGGAGGTCTTTCCCTTTGGGGATCACAAAATCCTAATTAAAATGTCTGTGCCTACACATACTCCAAAATGTATCAGGAATACAATTTTAAGAGGTAATTTTCCTTTTAGTAAAGTGTGTGTTGAGTCACACAACAAATGTGTCTTTTCTTCCTCTTTGCTGGCTTTTTGTTAGCATGGACTACCAGTGGGATGGCTCTTGCAGAATCTCTCGTACTCAGCAGGGCAGGACCTGTCCTTTCTTCCTCTGCATTGTCAAAAGTCTGTGTTATTCCTACTGACTATGAGGGAAGAAACACATGGAAAGAAAGGGAAACTGAGGTATTTTGGACTGCCACATAAGCAGTAGCTCTTGGCAGAATATCAAAACCCCGTGCACAAGCACTGAAAGCAAAGAAGCTGTTGAGAGTCGGGGATAATTTGTGTATGATGGCACACATTGATATCTCATCTTCCTCCTCTATAAAGATGTTCATAGAATATTAATGAATGAAAAAAGATGGCTATTAGGGATCTTAAAAACAAGAGCCCAACAGCATATTTGATTAAGGTCTACTGTGCAGGGCAGTTGTTTGCAAACGTCTCTGTGGAGTTGCGTTGTGTTTCTCTATTCTGAGCTGCAACTTCCTCATTATTCTGAGCATTTCATGCTTAAAAAGCTTTCTGTTCATGGTGTGTTATCCCACACCCACTCATTTCATTCATTTTTAAAACCAAATTACATTCTTGTTGTGAAATTGGCTTACATAGTGTACCTGTAATGGGCAGTATTTCTTTCTTTCAGGTATGTGCCTGACAGATTATTCCAATTTTGTTGAAGCGTGATCCCAAATTCTCTTGGGAAGTCTGGCTAATATAACTCATTGGACCTAGGGGTCTGTATTATACCCATGGCGGTAGGGTATGACCACCTATTCTGTTAAACTGGCAAAAATAAGGATTCAAATCTTTGTGCCTTAATATCAAACTTGGAAGAAGACACTCCATGTTTTAATGTCACAGCAGGTTACTATATTTAAAACCATCAGTTTGAGGCAGAAATCACACACGGTGACTTATGGAGACCAAAACAACCTGTTCGCCTCTAACTTGGTTTATTTTAATATTTTCATCAGAAAGCATGCAATAATTCTGTAATAACTTCTGTATGACACATAAGTACTTCAAGTCATCTTAAAAAGTATCTTTTCCTTTTCACCCCCAGTAAAAATCAGTTCTTCCTGTCCTGAATAAATCTTAGTGAATGTTTATATTTTCCAGTCAAAATATCCTCATTATTTGTGACAATGACTCATGTTACCTTTAATTGCTTGATGGATTTTTTAAAAAATCCTAAGGTATATAGTGTGGAAACTACACAACTTTAAAAAAATAGATGTCACCATCTTTAATGTGCTATGAAATTAATTTCAATTTTTGTCATTTTACAATACAAGTGATTTCATATCGTAACTGTCGTCAGAAGACTGAAATACCATGTCTTCTGATAAAAAGTATATACCCTTGTATTTGAATATGATTTCAGAAGCATGTTTCTAATATGACTTCTGAACATAGCTGTAATAAATATTTTCATATCTGCTTTTTGTTTGTAACTTGTACATAATTACAGTCCTGTTCTTAGAATGAGAGTTAAGCAGTGCTCTGACTTGTTTACTTTTATGTTTTCATATTCCAAGGGGATGAATTCCATAATTAGAAATTTTTAACGTCTTCCACAGACAATTTAATTTGCACATTACTCATTATTTTAGGATAGTCACAATAGTCTCTTAATTATGCAGCCTGTGGTGAAAGCATGCAGTTGATAACCGAAACACAGTGTTTAAAAAGAGATCAATTCTGATATCAAAATATACAGAAAGGAATATTAGAGATTTTCTAGCTCTGAAACCAGAAACACAAAGAAAGGAAATCTACTAGCAATGATGGTGCGCATATATATATATGTAACTTTTTTATTATAATATAGCATTGCCTTCCTCCTATTTGTCTTGAACAAGGGTACCACAACAGCCGCTCCCTGCTGCTGTTTCATCACACAGCTGTTCCATCTACCAGCCTTAGACTCCTGATATCTAAGGGACAGTGAGGGCTGCCTGCACGTTCTCTTCTCAGCTCAACCATCCTCCCATACTGAATTTTTCTCCATTCCTCTTTTCAATAGGTTGCATGCTTCTCCTGCTCCATGCTATTATTTCTCATGAGATATTACAGATTCCATGACATCCACTCCTGAGAGTAACAAATGTCAAGTCATAGTTTGGAATAAAAGGGAGATGAATCTATACAAAAGAAGGGAAAGGAAGGAGGGAGTTAGAGAATAAGTAGAAAAGAAAAGTGTGGTTGGAGATAACTTGGATAACTTCCAGAAGGTAGAAGGAGGAAAAGAGAAAAGACACTGTTGTGGTTTAACCCCAGCTGGCAATGAGGACCACAGAGCCGTTCACTCACTCCCTTTCCCCTCACCCCTCCCCAGTAGGGTAGGGAGAAGGGGGAGAAAAAGGAGGAAAAATAAACCCTCATGGGCTGATATAAAGACATTTTAATAGAACAATAACAGAAGAGAAAAATAAAAATAATAATTGTAAAAGAATATACAAAATAAAGTGATGAAATATAATTATTCTCACCACCTGATGATCAGTTGCCCAGCCTGTCTTGAGCAGCGTTCACAGATTCCTGCCCCCCTTGCCAACCTTCATTTATATACTGAGCCTGACGTCTATAGTAAAGAGTGTTCCTTTGGCCAGCTTGTCCTGGCTATCCTCCCTCTCAGCTTCTATGGGAAGCTGAAAAAGTCCTTGACTTAATGTAAACGGTACTTAGCAAGAACTAAACCAATATGTGTTATCAACATTTTTCTCATACTAAATCCAAGACATAGCAGCTACTAGGAAGAAAATTAACTCTATCCCAGCTGAAACCAGGACAAACCCATACAAAAGGAAGCATTCAGAAGGTAAAAGGAAAGTGAATGCACAAAAAGATAATTTTAAACCATATTTATTATTTGTACAGAGATTCTTAACNTAAAATCTGCATCCACTCTTACGAGTTAATCCAATTCGTAACAAATTCGCTTTTATTGTACCTTTGTTATAGTAATACTGTATGTTAATAGAGGTAGTGTGTAGAGATTTTAAATGTAGATTTTTCAGGTGTACCATGAGTGCCTTTCATTTCAAATATAATATCTTTGGCAGCGGAGAAGATAACAAGGAAAATAAATCAGCAGCTTTTTGTTGGCTAAGCCTAGTTATAAAATTGGTAACCTTGACAAAGGTAATTACAGGATAAAATCGATGTCCTTCTCTTTAAAATAATTTTGTGGATGGCAAATCAAGCAAAAAAGTTAAATTTTATAGTTTCTGAAGTATGTACACTTTCTTCCCCTCTACATCTTTACTTAAACTAGAAAAGACTACCTTGCCTGCTGCATTTCTATGCTTGTTGGATTAAACAAATTAGATTAAAAATGAAGCCTGGGGAAAG
>RSEF01000003.1:82094537-82120150 GCA_003993805.1 Himantopus leucocephalus | reverse complement strand
CTCTTCCAGCCTATCCAGGTCTTCCTGCAGGGTGGCTCTCCCTGCCGAAGTGTCCGTTTCCCCACTCAGTTTGGTATCATGGGCAAACTTTGTCAGGGTACACTTGATCCCATCATCCAGATTGCTTATGAAGATATTAAACATTGTTGGGCCCAGTGTTGATCCCTGGGGGACCCCACTGGTGACAAGGTGCCAGTTTGAAAAAGAGCTCTTTACCACCACCATCTGGGTGTGGCCTGCCAGCCAGTTCCTCACCCATTGCACAGACCACCTGTCTAGACAGTAATGCATCAGTTTCTCTTGGAGGAGGCTGTGGGGAACCGTGTTGAAAGCCTTGGACAAATCCAGGTAAACAAAGTCCACCACTTGCCCCTCATCAACCGAGCAGGTTACTTTGTCGTAGAAGGTCATGAGGTTCGTCAAGAACAATTTGCCTTTGGTGAATCTGTGCTTGCTTTTCCCAATCGCGTGCTTCATTTGACTTGTGATAGCCCCCAGGAGGATTTGTTCCATAACTTTCCCAGGGACTGAAGTAAGACTGATGGGCCTGTAATTTCCTGGATCCTCCTTTAAGCCCTTCTTGTAGATGGGGGTGACATTAGCCTTCTTCCAGTCTTCTGCGATGTCCCCTGATCTCCATGACTTTTCAAAGATTATGGAGAGAGGCCTCACAATGAGATTGTTACTGTAAATTGGCAGAAACAAAACTTTCTAAGTTTAGAAAGCAGGCACTTCTTTATTACGGCACCAGACGCACAGGGGATCACTCCACCTACTGTGTGTGCTGAGTTGCTCTGCAACAAAGATTATATACAATCAAAATATACATATGCGTCATATTTCCGAGAAACAATTAACATATTTATACGATTTCCAAGAACTCATTAATATATGTAAATATCTGTGACGCATGCGCTTTCAGGTACACTGGTGGTCATCCAGGATCCTCTGGTGGTTGTCCATAGTCTTCCTCATTGTGTCCGCTGGTTGAACCCGATCTTTGTGCATTCTCAGCTTGGTTGCAAAATTCCATTCCCCCTTTAATCTTGGAACCTCCAGAAGATTTTCTCGGTTTACTAACCAGGCCTGCAACTTACCACTTTCTTGACAGGTATTTCAAAGCTATGTTGTTCCACAGTTAGTTTAGATCATACCTAGTTACTATTACACAAATTATTGATCACAAAATACATATCATGGTTTTAATTTTCATTGATTGGTCTCTTGATTATACATTACTATCAATATCCATATCCAAATAATCAATGGTTATTTCTATTAATATCTATTAATTTGGTTCTTAATATTTTAATCAAGACGGCAAGGGTAAGCAGCATCACTGGTGCATAACAAGTTTCTATAGTTACAGGACTCAAAACTTTTCTGTTCAATTTTCATTGTTTCATTCTGTTCCTATTAGTTTCTTGATACAAAACAGTAACTACCTGCTGAGGGTCCTATGGTTACGAGTTTCAAAATACACAACAGTTTAACATTTACTTCTACTGTAATCAAATGTGGTGATGTTACAACAACATCAGCCAGTTCTCTTAACACCCTATGGTGGATAACACACTTGGGTGACCAATTCACCTTTCCTGTTTAACAGCTGGTGGATATTTTCTTTCTGTTTCTGCGTGTTGTTTATGTACCTGAAGGACCCTTCCTTGTAGCTCTTGACATCTCTGGCCAATTGCAATTAGAGCTGAGCTTTTGCTTCTTTAACTGCATCTCTGAATGCCCTGGTAATGCCTTTGCAGTTCTCAATCGGTATTTGTCCACTTTTCCATCTCTGGTAGGCTTCTTTTTTGATTTTGAGCGGACTCAGAAGCTTGCAGTTAAGCCAAGGGGGTCTCTTGTTCCGCCTACTTCCCTTACCTTTAAAGGAGATGAACTTTTTTTTGGTGTTTCCAGGAGAGGGTTCTTGAAAAACTCCCAGCACTCGCTCACTCCTTTACCCTCCATGGAAGCTTTCCATGGAATCCCTCCCAACTGAGCTCTGAGCAAGCTGAAGTTTTCTTTTCTAAAATCTAAAAGCTTTGTCTTTGTACTAACCTTCAGCATACTCAGCAGAATCCCAAACTCAACAATATAGTGATCGCTGCAGCCAAGGATGTCACAAACCAAGTTATTACTAACCAGGTTTTCTTGGTTTGTGAGCAGCAAGTCCAGAAGTGTTTCGTTCCTGGTTGACACATCTAACATCTGTATGAGACAGCAGTCCTCTATACATTCCAGGAACTTGATGGATAACATATGAGTTGCTGTACTTACTGTTCTTCCAACAAATGTTTGGATACTTGAAGTCACCCATAAGAACCAGGTTCAGTTGACCCGAAGCTTGCTTAAGTGACCCAATATTGCTTTGTTGGCCTTTTCATCTCGGTTTGGAGGTCAGTAACAGATGTCTACTGTAAGATCTCCCTTGGAGATGACCTCTCTTATGTTGACCCAGAAGCATTTGATAGGGCTTCCACAATCACCATAGTTGACTTCTATACATTCAAGGTTCTCCTTAATGTAGACCATGACTCATCCTCCTCTTCTTTCCTGCCTGTCTTTATGAAACAGCCTATAGCCATCCATCACAATCCTACAGTCATGTGTGTTGTCCCACCAAGTTTCAGTTATTCCTATGATATCATAACTTTCTGTCTGAGCACAGAGTTCCAGTTCCTCCTGTTTGTTCTCTAGGCTGCATGCATTGGTATACATACACTTGACGTGGTTGGTCTTCTGGATCTCATCTTGAGAGGCAGCTAAGGAACATTTGTCGCTTCTCTGGTTGGCTTGGCTTATTCCCCAGTTGGTTGCACTGGTGTGAGCATTGCCACTTGGACTCTGTCCCCCGAGCCCTTCAGTTTAAAGTCCGCCTCACCAAGTTGGCCAGCCTGCTGCCAAAGATTCTCTTGCATCTTCTAGACAAGGTGGATCCCGTCCCTCCCTAGCAGGCTATGGTTATCAAACAATATCCCATGGTCATAAAAGTCAAAACCCTCACAACAACACAAACATGAAGTCAGAGGTTGATTTGCATTATACATCAATTTCTGGCTGTGCCCTTTCCTCTAACTGGTAAAATGGAAGAAACGATAACTTGGGCAGTGGAACCTTTCACTTGCACACGCAGGGCTTTGTAGTCCTCCTTGATTCTAACCAGGTTTCGCCTTGCAGTATCATTTGTGCCTACATGAAAGAGTAACAGTGGGTAGTAGTCTGTGCTTTTGACAAGCTGTGGCACCCTCTTGGTAACATCTCAGACCTTAGCTCCCAGAAGGCGGCATATCTCATGTGGCTCCCTGTCAGGTTGGCAGATGGGCGCCTCAGTGCACCTTAACCGAGAGTCACCCACTACTAGCACTCATCATTTCTGCAGTATCCACTGTGTGCTACTGGTATAGTTTCTCCTTTCAGACCTTGCTAGTGGGTGTCTACAGTTTTTAAAGCTTCATATTACTAAAACGCAAATAAAGATTCCTTTATTATTGACTCAAAATCAAAAGCTTCTGTTGAAAAAATGCTTAAAATAATAACCCAGTAAAGACCTGTTTTAAAAACCAAACCAAAACAAAAAAGCCACTCCAACCCTCCCCCAAGAAAGAACAACCTAACCCAGCCCAACCAAACAAACAAAACCCCAAACTTTCTTCTGTCCATTTTCAGTCATGAAAGCTCTAACACCCTACTTTAGGTCAAGATCCTCCTCAACATGCCATCAACAAACATCTTAAATATATTTGCACAGAAGCCTCTAGGGACCTTCATGATGAAAAAGACTCTAACCAGGACCTAAGTTTACCTTAGGTCTTTGTCTTTAAGCAGCCTGTCTGCAAAAATACTTACTTATGTGTGACTTTACTTATAAGAATATCTTTCATATACTATGGAAATAATATGAAAAAAAAAATTTCTTATCTTTACTTATATATATAGCAGTAAAAAAATCAAGGACTTCTGTGCATGCTACCAGACAAGCTACTGGCATTAGCCAAAACAGTGACCTATGTTAACAATCTGGGTGCCAATTGTTTACTACCATGGTTGTCCCACCATCAACGCAAGCATGATATCATACTCAAGAAGCCTCATGGAATCTAAAGCAGCCTTCTAATCTAGCAAACTGAATTACGTAAGGGAACATGCATGAAGAATGAACCAAATCCACAGGTACACCAGATTATGCTTACACAAACATCTGCAAGTAGGAAGGTCTCTTGCAGCAATGTCTCCAATAGCAGGGCTTGGGAATTTTTAATTACTTATTTGTGGAAATTGCAATAAGAATGTAACTGTTAAGATGCTTTCAGATTATTCTTAAAGGCAAAGTATTTTACATATGGAAATCCTTCTAGGAAGAGAGGATGAAAGAGCAGAAGGTGGAAGAAAAATAAAGATTAGGAGTTTGGACTGCAATGGACCCCTGTCCTGGTTCCAGCGGTGATAAGGTCAACTTTCCCAAGGAGCTGGCATGGTATTCCATACCATGTGAGGCCATGCCCAATATATAGCTTGGGAGCTGGCCAGGGGAGGGGGCAGGAAATGACAGTTTGGAGCAGTTGGTGAATGTTGGTACATTGATTGTGTTGGTACATTCCTCTATCAGCATTATTATTGTTGCTGTTTTCCTCTTTCCTTTGCTGTTCTGTTAAACTGACTTTATCTCAACCCGTGAGTTTTGCCTTTTTCTTCGTATTCTCCCCCCAATCCCACAGCTGTCGAGGGGTGAGTGAGTGGCTGCATGGTCCTTTTTTGTCGGCTGGTGTTAAACCACGACAACCCTTTTCTTTCATTTTTTTTCTTTCAATATGGTGTGTTTCAAGGGGCTTTATTGGTCTCTGCTAAAGCTTCTCTATCTTCTAAACTATGAATTCAGAAAGTGCAAGCTGCTGTTTTTATTTACTTATTCATTCTAGGAGTTCATTATGAGTTTAGATCTAATAGTTTATATAGCTCATCATTAGCAGTTTATATATTTCATCATCATTACTTACCCTTCTTAACTACTACCCCCTCATTTTTTATGAAAAAGGACATTTTAACAAATTAGTGTTCAGCATCAAAGGCTTATTCTTATGCAGTGAAAATAAAAGGCTCTGACAAGAAGTGATTTCTAAGAAAGTGATGAATCCCTCCAGTACAGCTGACCTAGCTATTCCCATTTAAGTTATACAGATTTTTTTCATTTCTGAGGTAATTTCATTGTCTCACTACCTGCCTCTTTCTCATGCAGTTGTGCTGTGCTTTCTCCTTAAATGCAAAAAGATCACCGAAGATAAATTTTAACAGGGATGCAGATAGGCCTAATTTAAACTGGAGGCAAAGCAACAGAACAAAGGCATTTTGATACCATTAGCTGCAGAATCATTTGATATCGGTTAATGGACTTGTTAAATGAGACAAAAATTAATTGTGTCCAAACATTGCACAGTTGTTCTGTCATGCTCATGCTGGAAAAAGAGTTACAATAAACAATTAAGGAGGAGGGGACTGACAGTATTTACTCTCTTTTACTTTACATGTATTCAGAAAGCCAAAAGGTTTTTTACAACTTCAAATTAAGAGAGGCCCAAACCCTCATTTTTCAGACAAAGTAATTACATTTGCCTTCAGAAAGTTTCAGAGTAAAAGTGTCAAAACAGGACTTTCCCCCTTCCCCCCCCACCAGCCCTCTCCCTGAAATAGACTCTGGCTAAAAGAAGCCAATTTCATGAAGAATTTAAACTGACAAAACTTCATGGTTTAACAGCATATGGTTCTGCAGTTTACTGAATCGGCTATTGTCAGCCTTCAGGGAAGGAAAACAGCTAGAATAAATTAGAATAACTTATTGTAGAGCTGGCTCCAGTGCAAGTGAGAGTTGAGAACTAAGGAGCAATAACTGCTTTCTTTCAGGTTGTTTTTTGTTTTGTTTTGCTTTTTGTGTGTGTGTGTTGTTTTTTGTTTGTTTGGTTGTTTTTTTCTGGATGGACTTTGAAGACCAAAATTCCACCCAGACGTGATGAAAACCTTAACTCAGTTTTTTGTTGCTGGAAGTCATAACCTGCCATGTTCTGAAGTGGAAATATAGCCTCCAAGATACCCAAGCAGCTACGGACAAACTTTTTCAGTTTTCCTCATCTTTCACAGTTTTCAGTAGTGCTGCCCACAGCTGAACAGCAGCAGTACCCACAGAGAGAAGCTGGGTCAGGTCAGCAGCCATTGCAAAGGCAAGGCTTATTCCTTACAGCTGCAAAAGGAGTCCCTGCCACCTCTGGCTTTGACCCTACACCACCTTTCTTGCAACTAAAGGTGTGAAGGTTTTTAGGCTCGGAGAGTTGCTGTTGTAAGCTAATTAATTAAACAGTTGATTAACTACTAACTATCAAGCATTAATTACACAGAACTAATTAAGCTATTCATCCTACAGACTAAGCAAAAGCTTGTTACCAATTGCCAGACTTAGATATTCATATGTGGTGCCAGATACCTGGAGCAAACATCGCTTCCTGGCTTTTATCAGGACAGCAGCTGTCCCGGCCAATAACTTTGGATAGCAGTTAAATATTCTTAGCCAACCTTATTTTTCCAGCTATGTTTAAATAGCTCTGCTTCTTCCTCTGCTTTCTGCAGATGTTCAGCATCACAAATGAGTCTGAATAAATCCTGTTCTCTTCCTCATTGCTGTTTTCCTGTCCATCCACTTCTAACAAAAAGAATGTCACAGAAACTAGAGTGGCTAACACCATATAAAGTGACCACTTTGTCAGTCATTACTGTGTCAACTTCCGTGTTTTATCTCAAACTAGGAAAATGCCCCAGTCATTCAATTGGAATAATCATCAAGACTTAGTCTCAGCACCCGTAAGCAGAAGCTTGTTACACCAATATGAAGAGTTCTTTAAGGGAATCCCCTTAAAATAAACAAACACACACATACACTGCACTTCTTAAAGCAAAGAATGACCTTTGATATGCTTTGATTAAATGCTTCAAGATGAAATAGTCTTTTTTTAAAAAACAGTTGTAATAATAAGGAGCATATAAAATAACTTTTAGCCCCACTGATAGGTCCTAAATAGCGAGGAGGACTAAGTTCCTGATTAAAGATCATATTTAAAACAATGCCCAGAAAAAGGATAAACCAATTGTCAAGACAAGATATATTTATCTCCAGGTTTAGAAAATCAGATTTTAAAATTATTTAACCTGTTTGCTTTTATTGGATATTGTACTTGGGTTTATATCAAGTCCTGAGCTTCATTCTTGTAACAAAACCATGATTTTGTTCTTTAAATAAATTAAAGTTGTCATTTAATAATATAATTCTCAAAGCCACAGCTTTAAGAGAATTTTTCAGTATATCAGGTTTGGAAAATTTCGTGACACAAACCATTTTTTTTTATGTTTTGAGTTTTTATCTATTTTTTTTTTTTAATGCATGACACAGCATAACAGGCTGCTCTTTAGACCTGCCACAGATTTTATGTAAATAATGAACAGCTGTTTCTTACTAAAACTGTGATCCAAAATGTAAGTCATATGTTGGCAAGTAATTCATAACAAATTATTATAGTTTAATTCTCTTTATATGCTTTCTGCAAATAAACACTTACTTAATAGGTGAATTTCATTAAAAATACCAAACAACCTAACTTGGGTCTCCAGTTCACATATAAGCCATTACCTTGTGACTTGACAAATTGTGTGCACAAATTCCTGATCATTAGCTTTTAAAATACAACAAATTTTATACATTTGTATTTTGTAAATCCAGCTGTTTCGATTAAACACAGTCATAAAATCTATTTATTTTGTTTAATGAAGCAAAATAATGATATTTCATCTGTGAATAATGTTATATATGAATAATAGTTTATTCCTACAAATATTTGGCAGTACACAGGTAAAATAAATTTTACATTAGTATTCATGCCAGTGAACTAATTTGCTCATTATTTGCAGCAAGCAGAGAGAAAAGTGTAAACACAGTCAAAGCAAATGCAATTAAATTGAAAAATTGGGGGGAAATGTAGTATCAGTACAAGTGTGCTTAAGAAAAAAGTCTTAAAAGGTTATTTATTAAAAAAAATATTTTATTGACTGTCTTATATTCCTTTTATAAAATCAAAGGCATGCCTATTCATCTGACTGCCACATCACTGTTTAATCTTTGAATTGAAGTGTGATTGTAAAGAGATGCATAAATTAGAAAAATCTTCATTGTCAATGTTATAAAAATTGAAACTGGTTGAGAAACCTTGACTCAAAAAGACCTGTTATGTTGTCCAAGTCTTGCCCTCTGAAACAGAATGAGTCACATGGTGAATCTGTCATATACAGATCTGAAGAATTGAAATAATTGTCAAATAATAATTTGGAAAAAAAACAGCACAGCAAACAAAGATATTATAATCACTTTACTCATAGGTAAATAAGACTGAATTTATTTACTAAAGAATGTAACTTGCAGCTTTATCAGAATATTTGTATAAATCAAAAATTCGTTCATTTGAACAGCTCTATAACAAAAATGGTTTATTAATAGTCTAGAAAAGAGGATGAAACTTAGAAAGAAAGTCTGTGTCTGTTTGAAGATTAAGAAGGGAAGCTGCAAACGTTTCATCATTAGAATTATGCTCTGTTTAAAACCTTTGAATGAAAGTATTGATAATTGTAATACGAAAAAAACCATTAATTTATATACATGTATATTTTTACAAGTCTTTTTTTTTTAAACTCAGGTTAATTATAGCATGCCTTGGCATTAACTGAGATCTAACACGATCTCTCATTCTTACAAAGCCCATTAGGATGAGAGAAACAGCAGCAGAAAGAGAAGTCCACACCATCTGCATATTCAGGGGCTGAAGTCTCAGGAGATGGGGAAATCTGTAACACTGCAAATCCCAGCGTCCTGCCCATTGTCAGAACAGTGCACTGTGAGAGTTGCTGGTCACTGTGGGACCGGTCTGCCAGCCAAGCAATGTGTCATCAGAAAGGCAGTCATGGAGATGTTCTCCTAAACAGATCAGGAATGACAGAGAGAACAGTTCAAGATTAGATGGGGGCCCATGATTGGGAATAAGTGGATATATTCTGGTCTCCTGGCTAAAAAACATGAAACTTTTAATTATTTTGGTATAACTGGAAAAAAAGACTTAAGAGAGACAGCAGCGTATTCAACAGCTAGACAGAAGGACTGCTTCCTTTCAGGAAGGAGCTGTGGTTCCAAGAGACTAGATTTAAAGCAGTGTTTTATCTGAAAAACCAAGTATGGGATGATTTATACGCTAAACCTATCACCTTTACTGGAAAGTGACATATAAAGACAGCAAGTTATGCCTGGGTACTGCAGCACAATTCCAGCTCATGAAGACCACCAACAAGCAATGCAGACCATGTGCCACTTCACACCATCTCACAATGTACCTGTGATTTCCTGGGAAAGAACAGGTTCACCTTCCCACTGGGCAAGTCATAACACTGTCAGATTTCTTTTACTATTGAATCTCTAATGTAAAAATAACTTTGAGACGTCACACCCTTTTCACTCTCAAAAAGCTACACACACCCCCAAAAGTCAAAATAGTGCTGCACACTAAGCAAAGGGCATGCAAAGGGAAAGCTAATTAAGTGGGTGAGGAAAGACCAGATTTGCTAATTATGTATCACCATACTTGCTGTACATTTGTTACCTGTTACCAGAACCATAATAATTATGAATCTGTACTAGCAGTTTTGAATATTACTAGCTGTAGTGAAAAGCAAAGGACATTATTAATGTTCCACAGAATCACGATGGGAAATTACTTACCTGCCAGACAGCATGCTGTATGCTGTCTTAAGCTGCTGATGAAATTTTCATGTGTATTTCTTCTAGCAACTTCTAAAATGTCTTTCTTAGGTAGAATCTGAGATCTATAAATTCACACATATATAATAAAATGTAGGTGTACCCTACACTTGAGTCTACTGTCCCTAGTCACATGCACACAATCGATTTTCACTTAGTATGTCTTTAAAAGTGAATTGAAGGGTAGCATAGGAGGGAAATATAGTGGTCCTACTGGTAAGTTAGCTCCATTTTTGTTTTCCTCGCTTAGAAATGGGTCTAAAATGGACACTTAACCTTCCTTCCCCGTAATCATCAGAGAACATTTTCTTTATATTTTTATTTATTTATTATTCTACTTACAGAATAGAAAGACTATAATATTTCTGAAACCCTGAAGGTACAATGCAGAAAACACTAACTTGTACTTCATCCAGTTCTTTACAGGACACCATTACTGTAATATTTGACCACTACAAGGTCTCATATATATACATTTATATCTATGAGGTACTAAACTACTTTTACCGTTTTATTAATGGAAAATTGAGTTCCACAGGAAAATATTTTCACACAGTTTATGGAAGACAAGGTATTTACCCTTTATCTCAGGATTTACAACAAATTAAATGTTTCAGTGAATTGTGCCCTAGAAAGGCTATTTGTTAGACTCTAATAGCAATTCTTACAGAACTATTTGCAAGTAAGGTATAAATCTAAGAGTAAGTTATGTAAATTCTTTTCCAAACATGTGTTTTATCATTGCCTAGTGAAGAAGGGATGCAAACTCTGAGGAAAAAAAAGAGCCAATTCATGAATGTGTCAGTAAAATGGCAGTTTCAGTAACACTAATCATTGGGAATTACTTATGTTTGAATGGGATCAGGAGGGAGCTCAAAAAAAAAAAAAAAATTTAAGTGTTGATCCAGAATATGCTTCTCAAAAGTTATAGGGAGAGAACCAGAGAATATTACAGTGTATGCTGATATTGTCACCCATTTAGCAAAATCCATAAATAGACAGTGACAAATATTGTGAGTAAAAGCCCTCTATGTGTTATAGCTTGCCCTAAGAATATTTATACTATGGTCCACCTGTGCAGTTGTGCATCTTAAAATACTATGTGTGACTGGGGGGAGAAGCATAGAATTTGATGCAGTAGTGTGTAGCCAAGTGGAGACAGGATAACAAAGATAAATGAGGCCAAGCACAAGAACTATGCAAAACTGAAGACAGGCAAGACAGGTAAGTCCTAACAAAAAGACAATGGCAAGAATCTGTGCCAGAAAATGCAAGATTTCCTGAATGAGGGAAACAAAAGATGAATGGGTCCTACTGATGCTTCGGTTTATTTATGTTTTGTATTTAATTAGTTTATTTGGTATTTTTTACCCCTCCATATAGGGGTAAAAATACAACTTTGAAATATGTTTCTCCAGCTACTTTAGTCCTGGTGGAAGTCTTATTTCAGTCAAGGTCCTTTTTGCTTCATGTGGGTCACAAAGTAGCAACCATTCAAACAAAAGTGTAAAACATATATAGAATAGAGTCTTCTGGGACAGAAATTTCTGCTTTTTTCTGAACACTTTTAACCTGGCAGTGTGTATGTTCATGTACATATG
Organism: Himantopus leucocephalus; assembly: GCA_003993805.1. Taxonomy (NCBI): domain Eukaryota; kingdom Metazoa; phylum Chordata; class Aves; order Charadriiformes; family Recurvirostridae; genus Himantopus; species Himantopus leucocephalus. The sequence continues at coordinate 82,108,717 of RSEF01000003.1, read as the reverse complement.
TGTGTGTGGCAGAAGGTGGCTGAGTCTGTGCATGTAATGAAGGAGAACGGAGAGTACAATGACAGAGATGTTTACACTATAAATCCTATAAAACTACTCTCTTGTACTCAGACATAGAACAGTTTTACACCTTAAAGAATTACTATGGTATAGCATGGATCCTGCATTGTCTCCTTATTGTTTATATCATTACATTTACTGTAATACGTGGTGCAAATGTACATAAAATTAGAGGCAGGAGTACTGAATCCATTTACAGACATTTACTCAGACATTTTAAGACATAGGTTCTGATTTTAAGAATCTGTTGCTATCAACATCATTTAATGTTTGAATGTGACAAAGGATTTCAAGTGGTCTAATTCTATGCTTTTCTTTTGCAGTCTGTGAAAAATGAATGCAAAGTATGTGAGATCGTGGTAATGGGATAGTGTTTCAACCCTCCATCACCTAGCCAAAAGCAGAAGGGAAGAAGAATTAAGACAGTTATCACAGACGGCTCTGTCACCACCTACTAACCACTCTAACTTGAGATGTCCCTAAGAAAGCTGGAAAAGCCACAGTGAAGTGTGTTGTGATTAAATGCTGGCAGAACTGGGGATAAGGGAAGAAAAAAATACAGATACTTTACAGTTTTTCCTATGAATAAAGTAACAAGGATCTGTGAGAAGTGTGCATGAGGATATATTGCTAAGATTGGTTGTGATAATTCAAAATTTACTGCATGGAGCACATTTTGTATCAAAGCTTGAACTGCCCAAGGCTTAATCCCATTAGATGAAAGTTAGTTGAGACAGAATCAGGCTCTATGGATTCATATCCGGTGTAAGACTCTGATGAAAGTTTTCTCATTAAAATTTGAGGATCAAGACCATCTTTTAACATGTTTCTGGTACTTCATTTGTGTGATGGGTTGGCCTTGGCTGGCAGCTAACTCCCCACCAAGCCACTCGCTCACTTCCCCCACAGTCGGGTGGGGAAGAGAATCAGAAGGGCAAAAGTGATAACAACTCACAGGTCAAAATAAAGACAGTTTAATAAGTGAAACAAAGCTTCATGTACAAGCACAGCAAAACAAGGCATTCATTCACTACATCCCATCGGCAGGTAGGTGTCCAGCCATTACCAGGAAAGCAGGGCCTCAGCAAGTGTAACGGGTACTTGAGAAGACAAATGCCATAACCCCAAACGTCCACCCTTTCTCCTATCCCTGAGCTTTTATTGCTGAGCACGAGGTCATATGGTAGGGAATATCCCTTAGGTCAGTTGGGGTCAACTGTCGTGGCTGTGTCCCCTCCCAGCCTCTTGCCCATCCCCAGCCTCCTCACTGAGACAAGCAGAGTGGGAAAAAGAAAAGGCCTTGATGCTATGTAAGCACTGCTCAGCAATAGTTAAAAAAATGTGCTATCAACACTTTATTGGTCACAAGTTCAAAACACAGCACCATACAGGCTCCATATAAACAGTGTTGTTGAACATTCTGAGATTAGCAAAAAAGTATTCATATATAGGCTCTAATCTTTGAGAAATCCATGGTTTCAGTAAACTAAAATATTTTTTTGTAAATTTGTGACTTATCATTTAACATTGCTGTAGCTTCAGCAGTATGTAAGGATCCTTGGGGAATATGAAGAGATGAGAACAGAAGTCAATTAGGCAGATTTCTTAAATTACATTACAGTCTTGGCCTGGTATGTCAACATGCCACAATGACAGAGAATATACTAGCTCTGTAAAACTTATTTTGAATGATCCAGAAAAAAAAGGTACGATCCCTTCATTATTAAGGGCAGTGCTATCATGCTGCCTGGAAGTGATAAAGCTGTCATCATGCAACTCTGAAAGACACTATTTATTATTATATGAAAATGAAGACTATGATGTGCCTTCAACTGTATAGCAAAAGGATGCTTTTGAATCACACAGTTTCACAAAATTACCTTCTTGCTTGATTTCTTCCCTATGCTTTCAACTCATATGTTTTTTCTTCTTCAATAGGAAGACCAAAAATTTTATAAGAACTTTCTGTAGTGATAACGACTCCACTTGGAAAATACTGTACTTTGGTATTAAAGGCTTATAAAAGACTAAATCTGAGAGAGAGAGAGAGATTGTTTAATGCAACTTTCCTGGAATTTTTAAACTACAAAATTTTTACTCTTCTAGTAAACCCTTGACAATGTTGATAATAAAGCAACATATGTCAGTGGACCTGAAGAGTTAATAGGACTCTGTGAGCTTGTCAGCAACTATGAGAGATGCAGTCTAGACAAATGTCTAAGAGAAAGATGTGTGGGATGGAGACTAAAGAGGGCTTAGTTGACATTCTGAGCTAGACTTCATCAAATTACTCCAGCTTTTCTTTTCTTTTCCTTTCCTCTATTTTTGTCTGTCTTTACCCCCAAAACTAATTCCAGTTTGACTGTAAGCAAGTTCAATTTTAACAGCATCGAAGACAATTATATCCTTGTGACTCAATCTCCTTTCACAAGCTGACAGAAAAAAACTTCCCATAAAAGTGAGCAAGGTTTTGAAAACATTTCACAATTGCGGTGCTCAATCAACACCAACATAATGTATTATGTTACTGTACAACAGCACGCCGTATCAGAGAGTATTTAAGCATGTGGGGTTTTCTTTTCCTTCTATTTTTGTAGGCAGACATACAGCAACACCTTTTGGTCACTTGGATATTTTTTCTTTGCTCCATACCGAAATGATCTTTTACCTACTGTCATAGGTGAAAAAACAGCTTACACTGAACACAAACAGAGAGCAGATAATTGGATATATGAGTGTGTGTTTATGGGTGGGTGAATGTCCAAAACTGACCTTTTGAACTCTCAAGCAGAAGCCCACTACTTGCTGGCAGTGACAGATATGGGCTGTTTGTAAATTTTGGCAGGACCTGGTCTAAACAAAAGTGGCATATCCTGAATCCTCCAATTAATAGAGAGACATAAGACACAACCACTAATTAAGAGGCTGATCAACATATCGAGTGTTTAAGTTGGGATTTGGAAAGAAGGAATTGCACTGAAAAGGATTCCTATAAGAAGTGGTATTGGAAGGAAGATGACCCTGAAAAGGCGGTGAAGATCTTGGTTAGAGGAAAGATCCTAGCAGTGGGGTAAGATGCTGGAAATCAGGGAGCTATATGAAGCCAAAAAAAAAGGGATGCACAGGGACCTTGGCTGGCAACACCCAAGATTGGTAATGATGAGCAGCAGCGCAACAGGAACCGATCCTATTTTCTAGAGACCTTGCTGGGCCAAGTGACTTTCCTGCAGTGAAGGAGTGGGGAGACCTAGGGAACATAGCAGTGCAGGGGAACGAGTAACTGAACATGTACGATAATCAAGCAGGGTAAAAGCTCTCATTGCCCTTGTTCTTAAATAAACCCCATTATCAAGATCCACTCTGGTCTGTAATTTACTCTCTCACCTGTGGCACTCATCATTGATGGTCCCTTGTCTTTCCCTACTAATTTCCCTGTACCTACAGTGATTTTTTCTGATAGGAACAATAGCAGCTGTGGCAGCAGCCTGACCAGGCCTGTTTTCATCTGTTTGGCCCTGGCTCAATGCAATTCCTGGGATAGGTACACCTTTCCTCTCCCTCTGGTCCTGTTTGAAGAAGTCCTTACGTTCTTTGTTGCAATCATGCCCTGGCCATTCGCCTGCATCATTATCATCTGATAGGTGAGCATGCCACATAGTTGTTACCATGAAGGAAGAGAGTGAAGCATGCAAAGGTAATTTTCCACATGATGATAAAAAAACTATTAGGTTTTTTTCTTATTATCCTGAAGTGAAAATATAACCCAGAATTATTTGTTCCCAAGTGAAGGCCACAGGGATGAAAACTATGAAATCTTTTGTAGCAAAGAACCAAACCCAGTATTTTAACAGACCACTTCTCTAAGCAATTTTTTTAACGATTCATAATTAGTGTCCTGGCATATGTGTTTAAGCAACATATACAGTACCTGTCCTGTGTAAATAGTCTAACTGGTTAAAGTTCGCGCTTTCAGCAATGTGGCAGTGACCTTTCTTGCTAATATGTGTACTAAAAGCAAACATGGAAGGTACAAACAGTGAAAAATAATTTTAAAAATCAAACTAATCTACTAAACATGGTTTTTTTACATTCTATACACATAGAAGGTAAAATCAACTGATATGACCTTGCGAGACTCCTATTTTTTCACAGTCCATTTGTATAAAGCCAATACTTAAATTGCATGGCATGTCACTCTGGGAACAACATAAAAGCTTATTAGCAAAAACATCTAAAATGAAGTGAGTAGCTTTGTTTTTCTGTTTTTAAATGAACTTAATCCTGTAATAATACCAGGCAGACTTTCTGCAGAAATTTCAGCGTTCTGCATCATGGAGCCAGCAGGCTGCAACAAGAACCAAGTACACAGAGTGCAAATTTTAGGTTCTGTTTTTTACACGAGTATCTGCCAATACTATTTCCTCATCCAGCTTTAACACCTGAGATATTCGTAGTGGGGAAAAGTATAGTTTGTTGGTACATCTGCCTTGCAGGCCACAAAGCCTGGTGACATAGGGTGAAGGTCTCTGGTTAGTGTTGCCTCCAGATGTCTTGCTTCTGTGGCTCGAGCTTGCTAGGCTGGAACCATTCAGGCCCAATTTCAAAAACAGTGTAGTCTGCAAAATATTCATATCCTTATTTTGGTGTTTTCACTTCAGTGCTGCACCTAGGAAAAAAGCAAAGTTCATTCTTTGTGGCTCAAGCCTTACAGAGAAACTAAAAAAGACAGAGGAAATCCACACAGTATTCTCAATGGAAAAGTGAAACACAGAATGTCACTGTGAGTTTTGGGTCACAGAAGACTGCTCATTTCAAAGCTACCTCTTTCTTCAGATAGCCTGATAGCCTGCCCTCGAATTAAACTGCGGCTCATGTGATAAATACTTCTAGGAACCTGCAAGCGTGACCATTCTGTTTCACAATAGTTATATAAAGCAATAACTGCAATGATCATTTCCACCTGCACACTGTCTCTGGCACCAAATGATTTAGTTTAAAGTAGCTAATCCAGCACGCATTGATTTAAAGTGAAGTGCCATCACACCCATCTAGCTCATTTCGTCCTGAAAAGCAGGGCACATTATTTGGAGAGATCGATGTTAGAAGGTGACTTTGACCCTAAAGCTGCCTGTAGTCTTAATGTCCACACTGACTGTCATCTATTATCAGTAGTTTATAACATCCAACAGCAGCCTAGGTGCAAGGGGAAAGTAAAGTAAAAAATATTGAAATATCTAATTATAACCCATTCTTTAATGACATAAATGTGGATTCTGTGCCTATACAACTTCTGAAATGAAGGTTTATTATATGAACAGCCAATATTTGAATGCTTTTTGTGATTCTTATAAATCTGAAAATAAAGCTACAGATGTGAAGTTCTCACACTTACAGAACGGCTTAGGCAGAAGCTAGATAATACCAAGCAAACAATAATATGTTGGCAAGATGGTATTAAAAACTTGAAAAATTTAGCTCCCTTAAAGTAAATTACAAACCTCCGTAAAATTTTATAAAACATATATACAAACTTATTCAACTATTTGGTCTTTATTCTTTCACCAAAAACTATAAACACCATCAAACTATAAAATTTACTAAAAAGGTATTGTTAAAACTCCTCTGCACATGTATTTATCAAGACAGTGAGACAAGCATTATAATCTATATTTGGTTTCTACGTAGAATTAGGCATAAGAAAGAAAATGATGGTATATGTATGTATTAGAAGTTCAAAGAAAATCTCATTAATGTTTTGTTGATTTTGAAAAGACTGTTGATAAAACCCAGTATGTCAGATTAATACATATTTTTGAATACATAATGGTGACTTATGAAATATGCAGCTAATGAAAAAATTGTGTACTGGGGGAGAAGGCAGCAATACAAACAGATTGTGGAGCTGCTAAACAGTGTAACATCAAGAGAGATGTATGCCAAGGTTGAATACTTTATCTCTGTAACTATTCAACACAGATGCAGAAAGTATAACAATCTGCAGGAGAATCAGGAATATTGTAAATGAGACATTTGAATGAATGAAGAGAATATTAACAATACAGCGTGTGCTGGTGACCTTGTTTGAATATCATTGACTGGAGCAGAATTCAGGAATTTGCTCTGAAGAATATCAGCAAGGATTGCAGAAGAGTAAAAAATGTTAAGGAAACCATGGTAACATCATGAAAAAAATGCCAACTCAATAAAAACAAGAATAGAAACTCCCACATCTTGCTGGACTGACTGAACAGGTCTCACCATTCAAGGAATTTTACGACAGACAGGAAGATAATAAAATAAAATGGTAAAAACATAAGGAAAATAAATTGTTGAATCTCAAAAAGCTCCACAGTATAGAAAATTTTATTTCCACATATGTTAAAGATTACCATTGACCTTCCTGTATGCTTGTGAAGACTGGAAATGGTTAAAGACAAATGAAAACATTTGAAGATTCTTATAACAGTTGTAGAACTGTTCTCTAGGTCCTTATGTTAAAAACAAATCAGTGTGGAAAGCCGAAATGAAAGCTTTGATTCCTGAGGACTAAGTATCCTCATGTATTACTTGAAATCTAAACACATTATAGTTTTCCATACCTTTCCAGCAAACTTCTTGTTAGTCTGTGGATAACAATTATCTGTCATTCTCTTTCTTTTCCATGAGGGCTCGTGACCTTATCATCTTTTCTTGTCATCTACCTCTTCTCCCCAGGTTTGTTTCCCCTCCACTTTTGTTTCAAATTGCCTCATCAATTAATATAATCAGGTTAAACTGAACAACTGTGTTCAGCTTGAACATAGCTTGAAGATTACTGATTCTTTTTTAAACCTTTTCTGCTGTTGAAATATTTCTATCTATCATCTCAATTGTACTCCTTTTGGATGTCACTGCTCTTGTCATCTCTACTCTTTCTCCTCCTACTGATGTCCTTACCAAAATGCTTTCTCAGAAATCATGAGAATCTTTGTTGACAGCTCTATGATGTGGTCTTTGAAATGTTGCACTAAAAATAGAATTAAAATTTCTCTTCCTATAGCTACTGATTCAGAAGGGTCTGGGTTTGGTTTTGAGGTTTTTGTTTTGTTTTGTTTTGCTTGTTTTGTTTGGGTTTAATTTATTTATTTACTTATTAAGGTGAAAAGCAGTTTTCCCATCAAAACTCTTCAAAGGAGAGTTCTCCACCTGCCTCCACAGTCCTAAACCTTCTGTCCAGTGCTGACACAGAAATCTCTCCTCCTTTCCATTTGATATTTGCCCTATGTATTACTACTACTTAATAAGAATATAGACCCTTTGAAAATTCTCATATTCACCATTTTCTTTTTTGGTTTATTTGTGTAGCTCTCCTCATCTGAAGGATACTTATGTCTAAATAAATCAGGATTCTCTTCAAATTGAGTTCAGACTAAAATCTTTAGATAACTTAAATGTCATTAGTACCATCTTCATACAGTCAAAAAACCTACAGTGACTATCATAACACAGACTTGTTCTTACTCAGCCTTCAGGTTTCCGTAATAATTCAGTGAATGAATACTGATTGTAACTATCCTTATTGTAATTTCTAGTTAGACACAGACATAACTACTGTGAATAGCAGTTCAAACCATTTCAATAGGCACAGTAGTTAATTAGTTGAGTTTATCAATATGGTGAGTCTGGGAGACAAAATTTTCCAGTTTTTGCTGGTCCCAATGAAACTTTAAGCTTTACTTGCTTGGATGTTTTCAGGCACAGTTTCATTTGTACTAGCCTGTTTGCCTGAAACTGTAGGAGCTGAGAAAATGTTTCTTCTCCACTTGCTAAAGCTAGATGAAGAATAATCCTTGCACCAACAGCAGTTTTTATTAATGATTCAGATAAAAATCAGCATCATTATATTGAAAGTACAGCTGGCCTCATCTTACTGAAGAAATAAGGGGGAAATGGTTATTAAGGCTATTTTAGATACAGTACATTGAAACAAAAAAATTTCCTATCGCAAAGTCAGATACAAATCAGTGCTTTAATATTAAACTATTTTCATCTGAACGTCTATAGTTGAACACAATTATTGCCTTATTATTCAGTATGTTCAATTTATGCAATGAATAGATTGGCTTCATGCAGAATGAATCAGGAAATGAAATTTGAGTACGGGAGAAAATAATCTTACTCCAAATTAAAACAGCTATTCAAGTACTTCTTTGCAAAACCAAAGACATCTGGGATGGGTTTTCTTGTCCTCTATAGTGAGTTAAGTAAGACAGTAAAAATAATCTTGCCAAGTAAAAGTGGACAAAAGCAGGAGCAACTTTGAAATACCTGTTACCAGAACTGATTCCATGGTATAATTCACACTTGTTCAATTTCTAAAAGGCTAACGTGAGGTTCTGGTCACCTTGTCTTTCAACATGGTGCATATTGTAAGGAACTACTCTGTAGTCTCTAAAGGTAGATCCAAAAATTAGGAGGGAGCAGTTCAGTGTTCTGTATGTAATAAGTGAGTAATAATTTTTTTGGTACAGCTTTCTTTGTAATGTAAATGGGGAAAATTCATGAGTGATTTTAAAATGTGATGCTTTGTATGCAAACAAAGTCTGCTTTTATTTAAATATCACACATTGTTCAAGCTGATGTTTCCTTTAGTTTGATATTGCCAAAATTGATGGGATTGAAACATTATACCGGTCCGTTCCTAAATACAGATAACTCCTAAATTTATATTTGCATGTTGATTCCCAAAGCTTGCTAATGCAGTAACCAAACAAATTAATGAGTACATGGGAAAAAATATCAAAAAAAGCAGTTACACAAATTACTTTAAGTCAGGTACTACTTTTTTATCTACATTTTTCAGGCATGAGGTGGAGTGACCAAGGACCAGAATTTTCCAAGTGATCAACAGTGTATTATGTTCTGCAAATGATTCTTCCTGTAGATTCATACACAGTTTCTGACTAAATGGGGAACTTTAATTTAGTTGAAACCCCAAATTCAGGGCACAAACCACAAAGATTGCATTAAAGTTGTACTCACTAGAAGATTATACTAAAATTCATGATAAAATGAAAATAATTTTATGGGCAGTGAGTCATTAAATTATTTTAATTTTTATCCTCTAATGTAGCAAAAAAAGGTCTGAGGCAGATGGATTTTGCAGGTATTGAAAAAGTTTAAAACAGAAACAGGGGAATTCTTTTTTTAAAAAAGAACAGGGGAATTCAGGCATAAATGTTTTTGGGGGAGAAAAATTAGAAAACAAGGTAAAATAACTTGGAAGACCAGAGAGAAAAGAAACAAAGCAAATAAACAAGCAGAAATGCTAGATTTCAAATACTGGCAACATCCTACCAATGAAGTAATACATTGAATTGTTAAGAAATAGTACCAGCCAAGAAACAAAGTTAAGAGGTTTGGGGAGAGGTGTCTGTCATGAAAATTTATTTTGTCCTCTTTTATTCCCAGTCGAACCAATGTTGACTTGGGATTGAGATGCTTTTTTCAAACTTCTGCAAACATTTATGTTAGGTGTATCAAAAGTTGATAAAATCTAAAATCTTTTCACTTTTTCTAAAGAAGTCATTTCTCTTGTGGGTTCTTGTTTATGGAATTAAATTGAAATACTTTATTCCCTTGTGCTCCCTTTACATGTTTTGAATAATACAGTAAAATCTCACACATTCTGCAATGCCCAAAAAGCAGGGTTAAATACACAATCCTTCAGTTATGTTTTATAGTACATTAAAAGGGAAATGTCAGATGGATGAAGTTCCATGCTCATGCAAAGGGAAACCTCTTGGTAATATTTTTATTAGCCTCTCTCTTTTGAGGTCTGAATGGCCTTAGAGCATTGGCTGTTTTCAGTATTTTGTAGGCACTCCCTTCTCCCCATCTTAGCCAGCAGCTGCTACAATATAATGCCCTTACATGATACCATTTGCAGCTCAGACGTTCTTGCTTGCTATTTTTTGACCATTTTAATCATGAGAGACCTTTGGTGAATTATCTCATTGAATCCCCTGAAACTTTATTTCAGAAATGTAAAACCTATGATGTGGTCTGCTCCTTTATAATTTGATTTTTCGTCCCCTGCAAATAAAGAACATGATCAGGAGAGAGGTTAGACAAAGACCAATAGTCTGGGGGAGAGCAGGAAGATACTGCCCAGAAGACACAGCTACAAAATGGTCACTTCAGGCTTGACACTGCTTCCCTCTAAAATGCAAAAATAGTAAACAGAAGCTAACAGGATGAAAAGAATCTTATAAGACATTGCATGAGATTGTTGCATAAGATGATTATAAATGTGACTAAAATACTGCCTATGGTCTTTTTCATACTAGAGATTCATATAATCGTGCCAGATCTTCTGCATTTTTATTTGCTTTTATTTATTTCTGTAGTATAATAAAGTCAGATTTCAAAACATAAGCAGTTTCCAGTATTTAAAATTAACAAACACAGTTTTACTTCATTTCTGCATATTGTTAAGAAATTCATACCAAGCCATATAACTCTTATGTACAACAAACCCACACCTATATGTTTTTCTTCTGATATAATAATTAAGAGAGAATATTAACATCTCGTTAATACTAAGAAATATACATTGGTCAATGAAGTGTACTTATCAGAACATGTCTTTACTTATGGATATTTTTGTGTATTAGTTTTAGGAAGCATGGCCTTTGATAAATTTATGACAGCATCCTACTTGATCCATTCCCAACTTACTATTTTGATCCATTCCCAAATTACTATTTTGGGGCCAGTTCATGCAAAAACCTCTTTTAGTCTCCAGACATAACCCATGCAGTATTCTTAACTCAGTGGAGGACCTTTCTCTGCAGGACAAGGATTCTGGAATACTCTCTGTATCTAAGTAGCATAACAACAGTAAGAGCAAATAAAAGAACGGACATACATCTTTAAATTTCTATAACATAGAACCATTGCTGCCATATTGACAGTATTAATATTTTGGATTTGTATAATGCATTCCACGGATAAAATGAGTCCTAAATAAAAACATATACGAGTAAAAATTGCTAAGACATATAGACATGCAAAGCTACAGCTGAAGTTCTAATAATTTTGTATCAAAGTTAGCTGACACAGTACAAGTTCTTGTTAAATTTGGGATGAACAACTCTTTCATTTCATGTTCTTTAAGCCACTAAAAATTAATTTAGACAATTCTTTACTTCTTAATTTATCTGTCATGTTAAAATTAGCGAGATGACTGAGTCTGTTTGCCCTTAAAAAGAGGAAAACATTGGCAAAAAGGGTATTTTTTATTCAACACAAAATTTTTAGTCATTGCTTTTGGGAGTGAGAAAGAGACAAAATAATGTTTAAAACCAGTTATGACTTCAACCTAAATAACTTTATATACAAATAATATATGTTATATGTATTATTTATATTATATTATATTATATTATATTGCATTACATTACATTATATTATATTATATTATATCATGTTATGTTATGTTATGTTATATATTATATTGGCCTTTCTAGTCAAAATATCCATAGTTGGATAATTCACATGTGTAGGATTTCACCTTTGCCAGAGCACAACGCTGCAGAGTGTCAAATCTGTATGCAGCGCTGTTGTATAATGTGGACTCCTCTTCCTTTCTGTAAGGGACAAAGACTATGCTATCAAAAACAAGTATTCCAAATCATATGAAGAAGAACAATGACCTATGTCATAACTCTTTCATTTTAGAGAGAAAAAAATCTGCAATTAGGTTCCTTGCATGACCATTTCTCAAAACTCTCTACAGCTTTGGGATAGATGTCATTTTGCAAAGATGCTGAAAGAGAAAGAATTGAGAATATTAGAAACCTTCAATATATCTGTTCCCATTTCCTACCTGATTGGTTACTGCCTCCTGAGATTCAGTTAATCATACCCCTTGTGATTCATTCCCACTGTGACAATTTAAGAGCAAAAAAGGGTATTGTCAGATAAGGATATCAATGCAGAGTTTAATTAAATCGTAAATTATAGCTACAGTTTGTGATTTTAACCTCAGTCTCTTTTTTCCTTCAGACTTCAGAGATATTGTATCTCATTTTTTAATGATGCAATGATGACATTTGATTGATTTTTCATTGTGACTTATCGAGTATATAAAAAGGGAATTAGCAGCTGTATCCAGGGTCAGTTCTATTTTGGAAGGACACATTTGTCAAAGTGCATCTCTGCTGCTTGACAGTGTGTGGGTTGGACTATTAGCAAAATGAAATATAAGGTGCATTTCAGTCTAACCTCCAACCCTCTGTTAAAAGGAGAGAGGAGAAAACATTGGTTGAACAACAAGAAAGTAGAAAAAAAGAGTGTGAAAGATGAACTGTGGGCATTTCAGAAGAAGATAAGGAAGTATTTTAGCTGTTTCCTGAAATCACTGGGGAAGGATGGTTGGATGGATGGGTGGATAGAAAGTAAAATGTGTCAGCACTTACAATTTTGTTTTTCTATTTTTTTTTTTAATGAGTTTGACCATTTATAAGCATCTTCTTTCCATGGAAAAGAAATATCATGGAAAATATGTAAATCATTCCATCTGCATGATAGAGTAAGTTTACTACAGAAGTTAGCAGAACAGTACAGAAGCAAGGGAGAAGAGAATCACAAAACATCCATCAGCTCAGGAAACTATTGGACATACAGGTCCAAAATTATATACTGTCTGGAAGCAGCTTAGAAAGAGGCTGAGAGGGGAGAGCACCTCATGGCTGAAAGGCAGTGGGTTGTTCTTGAATACCTTTTCAAGTGTCTTCTTGAAATACAAACTCTGAAAGCACAGGAGAAAAAAAAAATGGAAGCTAGCAATCACATAACTAATGATGTTAAGGGAAAGTACACAATCTACTTGTCACAGATGATTCACTTCCACCAGTAAATGGTCAGGGCTATATATGTCCAGAGAAGCTGCACAATCTCTCCTCTGATGATCACAGCTAAATCTGGAAAATTGTGCAGATGACCAAATGGCTTCTTTTTGCTTTTCAGAAGATAGATGGGCAAAGATCTTCTCTCCACACATTTTTCAGACTTGTCCAAAGATTTGATACAAGTCAATAAGGCCTTCTGCAATTGACTGGTGTTGCCTTAGGCTTTGTCATATCTACATGATTTGGCCACTGTAGTCCCTGCTTAGTAGAAGAGAGGAGAACAGGGAGTTCAAGTGAGTACACTTCATGTTTCTGGAAGCTAAAGGTCTGAGGAATCTGCTGGTATGCCAGTGACTTATGAAACATCCTGCTCTTATTTATGGGAGTACATGACAGCCCAGATGCCCATGTTGGCCAGTGTGAGGGTGAGATTCTGATACTTGGTATGTCTGAGAGATGTGAGTGTTCTTTGTCATGTTTTCTCAGAACGTATATATTGACTGGCTAATGAAGCTCATCAGGGAGTGCTAGGAGGAGCTGGGTCATCAAATCATTTTTTTAGGAAGTGCACTGCAGAATGCTGGAAAGACCACAACTGAGACATGTCAATGAGTCTTTTCTGAAAACGTCCCCAGAGACACAGAATTTGGCTTTGGGGATACTATAGAGACATTTCAGACTGAACAGAAAGTACCATCTCAGCCTAATAGAAAATGGGTGTAAAAAATACAGGACACAGACAAAAATAAACATTGAGAACATTGAACAATGTCATGGGAAATAATTTTCTTTTTCTGTGGATTTTTTATGTTTCCAAAAAACATAAGATCATAGAATCATAGAATGGTTTGGGTTGGAAGGGGCCTTTAAGATCATCTAGTTCAACCCACCTGCTATGGCCACAGACACTTTCCTCTAGACCAGGTTACTCAAAGCCCCATCCAACCTGGCCTTGGTGTGTCTCACCACCCTCACAGTAAAGAATTTCTTCCTATTATATAATCTAAATCCATCTTCTTTCAGTTTAAAACCATTACCCTTAGTCCTATCACTACATTCCCTGATAAAGATTGCCGCCTCATCCTCTGGACTTACTCCAGGGGGTCCATGTCCTTCTTATACTGGAGGCTCCAGAGCTGGACGCAATATTCCAGGTGGGGTTTCATGAGAGCAGAGTAGAGGGGTGTGGGAAGCTTTTTGGAAAACAATGGACACGTTGAACCGATG
>RSEF01000003.1:82068814-82085443 GCA_003993805.1 Himantopus leucocephalus | reverse complement strand
CAGGTCAAGGGAGGTGATTCTGCCCCTCTACTCTGCTGTGGTGAAACCCCACCTGGAATATTGCGTCCAGCTCTGGATCCATCAACACAAGATGCACATGGATGCATTGGAGCAAGTCCAGAGGAGGGCCATGAAGATAATCAGAGGGGTGGAGCACCTCTCCTATGAGGACAGGCTGCGAGAATTGGGCTTGTTCAGCCTGGAGAAAAGAAGGCTCCCGGGACACCTTATTGTAGTCTTCCAGTACTTAAAGGGAACCTACAGAAACGACGGGGAGGGACTCTTTAGCAGGGAGTGTAGCGATATGACAAGGGGTAACAGTTTTAAACTGAAATAGGGTTGATTTAGATTAGATATTAGGAAAAAATTTGTATGATGAAGGTGGTGAGGTATTGCAATTAATTGCCCAGAGAAGTTGTGGATGCCCCATCTCTGGAAGAGTTCAAGGCCAGGCTGGATGGGGCTTTGAGCAACCTGGTCTAGTGGAAGGTGTTCCTGTCTGTGGCAGGGGGGTTGGAACTCGATGATCTTTAAGGTCCCTTCCAACCCAAACTATTCTATGACTATAAATTACCTTGTTTAGGCCTCTTTTAATCTATCAAAACACACCTTTGCTCATAAATCAGTCTTTTAACATCATTTCTATTGTGCTTTTCCATATTCCTGTTGTATGACCAGTTTTCACACCATAGAAGAACCCAGAAAGCAAGGTTGGTAGTTTCTCATTGCTTCACTACAAATGGCTTTTTATTGCCCTGCATGAGACTTTGGCCTGGGTTTGCAAGATATGGATATGAATTCTGGCCATAAATGAAAGCTGTGGCACTCATGTTTTTCTCGAGGGGCTCATTTCTGGTTTGGCTGCTGCTCTGAGCGATACTGGGCATATCAGCTTGCCTCCTGACCTTGGTTTCCCTCCCTTGTTTGAAGACAAGGATATGAAGCTTTCTTTGAGAAATGTTTTGTGATTTAAGAGGTGAGAATAAGATGAGAACAATTCAGGTAGTGTTATGTGTTGCTATATTTATTGATATTTAATTTTCCCATAATGAGAATGGACAAGCTTTGGTCAAAAATAGGGGAGGGCTCTTGATGAGATATTTGGCAGTTCCTTATCAAATGAGACCTCACCAGGGAGACTTTTGTTGGATGCCAGCGCTGTTTAGATAATGTTTCAAAATGCAAACATTTTAGAAGAGGGATTATCCACAGAAATCATTCTAGTTGGATTAAAGGATTTACAAAGGAAGAAAATTGGACAGGAGGAAACACATGAAGCTATTATTTTCTTTACAAATGTGTTGCTGCTATCATCAGTTTGGCAAACTCCTGTGGGTCACATCCTGACTACAGGACTGTACTCAAAACACCTGTACTATTGGAGAGGACAGGATTTAGTCTTCTGCACAATATACTTTTTGGGGTTATTTGTTATTTCTCTCCTTGATTTCAGATGGTGAAATTTCACTGATTATAGGGAAGATGTTTCTGGTTTACATGAAAAAAGTGAGCAGAGAATTGGACTCTTGACTTAAAGTTCTCATATGAACTCCCTATTTTTGCTCAAGAAAATATGTACTGAGTGAAAGTGCATAATATTTTTTATATCTGTAGCAGAAAAAAGATATTCTGCTATGTACCAGACTGTATTGATATTTTTATTAATAACTTGAGCCAGTTGTCCAATTCTAATATTATATGAGACGTTTCTCTGTGTGTGTGTCCTTTCTTTTCTTTAGTTTTTAAATACTTTCTTGAACATGATTTTTCATAGTTTTGTTATGTTTGTTGCCAGAATCAATAGAGTTAAGGTAAAAAAAAAACCCAAAATAAAAGGCGAGAATATAGTTTTCAACTAGTATAGAACAGTAATTAAAACTTACTGCCTTAAATCATAGCTCTAGGTCATTTCTCTATGCTAAACTCTCAATAAACAACAAGAAAAGAAGAGGAGAACACCATGTATGCTTCACTTTTGCATACTTAAGGCATAAAGGTTTTGACTGGACAGTCCTTACCAGAACACAATATTGATTACAGCATCTGTTTTCACACAAGTTCTGCTCTTCATCGAAACACTCATTTCCCTGCATGTCAATCCAGATGCAATGACCTCCAGGAACACCCTAACAAGAGATGTATTTCCAACATGAATTCATAACAGCGTGGATAGCTTCAGACTTGGCTTCGTTTGTTCTTGACATGAATGTTGAACTGAAGCACCATCTCTCTTCTTGAATCTCAGGAACCAGAGGTTATACAGCCTGACAGTTGGCAGCCTGATTCACTGTCTCAGAAGTCGTTGTGGAGTGGTGGCTTTTATTCTTTTTTCTTTTTATAATGCTTCCTTCTTGCATCTTTTTTTCTTAACTATATAGTATTCTGTCATTTGAAAACTGAATGACACATTAATTTCAAGCACTAATGGGAAACTTTCAACTTGAAATCTAGTCAATTTAAAGGGAGTTAAATGCAGTTTCTGCCAATGCATTTACCTTTAGACATCCTGCCAGTGTTATATTTTTGCATTCACATTCTTTAAACTGTATTTCTTTTTCTCTGTTGCTGGGTGAAAGACAAAGTCACTGGAGGATGATAATGACACAATGAGTGACTACACAAAAGGTGCCCGCAGAACTGTCTCTATGCCATAAAGAGTAAGTTGAACATTTTGCACATTTTTTATTTTTCAGAGGAACTTCACATAACATGCAAAAAGGCATTTATTTTCTAAGAACACCCACTGTTCTTGAAGAGATTTGTTACAAAATTTAAATCAAACTTTGCTTTTTTAACAAAAAAAATCTGTAAAAACGAAGTTGCAACAGGAAATATCTTATCAGCGTTGGTACAAAAAGTCCTTGCCAAGTATATGGATGAGAGAAAGAAAGGCAAAATTCCTAATCTCTTCCAATGCTTGGCAGTAAAAGGTATTACTAACAGTGGTTAAAACATTTTTGGAATGAAGTATGATTTTTATGTTAACAGTATCCCTTTAATTAATTAAGCATAGCATATTACCTCTGGCTGGATTGTGCTGGCTGCAATTGAGAGCAAATGAGTTCCTACCATCTGAGATATATTCATGCTATTTACGTGGTTTTAAAGCCATGAGACCTTCTGCTTTTTCAGTGCAGAGAATTCAGGAGCCACCACCCAAGCACTAACCTAGAGTACACTTCACAGATTAATACTTCTCTTTGGGGATTCATTTAACTCAAAGATCACACGCTACTCAAAGACATGAAAGTTTTCTTGTCTGTTCTAACTTGATTTCCAATGTGGTCATAAAGTTGCATCTTTGCAAACATGAGGGAATACTGCAGAGGTAATCAATAGCCATTATCTTTACCATGGGTAATGGAACGAAGGTTACATGTCCCAGGACAAATACAAAGACCTGTAATTTATTTTAGTTTTTAGTATTTTTAGGAGACAATGCCTATGGACTCTCAGCTGAGATTTCACTGCGCTGAGCACTTTCCAGCAAGCTGAACTTGACCCCTGCAGCTCCCTGCTCTTTTAAAATTAACCTATGCAAATTAAGACATATTGGTGTAACTCTTTAAATGTAAGCAAAACTTTTTTTTTTCTCAGATTTTCTTGAATTCAAACTGGGCTAAACTGTCCCACAATAAAACACATCTCCTTTCTAGGGTTTGCCTACATATCCAGTATAGATACGGAGATGGTAGGATCATGGATCACTTGCCAGTTTAAGCCCCAAAGCATCAGATTATTAAATCTATAAAGAGAAAATAAATTAACGGAAAGAAGTATACTTGCATAAGTTGGTAGTGACATCAGTCCTAAAGCTAGTGACCTCAAGACATGCTGCAATAAATCATTAATCCTTTTAGTTTATCCACTTTCTTGTTTCTATTTCAGACACAACAGGAGTTCTCTGTCCTACTTCATTTCCCCTCTGAGAATGAAGAGAACATGCTGACTTTAACTACAAAGACTCAGATCATATGCAATTTGCTTGTTAACAAGAGTGCCCTCCAACTAACAAGTACTCTAACGTATTTGGGTGATTCATCCCTCACATGACAATAAACATTTAAAGCAGAAAGGTGTGGGGAATTTAAGTAGCTTTATTTTCACTAGCTTACCCATAGAACTTTTGTTGCTTTGGCTTTCTTGTTTTTTAAATATATCCAGCCACTACTAACCATGTATCAGCAGCTACCTCATTATCAAAGCTTTCCTAGCTCAGGGCAATGAAACTGTGCTTTTGCTTTATTTTCTTGATTCCTCTGACAATGAGCATTGGCAAGAACAGCTGGTTCTTGCTTTCCGTATTTTTTTCAACTGGACTGAGGAAAATATAGCAGACTCTGAAAATGGAAATCTTTGTCAGGTCAAAATTTGTGTTGATTCATGTGACATTACTTATAAGCAACTTAAATATAGGCAGAGTTGGCTTTCGGCAGAAGAAGAACCTGGAGTAGGTGGCTAAATAAAGGGCCTGACATTAAGGGAAGGCATAAATCTGTCTCACTGGATCACATCAATAGGCAATGTGCTATGTGTCAGGAGGTGGTGAGAAAATGAGAGAAATGTTACAGAATTTAGACAGCAACTAATTCCCTAAAGATGGGCACTATGTACACCACAAGCTATAAAAGTTTTGGACATTGTCAGCACTTCTAATTTGAGAAAATTATGACTTTTAGTCCACAATTGTCTTTGTCAATTGCCTCTTGAAATGTTTGTTAGAGCTGGTAAGACAACTTCCCCCAGACACAGAGAATAAAAAGTCCACAAAATTGAACATTTGAATGATTGATACAGAATACTTTTCAGACAATTGTGTTTTTGAAGATTTTTGATTTTCATTCAAATTTTCATTTGATTTTTCAAAATTTCTAATTAAAAAAAAGTGTTTTCTACATAGTTTTACTCTGCTGTCTTTTTTTTTTTTTAATCTCATCTCCCTTAGTTTGACCTCTTCTTGTTTCTCTTAATTGCCCAGCTCTTTGTATCAAATCTATCTTCTAACTAGTTGTAAGCAAACCTTCCTTGGGTGAAATGACTGTGTTCATTTCACATTAGATAATCCAAAATAAGTGGTGAACCTGGACTTCTTAGGATTACCGAATATAATGTGAAAACCTTACTGAAAGAAACAAAGATGACCCAAAACCTTCTCAGCCTGCTTAGAGTGGGAATGTTGGGAAAACAGCTTATGTTTGGGGATGGGTTACCAGCTTGGTCATAGAAGTCTAGAGATATGAAATAAGGGAAGATGCACTCTCAGCCAAATATTACAATCTTTAATATTAATTGTATCTGCTCGGAGCACAAGTATTATTTGGCCAGACCCAACAATGTCTTTCTGCCCAGCAGTTTTGTGGATGTTTTTGCTCTTCTTAGAGCTCTAATGGCCAGAGGTATAGTGGACATTACACAGCAGCCATATTTGCTCTGCCTGAGAATGCCATCAAGTCCATCAAATTTGTACAGCAGTTGGTTCTGAAGCGGGTGGGAGGGTCATATTTAACCCATTGAAATATCATTTCTGTTCGCCTAACATCCATTTTTTTTAACTGTTCTTTGACTTTTTCGACAAATACAGTTTTGCTCTAACTGTAGGCTTTCTATTAATCATGTATACATGTCTATCTTCATATGTCATTGGGACCTTCTTTCTTTACCATATTGACCTGCCCTCTGGCCATTTAATCTTTTCCTATTTTTGTCACAGGGCCTTTCACAAAAATATGTTGCTGACATTCTAGATCTCAGTTTCTCTTTCTAGCAAGAGCCTTTTTTCTATTAGTCAATTCCTAAAGAAAGCCAATCCAGTTTTTTACAGTAGCAAGAAACGAAAAAAGTCAGATGCTTTGTTAATATCATTTAACATTTTCCTTATTGACAGAGATAGGGATTATCATATAGTGTTTGGTTTTCTGCAGAAGCCAAAGACCATCCCAATTCCCCTTTGAATGATTTTCCTGTGTTAAGCTTGACCAGCTGCAGGGTTGAGGGTTTTAAAGATGGTTTCTTATTCCCATCTGTGTATAATGGCGGTTTTATGCCTACATCTGCTTCAGATAATTTTTTTTTTACCATTTATTTTTATGGACTGAACATTATTAGAGATGCAATCTTCTTTCTGAAAGCCTGTCTACCTTTTCCCCAGTGAGGCCAACATTAGTCTCTGGGCAATTCCAAGCTATCAGCCATGTTGTATTAGACTCTGTCATGTCATTCACAAGCCACTGTGTTTTCTACTTTGTGTCAGTCTGCAAAAAGGAACAAAGCCACGTGAGAAACATGCCAGAGACTGCAGGGCTGCAGAGGCAGAGGCAATCCAAAAGTGGGAGGAACCAAAAATCCTACTGCTTGCGTGGAAGTGGTATGCAGGTGTAGAATACTGTACTATATTTCTTCATTTAAAGTCTCCCCTATGCTAAGAATGACCTGGTTGTTATTCTTCCACAGACACAGAAGCCTGGCAGTACAGATTTCAGTGCTGGTACAGAGTCTGTGTGATGCTGTGTATGGGACTAGACAGAACAGTCAAATCTATGGAAAGGTTCATGCTGACTTCTGTCTCACACTATTTTCAAATGCAGAATTAAGAAAAACTTGCCTGCTTTACCCTATTTCCAATACTATTAATTATTTTTATGTTATTAATGGTTTTTTATGACCTGTCAATTCTGTAGCTTCTGGAACAATCTTTCATTTATGCTCTGGAGTTCACTGCTGGAGACTCAGGAGCACTTACAGCAATGAAGATTATAGATTAACAAATGATATCATTTTAATGTTATTTGTATTTTAATCCAAATTATGGAGTATTTCTCAGTTTCAAGTCTCCTTGACAAAACATAATTAATGTGAAAAATGCCAGTCCAGCTTCAGTCTCCCTAGGATTTGTAATTAAAAAGCTGACTCATGGACTACACTGGTGCATTTACAGTAAGACAAATCAAGAGTAATTCAATTGGTACTGATTTAAATACCTCAAGTTTACAATGGTGTAAGCGAGAGCAAAAACTTGCCCAGATCCCTAATGTACTTCGATTTATGTAAGCCGTGGCACACACTTATAGATCTCTCCTTCAATTTAGTGATAAGGTATTGCTACAGCATGACTTTCCTACAAAAGCCATAAAGGTTCTTAAATTGGCACTGAGGAGTATTTCTAAAATAAAGAGGGAAGAATACACCATTCTGAATTCAGCTGTGCTTTAGTTAAAAGTTGGAAGTGCATCATCAGTGATCACACCGAGGGAGACGTTGCATGTACGTGCCTTGGCTTTTTTTAGTGCTAAGGGTTTTCCGCTGGCAGCTCTGCTGCCTGTTTGCCCGTAGTAGCTCTGCACCCCTTCACCCAAGCTGTCCCAGAGCTTCTGTGGCAACGCTTTCCCCTCGTTGTTTTCCTGCTGTTGTTCTCCTGCCATTTTCCTCACGTCATTATTCTCATGGCCTTGTGCCTGCACACACTGATACACTGATATTGCTATTAAGGCAAGCATTTGCCACCAGCGTGAGAACTGTCCCTTCTTTACCTCCTTTTCCTCTGCTTTGGTTGTAGCTTTTGAGTTATCTTAGGGACCCTGATAACACAGAAGCATAAAGTTGAGCAGCCATTCAGCATGTCGCCCCTGCTGCTAATCAAAATGTGCTTCAGCATCGTAAGCAGGAAAAGCCAATGGTGGCTTGAGTGGGTCCTGATGAAAACTATGCTGTTACTGTGGCAAAATATGATGGGGGACACCCACTGCACTGTGGCAAAATATTATGGGGGGACACCCACTGCACATCCTCCCAGGGGAGGATGCTTATCTGGGAACTCCCATTGCTTCTCCTCCTCTCTCATTCTCTTTCTCTCCTCTTTTGTTTTTTTATATTCTCTAGAAGTAAATTTCACCCTTAGAGCTGATGAATGACATAAGGTACGGAGCCTCCTAATAAAACTGCATGAGTGTGAACTTGTCTAAACCTAGTTTGTGCAACAGAGGCACTATAAAGCAAGAAGACTAAAAATAACGGCTTACCCAGTAATACCAATGGGGTGGGCAGAGATCACAGAGGGCCTGTGCAAGACACCATCCTTGGCCAGGAAGGAGACCTCAAAGCTTCTCAGTTGACACCAGATACCTATGTGTGAGCAATAGTACTGGGTACTAGTAGCTGGTCAAGAGTAATTCTTTAGGCTTTACTCAGTGTTCTTTAGATTTCCACTGACTGCACCAGGAACTTAGAAACCTGTGCTGTGACTCAGTAACCAACATAGACAGCCAGTGTCAGGTTGATTTTGTTGTGGGGTATCCAAGAGATCTCCAGAGATGTGACAGGTACCTAAAAGGAGGACCTAAAAGAGGTCTGATCCTTCTGGAGAAGTAGAACAGAAGACACCATCAGGCTGCTAAAATGACACTAAACTTTTCTTTTTAGGTAACTAAACCTTCAAGTGCATGAGTGACTGCAAAAGCCTTTAAATATAGTGAGTGCTTTCTGGCATTCTGCATGGTAAGACACTCCTCTGCATGAGTAATACTGGTATAAATGGCCTTTACATTCAAGCAAAACAAACCAGAGAAGTTGTACATTAATTAACAAACTGAAGTTAGGTAAAGTCTGGCTGTGATAGACTTCCATCTACTATAATATTTCATCCTATGTATTAACTTCATACCATAAACACATGAATAAAGGTATTACAATCAAATAAGAAAAGCAAGAAAAGCTTTCCAAAAAATCTTTAATAGTTCTTGATAGTTTTTTCCATTAAGCTTAGCTGCTAAATTAAAATAATCTACCTTATATTAGAACTCATACCTAGAGACATTATTGCACACCTTAAAAACCTGACCATATAGCTGATAGCAGATCAATAATTTCATAATTACTTTTTTCCCAGAATGCTCTAATAGCTTAATATCAGGAGAAAACTACACACATATGCACTCTGCTTTCACCATGCTTTTTATTTACCAACAAGGACATCAGAGCATTTTTATTGTGTTCCTATATGCAAGGTTGTTGAAAGAGATTGAAAGATGAAGGAAGAGGAGATCATGAGAAATGAGAAGGATTATAAAAGACTTCAAAATAAGCTTCAATTTCATTGAAACAGGTACCTATATTGTTTGGCTTTAAGGAAGTTTTAAACCCTTATCTTAAGGATCCTTGTCACTGCAAAATGAACTGATGTTACAGTGATTCAATACCGTGCCTGACGTTTCTGAGCTCAAGTGCTCTGCATTCGTTGTCTGTGTCACACAGGGTTGAGAGATAATAGGCAGCTACTGAGAGACCAGCATCCTCTTGGAGGTGTTCTAGTGAAAGTTTTCTGAGCTCTCTTTTTGAGCTTTGAGCGAAATAAAACATGAAACAGTAAAGAAGAGTGGGAAATGGAGAAGTTGGAAATATAAAAAGTTAGAAGCAATGAATCTGAAACAGAGGAAACAGGAGCTTGAAGAAGTCAACGGTAATGAGATGAATGGAAGTTATGCAGGTTCTGAAAACTGCTGTTTACCCTAGGAAAACACACAGGGTAATTTCACGCTGAGGAGGCTGTTATGCTGTTAATTTTTTGGAGGGTACGCCTAGCTATGCTTGGTGCACCTCCAGAGCTCTGCTCAGTACTGCGATACTTTACAGTTCTGCTTCAGCTCCCTATTCTCAAATCAGAGTCACATCCGTAGATTAGTTTCATTCCCATTCCCATTTCATTTCCCTTGGTACCCTTTGGTGAACTCCAGTGATTATGAGGATAAGGGATTATTTACATGCTCTAGATCCAGGCAGAGATCAGGCTTTGCAAACGTTTATTTTATGGTCTGCAAATTCATTGCCTTTTGTGACTTGCATTAACCCAAGCAGTGATTAACAGTCATGTTATTAACCTATTATATAACCTATTTTATAGATAATATCAGCCTAGATAGTACCTAAAAGCCTCAGGCTCATTTAACATGCTTTTTTTTTTTTCTAGTAATGTATTAAAGGTGTTTGCAAGATTCTCATAATCTCAGTAGATTAATCGATCAAAAAAGTTTGCTGATTCCTTACTGAAATTAATGGAAATATTTCCATTTAACATTTCTTTCTGATTTATAAAAATGACCATTTTCTACTGCAAGCTTGATCTGATCGGGAGCTACTTTTAATTAGGTAGATAGTTTAGGAAGCAGGTAAATAGGGAAATCTAGCAAGAAACAGAATGACTTCTACTTACAATACACAGCAGAATACTCTGTGTTTAATTGTTTCTGACAGATAGGAAAATTTGCTCAGAAATCATACTACAAGTCACAATCCTTTGTGAGAAGTAAGATTTTGAGTCTGAATCAGAGTATTTTCTCATGTCCAAGATGTATTCTGGAAAGCAGCAAGTGAGTTTAGGAACCATCTATAACCTGTTCTTAATAACAAATATTACTAGCTGATCATTTTGATGGATTATGGGAAATATGAACAAGCAGTTAAGAACTGGTCAGAAATGAAATAAAATATGCTGTCTTTCTATTTTCCTCTCTCTTTTCTCTCAAATTTCATTATTTGCTTTTTTATAGCAGCTTTGTTTGCTTTAAAAAATACAGGAGCGGTGGAAGAAGGACTCTTGAAAATGTCATCCATGTTTTGAAAAGGCAAAACTTTACATTTTCATTTTCAAAATCTCAGCTTTAAAAGCAACATAGTCTGCTGGGTAAGGCAGAAAATGTTAAAAGCAGACAACGGAAATAACTTTAAACATTACTGAGTTCCAGTTTGCATTTGAACCTGTGCCTCAGGCTTTTATTTTATATTTAATACTGTTTCCTGGGTTTAATTGTTCCAAAGAAGCAGTGATGAAATCTAAAGAAAAAGACCCTATAACAGTAACAAAATCTGTTTGTACTTATATCTACTGGTTAAATAAATCCCTGTCTGTGAAGTTCATTTGTCGAGACCTCCTGAAGAAACAAGATGTTTCATGTCCAGAATGTTCTCAAAGGTTACCGGTGGGTACCATCAATGACAGTTTACTGCTCTTGACCGACTTGTCCTTCACTCCTTTTGCATTTTCTCTCCAGCTCTCCATACACATGCACTAAACGATCTCAGTAGACTGGAGCAAGTGGTGCAAAGCAAATGTTCTTGCTCCTTTCCCAGGTTTCTACCCCATCTCTGGAGGCAAAGTAGCCATGCACGGTCCATGAAGAGCTTCACAGAAGAATGCTTAAAACAAATTTTGATACCCAAGTTACTGAGGATGCCTACACTTTCAGAGAGTGTATGGGGGGCAATGAACTCTTACGGCGTCAAGGTGAAACAGAAATCCTGATTTATATTCCTCATCTTGCAGCTACTTTTCCACTTTTGAGCAAGTCATGACTTTGCTTATCTCTCCATAAAATTGATTATGACAGGAATTTTCTGTCATCAAGGCATGTTATGTGGCTAATTAACTTATATTTGTCATGTCTTTTTATGGCACTTGTATGGAAAGCCTTACATCACTGTTGTAATGAGTTCACTCTCTTCCTATCAACTGCAAATGAAGCAATGGCTGTTTTAATACTGAAGCATATTTCTGCTCTTAATTATGGGCTAGATTATTATCACTCTCAGCCCAGCTTGAAGGTACTCTCTTCTTTGCAATATCCATTTCTCAGGTTTGTGCTGTTAGGTTCAGGTAATTTATTTTTGTAATTGGAAAGGAAGTAAGTTTGAGGAGGCATCACTGTGCTTCATCTTGCCCATCAGGACTGAATAGCTTGTGGTCATTTGAATGTGTTAAGTATCCCGGAGTGCAGTCAGGAAAAGCGCTGTAACATGTAAATTGCATTGCACTGAAAACGTAGCAGCTGTTAGTAAGAGTGCAGAACAGGAAGGAAAGGCGGGTGAGCCCAAGCTCAAAGGCTGCGCTCAGTGCCACGGGTCTCCTGAACAGGGTACAAATCCATTTCTGACTCCTAGTATTTACAACATCCTATTACTTTGGTATTATTTGGAAGTTAATTACAGGGCCCATCAGCTCTTTTGGCTCCACAATATTTCAGTGAAAAGTATTCAGGCATTATGTGACTGGTTGCAAGGGAGATTATCAAAAAGTCAGAGAAGTGTAATAATCAGGGGATTTCTTTGTTAATAAAGAACTTGATGAAAAACAAATTAGTTAACACTACACTGACTTGAAATCTTGCTGATGGCAAATTTTGAAATTAATTTGAAAAAAAAACAAACTCGGAAGGCATTTTAAAGTTGATCCTAGCATCAAAATTAAGCAGAAAATTTGTAAAAATGTAGATCTCCAACTCACCTTTCTAGGCACGAAGAAGACCCTTGTTGGTATAACATCTGAATGCTTCTGGCATGCTATTTTAAAAGTCAGAAACCAGAAACCATTGTGTTTAAAATGGAAAAGTAAAAGAATTAGCCATGTTGAAATCTACTCTAATCACAGTTGCATTAGCTCTTACTGTGACCGTTTAGGAATCTCGTTAGGGAGAAGCTACAGCCTGTGCTTTGTCTGCACTTTGTCTACTGAGGAGACAAGCACAATGTGGCTGCATATGCTTCTGGTGTGCCAAGAGGCTGCTAATTATGCCAGATGCTTAATGCGTGGCACACCTAGGTAGAACAGGCACAATTGGGCTGGCGTTGCTCGGATCACACCTATAGCACACAATTTTCCAGCGTGAACTGAAATCTAACCAGATTCTGTCAGAGCCTTTCCCAAAGAAGTCGCTGGAAATCGGCATATCATCCTGTATCTTGCAGACTATAACGCGTGACTCAGAGGGACAAACTTGTGCTCAACAGCTAACAAGGAGCTTGTTTCCACATTGGTTTTCTCCAGCATCAAGTATTTGTTCCCTTGCCAACTAATGTATATTTCAACCGACATGGTGTTTGTGGGCTGAATAGAGAAGAGTTCACTTTGTATTAATGTTTCCGTTCCCAAATGAAACATTCACACCATAATGATAATGCAGTATAGGGAAAATTGTTTCGCATTTGCTTTCCTTTATGTACTCTGTTCATGGATTGTGTGAAGATTTACAGTGTATGCATTCAGCATGAAGTCATGCATCAGTGCCAGAGCATTTCCTTGATTCTGCCTATTATGCTTTTCAAATGAATAATATAATGCACATATATTTTGCCTTAGGAAAACAAATGCATCCTCACAAACCCCAATGAGGATGGGAAAGGTATTTTTATCTGAATAATTCCATCTGTAAGTACTAAAACATCACAGGTCGGGTCCCCAAAAGTCATGAGGGTGTCTTAAAGATCATGAGAATAGGAAAAATTATAATATCTTTCAAGTTGCCTTTCTTTTTTTTTTTCTTTTTTTTTTTACTTTAAGTATCGAGAGACACTTGGGATATATTTTCAAACTTTGTTTTTCAGCTATGGAGGCTAGAAACTTGTTTTTTGAAAGAAAAACTTTCCAATACTCATGTACGTATTTTAGCCACAAAGTCAGATTTGAATAAATACATCATTATTTATTTTGACCTTCATACTAAGATCACGATCTTGGCAAGGGTGTTGTCATATTTTTGCAGGCAAAGAAATATGGCACATAATAACCAAGTCAGGGATTTGTAATGAAAACTCTTTTCAGCAGGACATGCAATTCCCTTACAGTCTCTTGGAAATGCCAACTAGAGGTGAGTTCATTTCACCTAATCCAAGTTTGTTGTTTGGGATCTGTAATGGAAGAGATTCATATCACCTAATTCTATCTGTCTTGTAGGTGTCTAGCCTAAATGAGCTGCTAAGGCTCCTCTTATAGTTAATGGAGAGTGACAGGAACCTCCAGACTGCAATTCATTCCACCTGTCATAGACGCCTGTCCTGGGGAAGCGTGAGTGTTTCTGCAGCCTCTACCGATTTCACAGGGAGATTGAGATGACTCATTCCCACCCTTGTTTTTCACACAGCTGAGGCTAGGAGTGAGGTATCTCACCATGAAGTCCCTTTCCGAGCACCACTGCACCTACGTGTGAGCTGGTTTCCCAGTCAGAACCTAAACCAAACCCTGAACACCACGTACCACCCTGGTACTTGGTAGTTGAAACAAATGCAAACTTTTGTGCTTCTATGCATTTGACAGCTTATGAAACAATTTAGTTTGTAATACATTTGCTTAAATGAAAACCTGATTAATTCCACTGTACTGACTTATTAGAACTAATAGGTTTTGTTACATGTGTTGCAATTTAAGCATTGTTAATTATTCAGAGCTGAGTGAATATCACAAAACATTTGTCATGAATATTTGCACACATTTTAAACAAAATTGTCCTTGGCAGTGTTTGCAACAGTTAAATATTTGATTTTCATGTATATTTGGGTGAGACAATTTTCTTTTCATGAATATCAGCAGAAAGGGAATCTCACATGAAAATTCACACAAATATTTATTTAAGTAAATAGTTGTACCTGCAATATACTTGCCAGCATCTTTGAGAATCAGCAAAGCGAATGGTCATACAGGTGGGAAAGCAGTTTGAAATACATTAATAATAACTTCTTTTTATGTCACTGGGAAGAAGATGGGAAAGAGAGTCATTTTGTAGCAGCACATTCAATTAAAAATGTCGCAATTGCCATTTGGTGATATCTCAAGCACATAACAATCCAGAATCTCTACATTCAGGGAAACTCTGGAGCTCTTAGATTGGCCTGCCACTGGGACATCGACATTGTGCACTACACAGGTCACTGGGGTCCCACACCGCATTTGCACCACCTATGCATCTCCCCTGTTGCCTGGAGTGAGGCTTGCAGTGTTTCCATCCGAAGTGTAGGGAGTGGAGGGAAGATTGAACACGTCAGAGAGTGACAGCCTCTGAGACCAGTCTTTTACATGGCACAGTGCTTGATATTCCTCCTGCCAGACTTTGGATTTCTGTGGCACAAGTATTTGCACCTAACCTAGCCTACTCTCTTTAAAGTGAATAGAGAAAATAAGCTCTTGTACCCAAACTTGTAGTGCACCTTAGGAAGGAGTGAGTTATATTTTGTGTCTCTACACTAGAAGTGTTCATCGATGTGATCAAATAACTCAGCTTTCCTCTTCGCTCCCAGAACCTGTTCCCTTCTCCATCTAAAGCAATTAAATGTCCTTTCATCAGAGCTTACTGTCTGCCAAGATGACACCCAAGGTCAGTCTGAGGTTAGTAAGCCCCAGAGACAATTTCACATAGGCAATATGCACTTGTGGTGGGCCCAGCTCCCAGGTCCAATAGGGCATCACAGCTCCAAATCACCTTGAAGAGTGTAGAGCACATACCATTATCCTCCTGATACTAAAACACCATTCCATGTGACACAGCCACTGTGTCATTTCAGTCACTCTGAATTGGAAAAAAATCGCACAAACAATCACGATGTTCTAGGGCCAAGTGCTCTAATGTGTGGAAGCAGACTGTTTCTGCTAAAGTGGGCAGCCCTGAGCAGTTGTGGACATGATACTCCCTGGCATCAAAGTACAACACTCTTTAGCTGCATAAATGGGGCTATTACTCCCCACTGTTGATAAAGGGATTCTGGGCATCTATATTATTAATGTTTAAGGACAGGTGAGATAATTCCCCCCTGCCTTGGATGATATCTCTCGGTTTTTGCCTTTTCAGGAGGGAAAAGACCCTTAGGAAGAAGATCAGGCCAGTGGGATGAACCAGCAGCTGTTGAGTGAGGAATGCACTGGCAATTTCTCAGGACTAAAGAGAGCTAGTGCGTGAATCCAATGCCTGCTGCTCTTTGAGCTAGTGCCTGGACCAATAAACCTCCTGTTAAAATGAGCCTGCTGTGACTGTTTTGTTGGTATTTTTAATTTAAACAATAGCTAATTAAATATGAAAGCAATTAGTATTTTTGTTCAAACAGCTGTCATGTAATGTCTGGTGCTGCAGTTATAATTCCTTAGCTGTATGGCAAATGGTTTAGAAGCAATGGCTTTTGGGGAGGGAAAGGGGAAATAGAGCAATATTTTCTATGGGTATTGAAAACCACTGGCAGGTGCAGTTAGCTTTTGCTGCTTCAATTTACAAGCATGTGGGATGCTTAGAAACATAAATATCCTTTGGATTCTGGTGGAACTTTAGGCAGCATTGTAATATACAGCAGGGAGAGAAATACAGTTACTGATGCTGTCTTCCAGCTTTAACAGTGGAAGATTTTCTTATGTGGGGTCTCAAAACCTCAGTGGAGAAGGAAATTACCATGGTCTTCCTCCACCCTTGGGGTTCTTCATACAGCCCAGTTTGATGACAGCAAAAAAAAATGAGGAAATTAAGAAACTGGTGAGGCACAAAGTCAGCTGGAATTCCTGTTCTCCTCTTGGCAGCAGATTGTAGTTTACACGGGGAAAAGCTGAGGTGCTCTTAGCTTTCCTACCCTGTAAAACAGTGAAGCCAGCAGGGTTCTCCAGTGATTTGGGTTTACTGAAGACACCCTGGCAGTCATAGGATCGGCAGTGGCCTGGGTGCAGGCAATAAATGAAGCTCCTCGTGTGTACGCTGGCAGTGTGCATCTCATCTTTTGCTCTTCACAGCCTCATGTATTGGCTCCTGAAGTCCAGAGACTTAATTATTGCTTATAAGTATCTAAAGGGTGGGCTGAAGAATCATAGAATCATAGAATTTTTGAGGTTGGAAGGGACCT
>RSEF01000003.1:82056033-82068714 GCA_003993805.1 Himantopus leucocephalus | reverse complement strand
GTTGGACTAGATGATCTCCAGAGGTCCCTTCCAACCGCTACCATTCTGTGATTCTGTGTGATTCTGTTTTCCACAAACTAGTAGCAAGGGATCCACAATATTTTAGGTTCTTACTGATGTTATCATGGCTTTCTGTGTTGAACCATCTACTAACTTACTCATGTAGTTAAACAGGACTGCCATCACTACAAATTCCATTCTTATATAAGAATATGTGGAAAAAAGTATTCTTAAAGCAGACCTCTAGCTGGTGTAAATCAGCCCTGTTTCCTACAAATTAAAAGTTCAATTTTGTTTACTGTGGCTGAGAACTGGGCCTACTCTTGGCTTTGGCTGGCAAGAATACAAAAGAACCTTATTACTTCCAAGTTTTTTATTGTGAATAAATAATGGGCATTGATCTATGTTCAGTCACCTTGTATACATTATTAAACACTTGTTTACTAAACAACCTTTACAGTTTAAAAACAGCAACCAAAAACTTCACTGAAAAATACATTAAATCTCAGTATAAAATCAACCTAAGGAGTTTAGCAGTAAGGTGAGTGAAGTTCATTTAATTAAAAGATTGCTAGAGGGGAGACATTGGCAGATCAATTTTTTAAGTTCCTGGAATTATGCACTGATATGCAAGTTTAAAGCTGCTGCCTCTGATTGCAGAATATAACAAATGGGAAACATTATATATTTATGAACCATTCAATATCTTTCCCCTTTTTTTCAACTGGCTTATTGGAAAAGAAAAAAATATCCATTCCAAGTTGTGACAGCCAGAGTTAAACAGACATTACCAAAATATATATAAGAAGGTGTTAACATACATTTCAACATGAAATTCTAATTGAAACTTCCACACAGTGGGAAGCCAGGGAGTAAGTTTGACGGCCTGGGGACACACAGAAACAGCTTTATAAGAAATTGCCTTTTTGATAATGAATATTAACTGATTATTTTTTTGGTTCATAATTTATTAAATAGGTTGCTACCATTGATTTATACTTGGGGATTTTTCAGAACTTCCTGAAACTTTGAACCTTTTACTTCCTCATTAAGGGGTATATGTTAAAAAATTTTTAGTAAAAAAAGTTCTTTTAACTAATCAGTAGTCCCAGGACTGGAGGCCTGCCAATGAATATCCTTAACCCATCTTAAGAGTTGAAAGCATGCAACCTTTGAGACCCAAAGGTTTTGGAAGAGTCTATAAAGTCTGTAGCATCACCATAATTGTGAAAAATGCAGTATTTTGGAATTTTAAATATTTGTACAGCGATCATATAAATGGCCGTTTATGGGTTCACATAAAACTGTGTTATTTTTATTAATATTACTATTGTTGTTTATTATTATTGCAGCATAACCCAACACTTACTCTAGTTAAGGGTCCCTTAGAATTTCCATTAAATATATCATTTTTGGATAGGTTTATGACTCAGACATTAAAATTCTCTGCAGGCTAGAAATTAGCAAAGGAGCTCACGGTCTGAAGTAATACGTTTAATGAAAAAAATGGAACAAAATCAATCTGGTTGGTTAGAAAAATGGTTGGAGAAACCCACTACTCCATTAAGTAGTTCCTGAAGTTTGTTTATTATGATTCTATTTTTAAAAAGCTGTTGTTGTGTAGAAGCAAAGCCATGCGCCTGTTTCATTGGTCCTGACTCAATTTTTGCCTGTAGGCTAAGAAGTGATTTACATCCATTCAGACTTGGTGCAAAGCACTTGCTTTGAATTGATGGTGTCTTACATGAGATTCGCATATCTGAATTTTGAACATTCAGGACAACAATAAATTGGGCCTCTTGACTTATGGCTAGCCAGTTAGTGTGCTAAAGCTTCTGTTTCACAAGTTTATCAATCGTACCATGTTGGAACACAGGGTAGAAATGCCAGAACGAACACTGCTGCAAATCAGTATGTCCAAACATGGATTTTCTTTGTTTACTGCTTCTTTAGTGTAACTCTCTTTCATTTGACTCCTAACAATATTTATTTCTTCTTCTTATACAACTAGCTTGGTGTAAATGTATGAAACATTTCATTGACGAGGTTTTCAGTTGTATAGAATCACAGGATCATTCAGGTTGGACTTCAGGGTGCCTCTAGTCCAACCTTTTGTTCAAAGTAGGGTCCGCTGTTGTGTCCAACCAGGTTGCTCAGAGCTTTGTCCAGTCAGGTCTTGAAATCCTACAGGTACAGAGACTGCGTAGCCTCCCCAGGCAGACTGTTCAAACATTGACCTCCCCTTGAAACTGTCTCTTTTTGAGGATGAACAAGTCCAGCTCCCTAAGCCTCAGCACTACAGCAAGTGCTCCAGCCCCTGACGATCTTGGTGGCCTCCGCTGAACTCACTGCAGTTTATCAATAACTTTGTTTTATATAGGTCCCCAAAGTGGATGCAGATTTGGGCTAACAGGTGCTGAGGAGAGGAGGACAATCACTTCTCTCAATCTCCTGGCTGTGTCCCTATTCTTGCAGTCTAGAGTGCTGGTGGCCCTTGTTCCTCCTAGCGCACACTGCTGACTTGCTCAGCTCCTTGTCAGTCTGGCTCCATGGAGCCTTTTCTGTGGCGCAGCTCCACAGCTTCTATGGTTGCAAGGGGTTATTCTTTTCCAGACACTGGACTTTGCACTTCTCCTTGTTGAATTTCAACAGGTTTCTTTTGAGCCATTCCTCCAGTCTGTCCAGGTTCCTCTTGATGGCACCCTGGCTCTCAAGTATATTGACTGTTCTCCCCAAACTTGGTGTCATCTGCATGTTTGATAAGCAATGGCTCCTCAAGGTCATTGATAAAGATGTTAAACGTGACTGGACCCAGGAAAGACCACTTGTTACCAGCCACAAGATAGAATAAGACTTATCAGCCCTTGTCCCCCAACCATCCAATTAGCTTTTTACCCAACTGGTCGTCCACCCATCCAGACTATAATGTCCTAACTTGACTAAGAATATTGTGAGAGATAGTATTTAAGGACTTGTTAAAATCAAGACAGATAATACTCACTTTTTTCACTTCATCCACAAATCCAGTCATTTATTTTATCATAGAAGGCACTCAGGTTGGTCAGGCATTTTTTATCCTTAGTAAATCCATCTTTTACTGTTCCCAGTCACCTTCTTCTCCTTCATCTGCCCAGAAATGTGTTAAAAGAGTGCTTGCTCAATGATTTACCTAGGGACTAAAGTGATAAGGATTTACCTAGGGATTAAAGTGATGCTGACTGTTCCCAATTTCCCTTTTGGCCTTTCTTGAAGACAGGAATGTACATCTTTTCTTTTTGATAAAAATGATTGCGTAAGAACCAGGCTGCACCAGGCTGCATCTGCAACACAGGGACTTAACTAATTTGAAATGGATTACCTTTTTTTTTTTTCTAATAAAGATGATTGTAAGGAAGCAAACCTTCCTTTTCTCTGTTGTGCGGGAAACAAGACCATCGTATGTGACTGGGATCCCTCAGGCTATTGAAATATATATTACAAGCACTGAATGAGCATTGCTGATGGCAATTACATCCATGTTCCTGGAACCAAAGTACCTTTGAGAATTGGAAATAAATTTATTTTTGTGTATCAGAAAATCAATTTGTGTATGTGTGTGCATGGTTAAAATACTTTGCTTTCTGTCATTTAAAGACCTTATTACACCAGTAGGAGGAGAAGCCATTTATTCTGTTTTTTTAATCTAAGAACATTGTATTGAAGAAGGTTTTTTGGCTCACAAGGTACAGTCCTTTGGTGTCACAGGCATCACATCATATTATCACTTTCATAATGTGATCAAACTTACATTATTTTACACATATCCAGTGGTTTGGATTTCTTTTCATTTCACAATCCTCCTTGTGTGTAAAGAATGTTACATCACTGGAGTATAGATATCTTTGGTCTGGTCAACAACTCTTTTCTTCTCCTGTTTCAGTTTCACTGCCTCTTTCTTCAAGACAAGCGACCAAACTTCTGTACAATGTTCTAGACGAATACTTAGCTGTGCCTCAAACACTGGCATCAATATTTTCTTTTCTTTCCG
This sequence comes from Himantopus leucocephalus, assembly GCA_003993805.1. Lineage (NCBI taxonomy): Eukaryota > Metazoa > Chordata > Aves > Charadriiformes > Recurvirostridae > Himantopus > Himantopus leucocephalus. The sequence goes on along the minus strand of RSEF01000003.1, from coordinate 82,064,687 downwards.
AGATATACCTGTTATATTGTATGGCACTATTTTGTTACCTCATACTCTTCCTGTGACTGACCAGAACTCCAAGGTGTTTTATTTCCCCTGTGTTTTCTAATTGATGGTTACCCACCTTGTGGAAGAAATTCTTCTTGTTAAACTGTAAGTGCATTACCTGGCACTTTGTACAAATGTACAATAAATATTTATCATTTCTCTTAGAATGGTCTTCAAGCTCCTCTTACCAACAATATCTTCTAACACTTTGCATTAGCAGCAGACTTGTGTCAAGTTCGGTAATGAAGATATGATCAATTTCTTAAGCATTAGTTCTGGAAAAACCTCAGGGATAATACTTGACTCAAGTTTTAGGTTATCCCTAACCTGTTAAAGTCAATAATACTTTTGCACTACCCTCTTATGTTGTGCCATTTGTTTGCATCTAATTCTTATATAATCTATGTCTTCTGCAGTTTAACCAACGATTTCCCATATGGCTACATTTCAAATGATTTACTGCAGTCCCGTTAGATTAAACCTATTGCCTCCCCTTTATCTAGAAAATCAATTAACTCATCAAAAGGAAATGTCTGCTGAGGCTAATGTGATCTATCTTTGGTGAATCCATGTCACATTTTACCCTATTTCCCATTTACTTCCATATATTTAATTATTCATCCTGTTAAAATATCGTCTAACTTCTGGACAGTGTGGCGATCAAATTAATGGGTGTACAGCTGTCCAGATTACTTTCTTTCCTATTCTTGAGTCTAACAGTAGTAGTAGCAGCAGTAGTAGTAGTACTAATAGTATTTATCAGCATTGTTAAGTCTTAAAAATATCGTAACGTTTCCAGAATAGCAGATTTAATAACGTCATTACTAGTGTTTTCCAGGGATGTCAACTGACCAATAGAAATCACAGAATCATAGAATATCTCAAGTTGGAAGGGACCCATAAGGGTCATGAAGTCCAACTCCTTGCTCCTCGCAAGACTACCTAAAACTAAACCATATGACTAAGAGTGTTGTCCAGACGCACGTTGAACTCTGACAGGTTTGGTGCTGTGACCACTTCCATGGGAAGCTTGTCACAGTATCTCTTTAAGATGAACTGATGATACCAACGCATATTCTGAAGACAAGAAAACTGATGTTGATTATTATTATTATTATCTTTAACTTAAAAAAGCATAATACTGAGATATTACGCCAAGATATGACATCTTTGTGACTAAATCTGTAAACTTATAACTGTACTTGCATATAAATATCAGCAAGTAGAGGATGAAACATGAAATTTGATTGCTTTTTCCCACCCAAATTTTTGTTTAGATTTAGGTAAAAGTTTTTATGGTACTGCAAAAATCACTCTACATGTTAGTTTCAAGGGATATTTAGTATATTACACAGTTGCATTTAAGCAGCCTCTTCTAGCCCTTGGAGATACAGTGCAATTCACTCTCCAGTAAACTTTCTGCTTCCTCATAAAATTAGCAAATAATCATAGGTCCTTTTGTATATGATTACTTTGATTGTAATGTTTGATTGTAATGTTTGAATGACTGGGGGACCAACATGATTGGAGGGGTCTTTTATCTGCCAGGTCTTAATGCATGTCTTGGCTGCGACCCATCTGCGTGTCCAGACAAAATTTGAGTGTAAATTATTCCTCTTGCTCCCTCATACTCATGCTTTTGTGAGCAGGAAACCCAGATGCATTCGTCAGAAAGGATATTTATGGAGCATTCATGTATAAATGGCATTTTATAGGTCATTTAGGAGGAGAATGGAGGAAAATATGTCCTAACATTACTGGCAACCTGCTAGGAGGGTTGATGCAAGTTCATTTGGTGCCAGGGTGGTATAGTGATAGGGAGGTAAGAGGAAAACACCAGAGCAGGGATGCAGTGGGAGGAGCACCCTCCATATAAACATACCTTGCTGCAGATCTGCCCTTAGAAACCTGAGCTAGTTTCCTGTATCTTCACTCCTGATGTGTGGAAATGGCGTAAAAGCTCTTTCTTATCCCACTGGGTGTTCTGAAGATAATTGCAGTGAAGCTTGAAAAGGCTCATATCCTGTCACAGTACGGGCCGTACAAGCAGTTAAGACATTGGGAACATTGCACAGTGTGATAAATATTGACCTTTTAAGTAGCATTAGCAGTACAATCATTCCAGTGTGTATCCAGAATAATGTAAGTTAATGCACTGGAGGGTGTTCTTCCAAATACCAGAGGGCACATTTCACCATCGCTGCATCCTGCACGTTGGTGACTTTTGTTTACCAAAAGCCTGCAAATAATTTGTCCCTATAAAAATAGCTTATCCTCAAAGTGTATGCAAAATGCTGTGTTTATTTTGGCAAAGGAAAGTATTTTACTACCTAATTTAATAAGGTATCAAAATTAATAAATATAAAAGTTCCTTCTGAATGTAGGCCTGATGAGTTAATTTGACGGTAGGACTAGGACTCGTGGTTACAAGCATCTTGGACAGAAAAAAGGCGTAAGTGACATACCTGCAAATGAGAGAGAGAAGACAAGCATGAAGTCATACGCAATGCTTGTGCTTGTTGTTAATCACTGACAGTAAACATACTGTATGAGCAGCACTCCTATAGCCCACACTGTCAGCATGCTTTACTTCCCAATCACAGCCAAAGTCCATGGTCTGATCTCCTGACCTGCTGCACGCATTTTCGCCTTTCTTTAGGGATTAAAAGAAAAGTATTTAAAACCTATTTAAATTTCTTCCTGTGTTTAGTGCAGAGTAAAATATAATTCAAGTTTTGAGTCACCTGCAATTGATAATAAATATAGCTGCAAGCAAAAAGGATGTTTTCTGTTGTACAACTGTAGCAATATGTTAGGTTGTTTTACAGCACTTCTCACCCAAGCACGATGCCTGAATTACACAGAACAGTGAGTGTGCCCTTTCCTTCCACTCCTTTCAGTACTGCACGGCCCAAAAAGACTAACCGATAGAAAATAACACTATTGGCAAAAAGCAGATATAGAGGAGATGCAATCAGACTGGAAAGGTGATCAGAGAAGGACATATTCTGATATACTCTTGTAAAACATTGCAATAGAATTTGCCAATAATCTTTACAATTGTATAGTGGATACTTTGTTTTTTTTTTTCTCCAGGGAAATTCATAAGCAGACTTCATATTCTGTCTGTCAGAACTGTGATGTTTAATTTAATCTAAAAACAGATATACAGCTAGTGAAACTTGCACTGATTTAATATATTCAAAGTATCCTTTAAAAGCATGCTACTATGTACACCTCTCATACATCAGCTGAAGGAGCCCTGAGGAGTGGAGTGAGAGGAAGAAGAAACAGGAGGGAGGGTTGTTTTTTATCTCAGCTGAAGAAATATCTCAGACACATTTCTGAGGTCGGTTTCCCTATGGCTACCTCTACACTAATAAATTAAATATTCTTGAGAAAATTCATGGCCAGATGGCAGGGAGGAGCCTCTGAAAACAGTGTGGCTGCATGTGAACTGCCGGTTGGAAATGATGCCTAGAAATGTACTGTTCCCAAGGACTGTTTAGGAAATTGCTAATTGGACAAACCCAAAGCAAGACAGAGACTGTTCTAACAATTTAACAGTTGAAGTATAGATAATACAGATAACTATTGGAAAGCCCAGAAATGTACTGGGTGCTGTTTAGTTTGATGGTACAGACATAGCCCCCAAGTGCATGTAACAAGCTGTCACAATTTAATTCATGCTGCATCCCAACTGAAAGACCTGAGATGTTAGTAATGTCCAGAACACATCCCCAGTCATCCAGCGGTAAGTTGCTCTGAACCAAGGAACTGCTGGGTCATAGGACAAATGCTTTGTTTTTTCATTGTCTGGCATTTTTCAGAAGCTGAAAGGATCCTACTTTAATTTCTGAAATGGTAATGATATAGTGAAGTTCCTAACTATAGCATCTACTAGAACTGAAACATTTAAAGTCTGGCTAAAAGGAGAAGAACTTTTTGTTCTACGTCTGCAAATTTGTCCTCAAAAAAAAAAAAAAAAACAAACCACACCACCAAAAAACCCTACCAAAATGAAACAAAAGCAGTGTTTGGCTGTAAGCTGTAAGCAGAAATCTGAGCAGGTTTTTTTTGGCTTTATTTATTGCAACAGTGAGCAGAAAGATGACACTACTCCTTGGAAATTGCATATTTGGAAGAGAAAGTGTCTGCATGTAGCAAGAACAACAAAAAAAAAAGGCAAAAGAAAAAAATAAAGCTAAAGCATTGGGCAAAGGTAAATGATATCACAATGCCAAGGCTGATGGAGGCCAACACACTTTAGAAGTGACTGAAGAATATTTATCCTGAAGAATATTTATCCATCATCCATTCATCCAAAAGAACCATCACCACAGAGGTAAGATGCAGTTGATAATATCATATTAAATAGTCAATTAGATGCGTTGATAACCTTTGTTAGCCAGAAGAACTGAACAAAAACCTTTGGGTCATGTGAATCTTTTTTCCAGCGAGAGTCATAGTTCTGCTACAGTTTTGATTAGAGGCTGAAGAACCTCCACCAAACAGATGTGTTAGGAGCACAACAGTTACTGCTTGGTTCTGTTAATAATTAATCACCAAATACCTACAGTGCCACCCACAGGCACTTGGTATTTCTCCTGGTTACTAAACAGGGTCCTGCCTTACATTTCTAAGCCAAATGGAATTGACAAGCAGTTGGGTTTTCTTCTTCCACTGGACTAAATCACCCTATGACAAACTTGAAACCCTGCCCAGAAGATAAAACAGAAAGAGGAAAACAAAAAAGGAAGAAAGAAAAGAGGAGAAATATTTTTAAGTTCTATCACTGTTTTCAAGTTTAGTGCTGACAAGCCTGCCTAAAGCTTTCTATTAAACTGGGATGAGTAGTCAACATCTGTTCCAAATTATTTATTTATTTTCGATTGCAGAAAATTGGCAGCTCCAATGTCCCTAAGAGAAGGATAATTGTAATTATCTATGATGTTGTGAAAACTGTTTCAATGGCTCAGCAGCTACTGAGGGTCTGGTTTTTTTTTTTTCTCTCTTTCCAGTGTATATATTCCAGTGTGTGTAAGGATGTCTAAAAAATAAACTTTAGGGTTCTTTTTGTAAGTTTTGATGTCATTTTTTCTCCTCTATACCACTTTGAATAGGCTATGATCTTTTGCTAATTAGGGGTTCCAAAACATGCATATTACATACACCACATTGTTAAACCTGATGAAATGGTTTCTGGTTCAAGGCTTCCATCCTTCAATATGCTGTGCTTGAAAGGGCTGTTGTGCCTGTGTAGATCGCCATGGATATTCAAGGGGCGGTGGTGGGGGGGTGGGGGTGAGCTTCAAGCCAGCAAAACACTGGAATACCTAGTATAAAATACGTGGAAAAGGTGCAGAGCTAAATACTGTACTAAATTCCAGTAATCAATTATATATAATTAGCAAATACTGATCTCATTTCTGTCATTTTGCAGGAAGAAGAAAGGATCAAGTATTAAATCCAAGAAGTGCGTAATTTTCTCAGAAACACATTTCTGCTTCTATTTGAAATAATTAAAAAAAAATTAATAGTGAATCTTTAATTGGATTCTTTCATTGTCTCCAGCTCATCAAATCACCAAGAATACTGGAATTCTTATTGCCTGAGTTAAGTAAGAGGTAGACAGATTAAGAGGAGAACTGCTTGCCCTGGAACTAAAGGAAAGGAAAATGGGGAAGGTATTGCCTTATATATCAGGGAAACTGCATGGAAACTGAACAGAGAAAAATGTGAGATATGGAATTATTAAACATACATGGGTTAATAAAAAACGCATGCATGACTCCTATAGAACACCTATTTAACTAACTTAACATCTGATGGGTAAGGAAAATATGAGGACATAAAGGCTAGATCTGTAGTAATAAAATGAACAGTACCAGGGATCATTCTCTGACAGAGGCCAATTGGCGCAGTCTAGTCACATCCATGCTATTAAACTCTCTTAGCCTTCAGCACAACGTGGTCAGATCTGCACTGCCACTTGGGAATGGTCCCTGACCTGTGCTACCTCCTGAACTGGACCCAGAAATTATCTGGCTAGTTGGCTCTGGCCAACAGCATGGGCATTATAACAATTCAGCAGCAGAGACGACTGAATTCCAGTGCTGGTTCTACCTCTAGTTCATTGACTTATTATCTGTGCACAGCTATCTTTTCCAAAAATCCTTAGATTATATTAGAAAGAAGGTTTTATTTTAAAATGTGCAGAAAGTTTTCAGTGGTACAAGATACTGAAAAAATTATATTTGAGACCTTTCTTTTAAATAAATTCATTTATTTATGATTACATTAACAACAGAACAGGAAAACAGGCCAAAAAAGGAAAAGAAGAGGTCAGAGTTACTTGGATAAGTTAGCTTTCCATAGCTGAAAGACACCCTCAAGTAGTTTAAAATATTAGCCAAAGCACCAACAATTAATTTGCACAAATGTATGAAGAAAAGATGATTCAGAGCACAGGAGAAAAACAAACAATACAATACTGAATGGGAGAAGGGAGATCTCAAGGACTTTAAAAGCATTTGACCTCATTTTGATACCCCAAAAGATACCGAAACAAAACTGTTAATCTGTTTTTGTGCAGCTGGTAGATAATAAGGTGCTAAGAAAAGGGCAATATGGATTTGTCAGGATTTGACAAAACATGCCAAGCCAATCTAATTTCCTTCTTGACATGTTAACTGGCCAAGTGGATACGGGATAAGTGATATGTTTGATAGTCTGACTTGTGTAAGTCTTTTGATGTAGATGCATGGGGCATTCTTACAAGTAAATTTGGGAAATGCAGTCTTGCTCAAATGCAGTCAATGCAGAACTGGTTCGGAGGAAAAAATATTCAGAGCAGAGTTTTCTGCCTAACTAGCAGGCTCTTTCAAATTGGCCTCACATATGGCAGTTCTGGGACATGTGTTATTTAATATTTTCATTAAAGACATGGATGACAGAATAGTGAATATACTTATGAAAAGTTCAAGGACTTTAGGTTTGGAGTAGTTATATCACTTTAGAGGACAGAAAAGCAACTCAGAGAGATTAAGCTATATTAGAGAAATAGTCTGAAATCAATAAGAAATTTGTGAAAGGCAACTGCAAAGAAGTATACTGAGGAAAGAAAAAAAGAAAACAAAAAAGAAGGAAAACAAAAGCAGATCAATATAGAAAATGGGAGTTGTAGTTAACTGTAAACTGTATATGGGTTTAACATATGATGTTGTAATAAAGACAATATCATTCTAAAGTGTACTTATTTCAGAGTTGTATGCAGGGCTTAAAAAGGTAATTATTTAATTCTGCTTGAGCTACCAAGGTCCTTGATCCAGTTCAAGTTTCTAGAATTTGCACCCCTCATTAACAAGTGGGTTGGTAAAGTCTGTAGAGTCTAAAAGAGATCACAAAAAGATGAGTTGTCAGGAAAGGATGAAAGAACAAATGTTTAGTCCAGAGAAGAGAAAATTAGGAGATGTAAGCTGTATTCAAATCTATTAAACAGATACAGGCTCACACAGGTTTTCCGAGTCTCAAAAAAATGTCATTTCATCTATTTATTTTTTTTTTAATTTGTATGTAAATCCAAGGTTTTTTTCAAGTTTGTGATGACTCAAAAGTTCTTCAGACTGTGCAGCTGCTCATTGAATTTGATGTTACTTGTCAGCTTCACTGCTACTATCAGCTTTCAGGGGCTTTAGCTTCAGGGCGCGCTTGCCAAAATTGTCTGCTCCAGGGCTAGGGATGCATGACTTTGAGCATCCCCAGGACAGATCCACGACTCATGCACTCCCCAGAGCTATAGCTTACTTGGCTTCCATCACCCTTGGCCCTGGGGCAGACTGTCTGTGCTACCACTCACTACAGACACACCCTCCAAAAGCATCTCAGCAGTCTGAAGTCTTGGTAACAAGGAAATGAATATAAAGATTGCTATTATGTTTTCCAATGCTGAAATTAGGTTTATATAACAGTTAATTACTACTTCTTCTGATCATTTACAAATAACGTTTCCCCCTCCTGCAGGAAGAACAGGAAAAGAAGCAATCCCAAATGTTATAATCAGCATCTCGCAGTACCTGCTGGATAAGATGCAACACTGGTGTTACACTGCCAGAGCAAACCCAGGTGCAGATTTTATAAGTGGGAGGTTGGGAGGGGAAGGGGGGCAGCAGTAATCTCATTTTCTCTGTGAGTCCTTGTTGAGTGCCACACAAATGTACGGGGTAAAGAACACAGAAACATAGAACCATAGGATGCTTAGAGTTGGAAAGGACCTTAAAGATAATCTAGTTCCAACCCCACTGCCATAGGCAGGGACACCTCCCACTAGACCAGGTTGCTCAAAGCCCCATCCAACCTGGCCTTGAACATTTCCAGGGATGGGGCCTCCACAACGTCTCTGGGTGACCTGTTCCAGTGCCTCACCACCCTCAGAGTGAAACATTTCTTTCTGATATCCAATCTAAATCTACCCTTTTCTAGTTTGAAGCCATTCAGCCTCGTCTGATCACTACATGCCTTTGTAAAAAGTCCCTCTTCAGGTTTCCTATAGGTGCCCTTCAGGTACTGGAAAGTTGCTATAAGGTCTCTCCAGAGCCTTCTCTTCTCCAGGCTGA
>RSEF01000003.1:82043868-82055933 GCA_003993805.1 Himantopus leucocephalus | reverse complement strand
AGGCAATTCTCTATCCACTGAGTGGTCCATCAGTCAAATCCATATGTCTCCAATTTAGAGACCAGGATATTGTGTGGGACAGTGCCAAATGCTTTACACAAGTTCAGGTAGATGATGTCAGTTGCTCTTCCATTATTCACCAACACTGTAATGCCGTCATAGTCACTGCCGTATAACTTCACTGTCCGTCGGGCACTGCCCCTCCTGACACATAGGTCAGATTGATTCGGTTGTGAAAAAGGAATGGAAGGATATGCGAGGAATACAAAGACATGACATCCTATTGTTGTAAGCTGAAATATGCATGCTTTGCTAAACCAGAGGGAGAAAGGAAAGGAAATACATTCCTGAGGAATATTTCCCTTGTTTCAAGGGTTTAGGAGCAAGGACTGTGTGTCAGCAATGTGTAATATAGTTGGAGCCCTGCTCATTTAATAATATTTTTTTCCTAGCCTTGAGGTAGAGAGTTTGGAAATCTTTGAGTGTATGTGTTTGCAAAGAAGATGGATCCATGCTGAAGGCATAGATTTAAATACGTATGTGGGCTATACTCCTTTGGTCTGTGACTTGTACTTCTGCAGCTGTGGCACGTCCCTCCATGCCAGACTAGCGAGGAGGAAGTGCAGGCCATGCTGGGGAAACTTTTTGTAGCTTCAGACCCTTCATCCTCTGTTACACTGGTGGAATTTATGGCTGAATCAAGCCTCTATAGCGTGAAATGCTAATGTAACCCAAATACATGAGCTATAATCCATAGCCTGGAGGAAGGTCTCTTATCCTTACGTCTGGGAGTGTGCTACTTTTGTGCTGCTGAGTTGATTTTGCTAGTAAAATAAGGCAGTTCCTGCCTCCAATCATAGGTGTATATTGTATGCATGCTACTCTGCTGAATTTCATATACCCTAGGGTTCTTCATGGTTTTAAAAAAATAGGGGGATAAGGACAATGCTACAAGGTGATACTTGATATAATGAAAATCTAGCAAAGTTTGGTGATGTTAAAAGCAACTAGATGAGAAATTGTTTTGACTGAAAAAGGCATGAACAGTCTCATAGGTCTAAAAGATTAGAGGATTTATTATGCTCTCAAGAAAATGATAGAAGTGGCTGGTGTTCTGGCCACCCGCTGTGTCCTCAGTGAAGTGAGATCCAGTTTAGTTTTATTGCAATTTCTTAATTATGGCAGGACTGGTTTAGCTTTTCAAAGTCCAGCCTTTGAGAGCCACAAGACTGAGATTCTTGTGTAAACACAGGCACAATTCTGCACAAAAGAGCAGATAAGCAAATACATATAAGGCAACTGGCACGTTGCAAAATAATTATTAAGTCAGTTTCCTCCTATAATGTTTATTTGACAAGAAGCAGTGGTTAATCCCGGATAATTTTTACCCCCTTAATAAGGTCGAGGGGAAGGCAGAGGGGAGAGGAATAAAGAAATACATCTATAGTTAATTCCATGTTGAGCTGAGCTTGTTAAACGAGATACTGTGAAGCTAAAGAGTTTCACAGAAGAAAAGAGGTAAGAGCTTTTTCAACTTCCAGAGATAAGGTAGCAATAAACTGGCTTGATGATCACTGTTGTTAAATTGAGCCCCTTGGGATGCCAGGTAATTTGCTAGTAACGTGAAAGACTTGGTCTTTAGCAAGCCTGTTTGAATGACTGTCTGGAGGTTCCATCTTTATAGTCCCAAATTCTCTAGCACCTTTCTTTGCAGGGGGACCTATTATGCTGCAACAGTCAGTTGATGAACTGCAGAAAGTTAGAGAAGGCAAAAGGCCATTTTCACTGCATGGGCGAGATTCAAAAGCACTAAGAGTAGCAGGCTGAAGGGAGAAGAGATGCTTTATTGTTCACCCCTAGAGCAACAGTGGAGTCACAAAAGAGATCTTCAGAGAGAGAACATTTATTTAGAGTGCTGGGAAGTTTTTGGAGAAATAATCGATTTCTAATAAAATTGCTAATTTATCAAAACTACAGAAAGTTTCTAGAACTTCTTCATATTCTGAGAAGAAGTAACTCAACTAGTCTGTTAACTCTCCACTATCAGGAAAAACTATTTTTCCCCCAATAGTTCTGCAGAGTGACTTAGTTTCAGAGTTCCTTGGTTTAATGAGTTCATACAGAGATTTTTCTTCATACTTCGCCACTCTGGCTTTATAGATTGTAAATGCTGAAACAACTGAAGGATCTCACTGGTTTGTTCGAGTTGTCACCTCTTTCCAGAAGAGGCAATTATATTGTCCCAATAATATTCATTTCTTATTTTCAAGATTGCTTGATTTTCTTCTCATTCATTTGGAAATCTCAAGACTTTCTATATCCAAAGCCTGTTTCTCAGAGAAGGAAAAGAAGGTACCACCTAACCATGGGTAACATTTTCCATTCCAGCTGTCAAGACAAGAGCCAGACAACTCTGTCTCACATGCCATGGTTTCTGATCACTATATTGAGAATATCCGTGCAACAGTTTTACCTTTTCATTAAGAATGCTGCAATAATGGTTCTTGTTTGCTTCTGAGTGACAACTGAGCACTGACCCAATCTAGTGAAGAGAACTACAATTATAAATTAGCAAACAAAAAGTGATGATATTTTAACAGTGCTGCTTAAAGTTGATGTGATTTACTGACATTGCAATGGGTGCCAATATTGAATGAATACTTATGAAATATTTCTGTGGGTATGCGCTCAAGTAAAATAATTGAATTCTCCGCAGCAGCTTTTTTACTTCCTTTGTGTTTGCCTTTTGTGAATATTCTATAAAGTGAATTTAATGGCAGAATGCATGTGATAATAGTCAGTTTTAAGCAAATATTGGAGAATATTCTGAGCCTATAAATACTGAATTTGGAGGTGCAAATATTAACATTGTAGTTCTGAATATTTTCAATGAACTTGGTGTTAGTACTCTTCCAAATATTTTTTTTCACCAAAACCTCATAATTTCTATTGCACTCTGGATGAGTGAAAACTATTTCCCTCAGTCTTTGACAAAGTGGGGGTAGCATGGTTGTGGACAACAAAAGAAATACTTTTCAACAGAAACGGGTCCTGTTGCATCAAAATAACATCTAAGTTCATGTTTGCGATACATGGTCTAGGAACCGTGGCACTTAAAACCCTGCACCCTGCTGCCTGTGAGCATCCTGGGGTAACCCTTTATTCAGCACCCCCCCACCCCCCAACCCCCAAAAGTAACAAAAATCTACAGAATGATCAGAAACACTGTTGTTGTACTGTTCAGGTTTACTATTAGAAAACAGTGCTAGGCATTTTTAAGCCTGTTTTTATATTTTTACAACAAATGCATGTGTAACTGGAATCTGTGAACTTTGAAGGAAGATTGAAGGCCATGGGAATTACTATACTACAGCAAATATTGTCCAGGTAGTCCAACATTGTATTTCTGACAGAAAGCCAATATCAAACACTTCAGATAAAGAGAATGAGAAATCCTTTTATGGACAATTATGTTATAACCTGGACAGTCCAAAACTCTTTCATTTACTGGTTGTCTCATATTCTGAAATGCTTCCAATAGTCAGAGGTGACCGTTGCAAAAGTCAGAGTTATAAAATCTTATTTTCTCTTCTGATAGTCCAGACTTTTACTATTCTCAGAAAATATTTGAAAATTGCACTGAAGAGAAAGTAAAACCAGAAAACTTTGTGGGGAAAGTGCAAGTCCCCTCTTCATTATTTTGCCCTGGAGGGGGTGGTGGTGATATAGAAAACAGAGGAGAATAAAACCCAAATTTTCAGACAAGTAGATTTCAAATGGAAATATTTAAAAAATATTGGAGTTAGCTAAAATTTTGATTTAAATTAAAAATATGTTTTTTAAAATATTTTCTATTTCAAGCTACTAAAAACCCTAAAGCAAGTACTATTTGCAGTTGCTTTTTAACTAAATCCATCCTCTCTTTAAAAGAATATTCTTTAGACTAAAAACTTTAACTTTGCTTTATCATTAATTCACCTCCTGCTTAGTTTAAAGGGTGATGTCTTCTTCAGTCTCTACATAGAAATTTCTTGCTATTTTTCTCATCAAATTGTTCTCACCTCAGAATCATCTCAGGAATTTTTTCACATCATGAAGTAATCTAATGCACAGGTGAATTGGGGCACTTTTTTTACCTTTGCTGAGTTTAGGTTAAATATTTGCACCCACAGGGTGGGTAAGATACATTTACAGGGCAGAGATTGTCCCTGGATTCTCTAGAAATAGTAGCCAGTTTTCAGTAGCTGTCTGAAACATAGCATTAAAAGAGAATAATGTGGTGTGTGGTTTGTAAGGGAAAGCTTGAGTCAAGTTATCTCCTGTAATTTTCTGGTTTCTCGCTTATAAGATTTGGGTGGGTGGTTTGTACTTTGAAGGATCTATTATCTGCTCTTTAACAATGTTTTTGTTTTTCAGGCCCTACTGCTCTATTATCTCTTTCTCGTATTTCATGTATCCAATTACTAATACACGTCTTTCAAGTATCCTTTATAATGTATAACAGCAGCAAGTGTTAATTATGTCCCAAATAGCCTCCTATATACAGTTTATGGAACAAAAAAGAGAGGACATAAATGCACTCATGGTATTATATTAATTACTAGAAGAGCAAGAAGCCCATATGCTTTAAAATTTGTACATATGTTCCTTGGCTATTTGTTCTCCCCAGTGCAAGTGCTTATATTAAGGCTGAATTTGTCATTTTTTTAATTTGTTACTGACAGTTGGCAAAGAGTGTTGCTGCTCCTGTCTGAAGACTGCCAACCTAGCTACTCAGGGAGAAGTAAGGACCACTTTCAGTGCCCTTGAAGGGATGGTGCTGAATTCCCTTTACCACATACTGAAGATATATAGAGAAATATATTCTTTCTTCCCCAAATTAATTCCTTCCTTCTTTCTTCCTGGTATATTGTCTCTGTGCAGTAGGTAATTAATGACATTTATTGAGCAGGATCAACTTTGAAAACTGTCCTTTCACTGTACATCCATACCCTCTTTACAAAAACCTTCCTCTCTCCACCATTTTCCCCTGTAAAAGCCTGGTTATGGGGACAAGTATTACACAAAACCCTGAAAAATGATCAGCAAACTCACTTCTGCATCTAATGATGATCCACTTAAATTTCTCTGCCCCCACCTTGAGTTGCTTCTTGGACGTGTTATTTATGCATCTTACATGAATTCACCTGCCACAGAGACAAATCAGAGAATGGTGATCTGGCAGCCAGGACCTAAGGCAAACATGACAGTCATTTGAATGCACGTGGATGAAACCAGGAGAACAACATCATTTTCACCAGTGCCTCATGTAGCCAAGAATCTGCTTGCTCAGTGCTAGGTATTGTTTAGTCATTTTGGGGACCATGACCATGCACTTGCCATTGATTGCACCCATACTAACAAAACAGCATTGGAGCTTGTTCTGCTATCATTAGGCAAATTGCTTTATCCTAACTGTGTTCGGAGTCTGTTAGCCTCCAAAAATGGGGATAGGGTGAACAGTGCATGCAAGCTGCCTCTTAGCTACAGTTCTTGACCCACATTAGCTTCTGTACAAGGCTTAGGAACTGTTGGAAGAGTGATAGTTCTCAGGCCAAAACTGTGCCAGGAGCCTTTCCAGTAATTTCCCAGAATGGACAACTGAATGCATTGCCTAAGCCTGGATCTAGGACAACAAGAAACAGCCTCAGGTTGCGCCAGGGAAGGTTTAGATTGGATATTAGGAAAAATTTCTTCACCGAAAGTGTTATGAAGCATTGGAACAGGCTACCTAGGGAAGTGATGAAATCACCATCCCAGGAGGTATTTAAAAGACCGGTAGATGTGGTGCTGAGGGACATGGTTTAGTGGTGGACTGGGCAGTGTTTAGTTAACCATTGGACTTCATTATCTTAAAGGTCTTTTTCAACCTAAATGATTCTATGATTCTATGATTAAATTTCCTACTATTGGTCTACTCCGTGGAAATACTTACAAATATATACCTTTACGTATACACACATATATAGACACACACATGCATACACGCATATATGCACACATATGCACACACACTATAAGAACTGTATAAGAAAGAAGGGTCTCTAACAGACTTATAAAACTCAGCTGCAAGGTCCATGTCATGGTATCTTCACTGGCTAAACTAAAGGCAGTGTGAATATGCTGATACATACTGCAATCACACATCTTCTTACAGTGTAGATATACCGTAATAATGAGTGTCAGTTAAGGTCTTGGTTCAGCTCTAATCATTTCGCACTGCTCTGCAGTACGGTGAATGAATTTCATCTACAAGTGGAGAGTGCTCCCAGCAGAGGGAAATTCTCTACCATTCTACTCTACTCTATTCTCTACACAGCTGATTCCCACAAATGCCTCGTCAACCCTGTGGGATGGACATACACAGGATGAATAACAGAGCAGAAACAGTCTTTCACTGGTCTCATAAAAATGCTATGTTAGAGAAGCCCTCAAGCTATTTTAAAGGAGGTCATACTACTACTGGCTTTCCTGTCTTCCTTTCTCGCTACAGGAATACAACCATGTTTAATTGTACAGTTTTTGAGAAAGAAGCAAAACGAAACAACTCTTGTGTATTAACTTTTTGTCTGTGGTATGCTGAGCAGAAATTGAAGATGGATCCATGGCATATATCTTTTGTGGAGATGAAAAAGGCAGGAGAGAATATTTGTTGATGTATAAAAGTAACAGATTCACTATGGATCTCCTTTTATTTTCATGCAGAAAGAAAGGGAGTAAAGTAGGGGAGAAGATGCTGAGAAGGTTGAAGGTGTACTGACTCATTCAGAACAGCCCTGTATCACCTTTATGATTCAACCATATTTTTTCTTGAACATTAAAACAAGCTTTTCTATGAACAAAACCAATAAAGAACTTGTCTTCTGTGCATTGCTGCCCTATATCTGTTCACCACAGTTTTACTACATTGCACCTGTTGCCCAGATGCCCATTAGCCCTTCAGAAGTTCCTTCAGCCTGCATCTGTATCTTTAACCTCTACCTCTTCCAGCTTGCTCCTGTTTCCTCTAACTCCTGGGAGTGAAGGAGATGGCATGAACAAGCTGCTTCTGAGTGGTGTATGGGCTGGCCAGCAAACCAGGATTCATGGGATAGTTGGCTAACAGCAGGTCAACTGACAAAATCAATGCTGAGCTCTTTCTGAAGATGTCCTAGCAGTGGGACACTAATTTGGGCCTTTCTCCTTGGCCAAGCTTCTGATTTTGCTGAAGGTGTAAGAATTTTATTATTCTCCAGGGCTCAACTCCTATGACAAATGTTGAAACTGGCTAATGGATTCAAAAGTTATTAGGTGGGTATAGCAGATAGTAGACAGTGTGGTTGTGTAAGCTTCATTTCTTTAGGAAACCAGGCTAAACATAGATTTGCATTTTGTACATTACAGTCACAAGACAGCAAGATAGATATTACAATATAACATCAGACTAATTGTCTGTTTTGTCTAGTATCCAGTGCCAGCACTATTTGCTTCAGATGATGTTGCAAGAAATACTGTAGTGAGCAATTAGGGATTAACCTCTCCATAACAGAAGTTTCTTAATTCCCATCAGTCAGTGATTAGCTTATGCTCTGAAGCATGAAGGTTTATATCCCTTATGAATTTTTGTTTAATCTAATATAATTGCGGATGTTCTTGTTATCCATATAGCTGCTTATCCTGTTTTGGTTTTTTTTTCCTTTTGATCCTGCTGTGTTCTTGGCCTCAGTGATATCCCATGGTAATAAATATTATGGAAATAAAATCTCTATCCCCAGCATTGTCCCTTATTCTACAGTATAATTACAGGGAAGTATATAGAGAAATGGGAAATTGTACAGATGGGAATACACACTTTGTATATAGGCATTGTTTTCTAAGCAGAGCTATGTGAACTCATTCAATATCCAAATATCAAACACTAGATTGTTCTGTTTACTACAGAGGGTAGGATTCAGTATCTGAGTTTATCATCTCAGACTCTGCTCTGCAGAGAAAAACGTACTTTGGGGGGCAATATATCTGACCTATGGTAGATGTCCATGGTAAGAAGAGATGAAACATACCTTGGAAGTACCACTTTCCCTCTGTTCACTATGATACTAATTTTGGCAACTATATCAGGTATAGAGGTTTATAATATAGACATCTATTTTTAGACAAATTAATTCTTCTGATGAGTGGTTAAAATCTCAAAATTCGGTGCAGGGGTTTGGATACTTCCAGAGAGTAATTTTGCCTAATAAAGTCTGGCTCTGTAGGAACCTGTCTCCACTGACTACATGCAGATTGTAACACAACTTGATTCCTAACTTCACAAAAGTCATCACAAAGATTTTTGCCTTGTCCAATCATGTCAGCTTTCCCTATTCTGTATTTCTCAATTTACATTTTACATATGCATATGTGCATTCCTTGTGGTAAAGGTGAGTACTTTCCTCAATTGCTCACTTCAGTGTGACTGTTCCTGGAGTCAAGGTGTCTTAGAGGTGCCCTGCCTTCAATTCTGGGAAGAGAAATGGCATGCCCTTACTGTAAATTTAGTCCCTACTTTGTGTGTGGAACTGAGGGAAAAGTAAAGACAGAAAACCAGATAAAGATTAGGGATGGGACACCCTTACTCCTAGCATCAACAGGCAATATGGTGGAAGAATGACTACCGAAGACTGATCACAGTACCAGTAAGTTCGTGACCATTCTTCACCTGGAAAGAGAGAAATGAAGATGACAGCGCAACAGCATCTCTGTCTTTGAAATTCTGGTAAGAAAGACTTTGAGAGCCAAAGATTTGTGCACCCCCTGTCATCACAAGTGTCTCATTTCCCTTTTACAGTCTTGCCTTTTGTTTTTTTTGTGATCTGAGACACATACTCCACTTTTATTCCTTAATTAGAGAGTGTGAAAGTGTAACCTTATGCATATCTATGTGCTTGAGCAGCTTTCAAGTTCACAAGGAAAGGATGCCAGGAAGAAAGCTCTCCCAGTTTGAACAACAGTACAAGAAAGACCCTAAATTTGTTCATGAAGTGTTGTGGTTTGGTAAGAGAAATAGCAAAAAAACCCCAAAACTAACCCCAAAACAACAACGGAAAAAAAAAAAAAAAACCAACCCAAAACCCAGAGGAAAATAATGTTCATATTTTACTACATGCTCAATGACCCAAGTCAATTCACTAATGGGTCAGACAACGGCTAAAGTCCGTGAAGGAAGAGGTGAGAGAGAATCTTCCAGTGCTGGGAGCCACTAGACCAGCTCAGCTGCTCCACCTGAGAGCTTCCAGGGAGCCATAGGGGCTCACATTTGGGTCCTTAACTACCCATGGATTTCAACAGCAAAGTAGATATTTAAATGGGGATTAGATGAGTAAATATCTTTGTGGATCTGGGCCATACACGTTAACATGACCTCTGTGCTTAGACTCTAAAGAAACCTAAGGTCATCAGTTGTGACTTGCTATCAGAAGCTCTCAGCCTGCCAACTACCAGGCTCTCTACAAATGTTTGTCCTGTAGGATCTCAGAAGGGCAGGCTAGAGATGGGTTTGGTGGTACATTCTATCAGAACTGAAATGTAACATGGAAATGTTGTAACCAGTTATTTTTTTCATATATTGCAGTTCAGAGAATATAAAAATAATTTATTTCCAGTATCAAAACAGTGAAATAATTAAATTTCTCCAAAGCTTTATTTCATTTCCTGTGATAAAATTCTGTAGTTGAGGTTAATAATTTATGCAAGTTGTCTTTATTGTTCTGTTGCTTTTAGTTACCTAAGGATTACAAAGTAGTTTTGTTACAGACACACAGATAGATTTGATATTGCTATAAGCCTTTCAGTTTACCTTTTTAATTTTAAGCCATTTATTCATGTTTAGCTTTACAGTTGCAGTCTCATAATTTTAATTCATATATAAATACTTAGGAATATACGTTGCAATATAACTTGATTGGATTGATCCTGAATTATTTTGTTGTTACTGAGCAGCAAGGAACTAGGATTATTAGAAATCTACAAGGACATTAACTGGTGAACCTGGAAGTGTGACTGACTGTTCTTCATTAATGCTGGGTCTCACAACGCATAGTTAAGATAGGTGAGAACTGTGACCACAGCTTTGCACATTTCAGTTGTATCTCTCAAAATGAAAGCTAAAATGGCTGATGACTGTTAACAATCACAAGTTTCAGGAGGTGATTTGGATTTTTTTCCCAAGCAACAAAAACCATGCTCCTCTGGATGGCTTCAGTAGGAGAGGCTCAGTGATGGTAGATTTTTGTTTAAATGGATTTGCTGAAAGATTGCTTGGATTAAGCATGATTTGTTCAATTTTCAGTCAAAGAAAATAGCTGTTATTTTCCAGTAGCATTTAATAAAGGCTTTCTGCAAAATAGTCAATGGTGTTAGATTATATCTCTGTTACAACATTAGTAATGGAAAACGACAACCTGAAAAATAAGGTGAAATCAAACTGGTTTTATTTAGAGGAATAATTTTGATTTCCCAGAAAATAATAAGCCCATCACTATATGTTACTTTGCATTTACCTCTGAAAATGAAAAATAACAATATTGTCTGTGTCTGCTTAATTCTGTTTGACAATAACAAAATAAATTTGCTATTCTTTATTAGGGATTTTCAGAGAATTCAGCTAACAACTTCTATTTGAATTTCAAATACAACCTTTTTAAAAACATAGCCAGAGATATTAATCTAAAATATTGATAAGAAATTTACATTTGAGAATATCTAAGGGTAGTCACTGTTCTCACATTAACAGTCACTTGCTGTTTGCTTTTTCAAAATTACAATTTTTATTAGAATTAAAGTCACAATGAGCTGACACTTTCAGGTGTATTTCAGCATACGTCATTTTTGCATATGAAAGAATAAATGCATAGAGGTATTTGAAAGCAAAACAAAACAAAGCAAAACAGTATCTTTGTTTTAGAAATACCTTTCAGTGTTCACAGAAGTAACAGCTTCTTGATCACAGAGCCTTTAGGCACTTGAATTTGAGCAATTATAGCTAACTTTTAAATTATACCTAATTCAAGCAATACATCATGGTTTCATACATCTGGAAGCCTTATTGCAAAAACACATAAAAAATGTTCTTTTGCAATCACTCAATTAAATAACATTTTGGTGGTGGAAGAAGAGGTAGAGGAAGAATGAGAAATACAGACTATTATATTACCATATAAGGAAGATCATATTTTTATCTTAAATATATGATGGGAAGTTGCAGAGAAGACAGAGCCAGGCTTTTTTAAGAAGCACGTTGTTGTAGGATGAGAAGCAATAGACACAATTTTTGGCAAGGAAAATTCTGCTTAGATATCAGGGAGGGTTTTTTTCCTTTTTTTTCTTTTTTTGCACTGAAGGGGGTCAAAAGAGGAAAAGATGGTCTAAGGAGGCTGTGGAATATTCATCTATGGCTAAGCAAGGGTCAGAGGGACCTGATTTGACTTTGAATTTGGATCTAACTTTGAAGTTGGCCCTGCTTTGAGCGGGAAGTTGGATCACATGACCCCTGACATCCCTTCCCATTTAAATCATTCTGAGTTCATGATTTCAAATAAATGTAGCGTGAAAATCAAAATAAATTGGAAAAGAACTAAATAGTAATTAGAGTTCAAATAAGTGGCATGGGATGTGCAATTTAAATTCATAAAATAGAATCGTAGAATGGTTTAGATTGGAAGGGATCCTAAAGATCATCTAGTTCCAACCCCACTGCCATGGGCAGGGACACCTCCCACTAGACCAGGTTGCTCAAAGCCCCATCCAACCTGGCCTTGAACATTTCCAGGGATGGGGCCTCCACAACTTCTCTGGGTGACCTGTTCCAGTGCCTCACCACCCTCAGAGTGAAAAATTTCTTCCTGATATCTATCCTAAATTTACCCTCTTCCAGTTTGAAACTGCTACCTCTTGTCCTATCACTACAAGCCCTTGTAAAAAGTCTCTCTCTGGATTCCTATAGGTGCCCTTCAGGTACTGGAATGTTGCTATAAGGTCTCTCCAGAGCCTTCTCTTCTCCAGGCTGA
>RSEF01000003.1:82033106-82043768 GCA_003993805.1 Himantopus leucocephalus | reverse complement strand
TGAGGAACACCATTTATCACTGGTCTCCACTTGGACATCAAGCCGCTGACCACAACACTTTGAGTGTGACCATCAAGCCAGTGTCTCATCCACCAAGTGGTCCATCTGTTGAAGCCATGTCTCTCCAATTTAGAGACCAGGATATCATGTGGGACAGTGTCAAACGCTTTGCACAAGTCCAGGTAGACGAGATCAGTTGCTCTTCCCGTGTCCACTACCACTGTAACCTTCTCATAGAAGGCCACCAAATTTGTCAGGCAAGACTTGCCCTTGGTGAAGTCATGTTGGCTGTCACAAATGACCTCCTTATTTTCCCTGTGCCTTAGCAGAGTTTCCAGGAGGATCTGATCCATGATCTTGCTGGGCACAGAGGCGAGACTGGCCTGTAGTTCCCCATGCCTTCTTTTTCAATCTTTTGAAAAATGGGGGGGGGGGTGTTTCCCTTTTTCCAGTCAGTGGGAACTTCACCGTACTGCCATGACTTCTCAAATATGATGGATAGTGGCTTGGCAACCTCATTCACCAGTTCCCTCAGGACCCGTAGATGAATGTCATCAGGTCCCATGGACTTGTGCACCTTCAGGTTCCTCAACTGGTCTCTAACCTGGTCTTCTGCTACAGTGGGTGGTACCTCATTCTTCCAGTCCCTGCCTTTTCTTTCTGTAACTTGGATGGTGTGGTTAGATCCCTTCCCAGTGAAGACTGAGGCAAAAAAGTCGTTGAGTATCTCAGCCTTCTCCATGTCCCAAGTGACCAGGTGTCCTGTTTCCTTCTGGAGAGGGTTCACGTTTTCCCTAGTCTTCCTAGGGAAAATTAACAACCGTATAAAAAAGGGAAGTGTTCTGTTCAGTCTTAGCCTCATGCTTAATTTGTTGCAGTATTTTGTTTTCAAGTGTACAGCTTGCAGTTATCTGGGAAAATTCCTGAAGTTTAGCAGTGCAAACCATGTGTGTTTGGTAATAAGGTAGGGATAAATTTATTGCAGAACTCTTTTCTCCCTGGGCAGTGCTAAAACCTACGATTCCTCAAGCTTTCCCTCTCTAGACCACCGAGATAACTTTCTAAGTTTTTTGAACAGAGGTCCACATTTGAAATACTTCTACAGAGAAATGCTTCCAAGTGTAACACAAGATCTGTATGTGTATTTTCATAGTGAGTGTAGGAAAATAGGGTTGGGGACAGGCAACATTGGCTGAACTAGGTCATGTATTTTAGATTAAATATATATAGAAATATTTTGACAAATTTGAATCATATTCCTTATATTTGTCTAATAAACCTGGAATTAATTTGTTCATGGTGAATATAAGTTGAATAAATCCACTGCTCAGTGATAAGAGTATTTTTCCTTTTCAAAAGCTGAACACAGACAATGATTGCAGATATCTTTATGAAATCTATCAGAAAAATATCTGGATATCAAAGGGAAAAAATCATGACTGAACTTGATTGATTAGAAGTAACTTTATTTATGATGGTTTTAGCTTGAACCATAAATTTAACATGAGTGGACAAAGGAATCCAAGTAAATGAAAGAATCGGATCTATTACGTTCACTTCAGCGTACATCTGAAATGCCAGTGTATTTTATTCAACATTTCAGATGTTACAATGCATCTCTTCTGAGACTTGATGTGAATTTCTTTTATCATGCAAGCTAATGATCATTTTGACAAATGTCTTTACATAATTTCCTTCCTTCTTTGAAGTATTGGGTTCTGGGATCTCTTAGGAGGAAAAGGAGTTTGACGGCCTGTTCTTATTGAATGATAATGGGAGATGGATGGCTAAATATTTATTGAATATACATTGTTGTGTGTATATATATCAGGGATTCTGATGAGAAGCTCATTTAATGAACTTGATATCCTGGATAACTTTTGAAGCTTCTTTTGATTTGGAGATATTACTAAATCATAGTTTCCTCCTATATTTTGTAGAATAATATTCTAACTACTGCTACTGAAATATATTTAGTGAATCATCAATTATTTCCTTAGACTTCTGAGGTGACATGAATTCCAGTGTTTTATTGAATGGCTGTGAGATTATCAGGTTGCCACCTTCCAGGATTTTTCTAAGTACAAGAGAACGGTCAAGACACATGTGGCTGTTTACAGAGGTAAGGCAGAAAAACACTTCAGTAGTGTTTTCATGCCTCAACAAAAAGGTGGTTGCATATTGTAGCTTTCCAGATCTTTGCTGAACTCCACATTTGGCAGCTGCTTGGCTTCTACAAAACCTCCCAGTCTCAGCATCAAGTCTGGTTGTTCTCGTAACATGAATTGCACAATGCAGATAGGAAATGCTTCTCAGAGTAATTTGGTAATGAAGCAATCCCCCACAGCAAAAAAGATTTTGGCAATATGAGTTAACAGGAATACTATATGAAAAATATTGATTTTGAGCATTCAACTGATAAGAAAATTGCTGTATGTAGTGGTAATCAGCACTGCCACCCTTAAGTGCTCAGCTCCAGGAGGGGAACTCATCAGGCTGATGCACATTCCTTAAGGTCTCTCTGTACATAGACAGGGTGTGATTTGGTGTCTCTACTGAGATTAGCAACACCCACCATGTTGCACAGTAGGAAATGAATGTTGGTAAGAAATGTAAAGTACAAAGGATCAAAGGATACCAGAAACCCCACCTCTTGCCTTTGGTAGGTCTGAGCTGGGTGCTCCTATAAAACTGGAAAATGAAATTGCAGCAGGTTGGAGCTTCCTTATAAGGAGGATGTGGTAGCGGTGGCTTTATCTTTTTGAACAGCGGTTTAGATTAGGATATCATCCTGGAAGGTTTTGAATCTACATGATGAATAAACACATTAGCCACCTGGCTGTGGGGTATTATAGGAGAATGTATTTCCATTCCTCCCATTAACTGGCCCCACTGTGCAGACAGGAATGCAAATCGTGGGGTCACAGCACGAGCAAGAAGTATACTCCAATCTGTTTTTAATTCATAGAGCTGGGGCTGAAGAGTCCTAGTCTGTTTATACATTTAATTTCAGCAAAGCACTCATAAAACCTGCAAAAAATAGGACACCTCCCTCACTCCTGTCAAATGTTTTTTCAGAGGTGGCTGAAAAACGGATAAAAGACTTACTATATACTGTGGCTAGTGGATCAGAATAAGCAAATCTGTTTCTGGTTAGCTATCAAACTACAAGAAGATCAATGGAGGACTATAGTTCAGTAATTATTTCCTCTTTTTGAACCATTTTCTGTTAGCTGATCAATGCATTAGGCTAAAGTAGCAGATCTGCAAAGAACGACAGTTGCATATCAAGAGTTTGTAATGTAATCTATGAAATTCATTCACACCAGGATATGATTTACAAGGAGTCTATTGATTGGGGAATAAATGTTATTTTACATTTAATAGAATATATTTCAATAATGCTGGAGCTCCAGCTCCTGGGTTTTGAAAGATCCTTTTTTGTTCAATACAAAATCTGCATCTTTCCCAGTTCCTGTGATTTTATTGTATTGTGCATACTACCCGACAAACCTATCAAAGTTTCTTCAGAGCTGTGACATTGTCCATTTTGCATGTAGTCCAAGGCAAATACGGTTAGTGGTAAGGACTTTTTAATTCTGTGAAAACTGCTGTTTTGGGAACAGAACCTTCACTGCTTTTAACTACCATAGATCTGCAGATCAAAGGCAAAGAAGCCAATTTGCCAATTAACACTATGAAAGGACTCCGACGAAAGCGCTGTCCTTTTCACATAGCTCATCCCGCAGGAGCACAGGACACGCCATGCCTTGCTGAAATTAGAGAGCCATTTCAGGAAGGTGTTGTGTTAAAAGGCAATAAGAATTTGTCTTGGAGTTCGCTAATGAATTCTTCCTTCAGTCTGCTGACCCGTTTCGTATGTTTCTTGTGATTTGGGTTTTTTTCTCTCTTTCAAATAACGCAATATTCTTCTCCTTAGATAGTCCAAGGTTAACAGTATTCCTTATAGTCTCATAATATTTTGCTGATTGGTTATACAC
The DNA here is from genome assembly GCA_003993805.1 of Himantopus leucocephalus. Lineage (NCBI taxonomy): Eukaryota > Metazoa > Chordata > Aves > Charadriiformes > Recurvirostridae > Himantopus > Himantopus leucocephalus. The sequence continues at coordinate 82,039,767 of RSEF01000003.1, read as the reverse complement.
CAATCAATTTTTTTCCACAGAAAAGCCTTCAATTAACCCCCCAGTGATTGGGAGGTGGAATTTCCAGATTAGTGTTGGAGAATTCCACTTCCTATCACCAGGGGTTTAATTGAAAACTTTTCTGAGAAAAATTAATTGGTGCAAAACCATCAGTAAAATAACCTAAAATGTAGGGGACACTATTAATTTCAGTCTATTTAAAGGAAAGAAAAAAAAAAAAAGATTAAATAGGAACATTGAACAAGAAATAAACAAGTTTACTACAGCAACAAAGAGATTAAAAGGAAGCTTGTGAAATTGCCCTGCAAAGTCACAAAATGCAGGAAAACTTACCTTTCATTTAAATTACAATATGCTAAAAACAAGCAAGAGAAATTAGCTTCTTTTAGAAACTATTTCACAATCAGGTGATTTACTTCAGATTCAGAAACATAAATCACATTTTAATAATCTCTCTCCCAGTGTGAAGTCTCTATACAATCTGATATGTAGATTTTTTTTAAGTAGATGCTTTCTTTGCATAACAAGAAGCTGCAATAAATTAAATGGAGCCCAGGAAATCTTATAATGCAGCTGGGTAATGAAAGAAAAGGTGTAATTTGAATCTACTATTGCAAATATATATATCTTTGCTAATAATGAGAAACATCCAGTGTGAATGGATGTCTCTGTGTGCAATAAACCTGTCTGAATATGGTATCTTTAATATTGCTCAGATACATTTTTTTTGCATTAAGCATAATAGACTTTGACCTGCAAATTATGAAAAAGATTAAGATATGTATCAGCAGAGAGATTTATGTCTATTGTTGACAAATTATTCATTAAAGTTTTATGTAACAGGCCCAGAGAGAGTATTAAATAAGATTATTATGGCAGTTCTTATAAGTGTATTCATCTTGACTAAGAAGAGGTTGAGATAAAGTTTAGGACTGTTTACTTACAAAGCTTGTTTAATTAGGAAAAATAGAAATAAATGTTCTCCATTTGGCATCTTTCACAGATTTTATCTTTATTACTTCTCTCTCCCAATATTGTGAAAGATCAACATCAATAAAAGTAAATCTATTACATGTGATTTGACAAATCATTTGCTTAATGATTTCTAAATATAGAGAAAGATATAAAATTTCCTTCTGAAATTAACCGCACTTTTTTCCTTGTGAAAACCCTATGTTTTAAGCAGACATAGCTTTGTATCTGGAGTAATCATTAGTAAATAAACAAGGCAATTATCTCTGAAAGGAGTTAGTTTCAGTGAAAAACCACCGTGTATTCCTACTATAAAACACAGCACTTTGTGTTATACTCTGCTATACATTATACTTTTCTGCTGTCAGGTGAAAATTCAACCAATGGCTATTTGATTACTTTGGAAACATTTGAATTGATTTTTATTACCTAATCGTGTACATCTATAAGGAAGATGTATGACCACTCTTCTTGGAAAAACTGAACAACTCCTCTCTCACTTTTGATGGAACATGTAACACAGGCAGGTAGAAGAGAGAGAAAAACACATTTCCAAAGGAAAAATGCTACTGAGTTTGGGGGAAAAAAGAACAATATTATTTTTTAAAATGTTTCCTTCTCAACTAGCGTGGCACCTTGCAAGAGTTCAGAGGAACAGGAGCTTCTTTAATAATCACCGAATACCTCAAAATTCTCTGCAGATAGTAATATTTTCAGTAATTTAGTTATTTATAGTAATTTATTTATTTAAAATGCTTAGTGTGCATATGAACTGTAGAAAATCAAGACATGATTTTTTTCTTTGAACGCTGGTTGTTCATCTTATGTAAGACTTCCATCCAGTAGCAGTCCATGGAAGTATCCCTGTTGGGTAAAGCTCAGAACTAGCCTGTTTACATTCAGAGTACTGAAGGAAAGACTTTATAACGTACCCAAAGAATAAACACTACTGAGTCGCACTCTCTGCTTCCTGCTTTGGCTTTAGCCCAGCAAGAGAAGGTCTTTTTTTTTTCTTCTTCTTCTTTTTTAAAATGAAGGAAATGTTTCTCTGACATATATTTTATTACTTGTACCCATTTAGTGCAAAACCACAAATGGAATATTAAAAGATCCTCTAAAAGATTCCAGTGGGAAGGATGAATCTCCTCAGTATGCAGAACTTCTGTTTTCCCAATTGCATCATGGATTTCATCCTAATGCAGAACTGGCTTGTATAAGCACTTTAGCAATTACTCATAGGTGTTTTCATTCAGAAACCGGTGCACTGTGGTTTAGACTATGCTGTAGTGAGTGGCCTCACAATTGATTGAATGTTGAAAAAGTGGCTATAGCTCTTTTCACTGTTTTTTGGGTGTTTGGGTTTTTTTGTTTGTTTTGTTTTGGGGGTTTGGGGGTTTGCTTTTTTTCTTTCCCTGAGCCTTTATATTGACTTTATCTGTTTTTATACTGAATCAGTGACTGCTGTAAGCTTCAGTGTGAAGTGTTGCACATGGGAAGATGAAGTGTCACCATATGCATGAAAAAGATGGCATTTCTTTTATTTTTCTTTCTACAGTAGTACCAAAAAAATGAGAAAATCAGAAAAAAAAAATAAAGGCTTGTGTCATGTATCTGTAGGACAAATTTACAAACTTAGCTTCCAACCACATAGGAGTATGCACTTCCCTGATAAATTCAATCGTAGGAGGAAAAAAAACCCCTTTGTGCAAGTATTTTCTTGAATCCTTGCCTTGCCTTGCCTTGCCTTGCCTTGCCTTGCCTTGCCTTCCCTTCCCATTCCTCATTCCTTTCTATAGTTTTTAGGAAAACTATTTGTTTAAAACCTAAAAAGGGATATAGAGAGACAATCTAATAAGCAGAAAATGTCTGTCCTTTATATGAGTCTAGCAGCAGCCCTGGGAAAGTCATGTAGCTTATAGTAGATGCAGATTTCTCCATCATCTTTCTTCATCATTCCTGCAGCTCTGTTTCAAAGCTGCATGGAAAGCAAAGATTTTACAATGAGATTGCCTACACAAAAGCTTTGTCATAGTGAAGAAAACATTTATTCTCTATCTTTCTGGGTACCTGATTGTATGCTTGGATAATTAACACACTGTCCTGCTTTTGTAGTTCCATAAGAACAATACACGGGAGCAATCATGCATCTTCCCATTAAAGCTGAATCATTTACAGGACCTATACACTTAAAACAGTGGCAAAGAAAACTCTAAACCGATCAAAATTAGACATCCCAGGTCTCATCCTGTAGCTATTTGAAAGTATATGTATTGGTAAAAGAGCATAACTGACCCCAGTTATTTTCCCTGGCTTTATAGTGATGGAGAAGTTGAACAATCAAAGACATCCCCTAAGGAAGGGGCAAAACTCACATCCTGGTATAAATCTAAGCTCTACTGAAATAAATTTGTGCACGTCTATGTCAGCTGAAGATATGGCCTGAAAAGTCACATACAAGTCACATAGTCAAAACCCTGGTATTCTTCCCATGCTAATATTAAAAAATATTCCAGTTGTGCCAAAGCCTATTGTAGCACTGAGCATATTTACTTTTGCATGATGTCTGTCATACAGTCAAATTCTCACTATCAGAAATACTATCTATTTATTGTGTATACACTCTTATTTCTGCTTTTTATTCTATCATTTCTTGCATTCTAAACTACTCTTTTGGCCTTCCTTCCTCCATTTACATATATAATCCTTCTCATATTTTTTGTTCTAAATCAATTCCTATAATCCCTTACTGTGTAATAGCATTTGTCATCAATAGAAATGAAATCCCCAACACATTGAAGGAAGGAGAATTTGCAGGTACCGGTTTCTAGCAGCAAGTTGTAATAGAAGCAGTGGGGAATCCTATTTGCATAAAAAGATCCATATTTGATGCAAACTGATGCAACTTTCATGATGAGTATAAAATTTTCCTTTACCCTTGCGCCATGGGCACAGAGCAGATAATACTGTACAACACTGTTACAGAATTCTTTTTCATAAGCTCTTGTCTGAGATGTATAATAAAGGTAGGAGTGTCTTTTGATAATTAGTGAGGCGAGTTCCAAGTCTCTTACTATCAGCACTTTAAAATTAGAAGTGAAGTAAAAAGCTACAATTCCTGATCACAGAAAATTCCAACATTTGGAGAGGAGAGAAATTGAAATGCTTCATTGTGAAAGAAAAAGCAGAATTGTTTCAATGCAGTTTTAATAAAATACTTACAATAAAAAAAGAAATAATTAAAAATAAATAGTGTTGAACCTGACAATCCAGGTCCTCAGGTCATCCGTGGGTCCTGGTATTTCTGTAGTTTCTATATGATGTACAAGACGGGGGAATCCAAGAGCCTAGGGCGTAACTGAACAACAGATAGATGGATATAAAATGGATTTACATAGGGTATGTGGAAGGGTCTGAAATCATCGAGTTTGTAAATACACACTTCAGCACTCCTCTGCGAGACTGAAAAAGGTGATCTAAAAAATTCCAGTTTCTCAGCTTCATGTCAGTAAAACACTGAGATTTTCTGGCAGTACTCATGGTGTGATTCCCGTATCCCTGCATACACTAAAGCAAGTCAGGTTTCCCCACTGAATGCATCAGCAGAAAATCAAGCATTTTCATTAAGCTCTGGCTGAATTTCGTTGGGTGTTTTTCAAAAGCAATATATTCCTAATAAGCATTTTGGTCTTGCTGAATCAGCTTCTTCTGGGAAGAAAAAACTCCTAAACAACTTTAATCTGTACCCAATAGATATTTCACCTTGAGGATTTGTCAAGTTAATAGAGCCTACCCACTTAGAGAAAGAGGGAGGAGGCCTTTCTAATTGGTGCCTAACAGTTTACACTTAAGGGTCATTAAGAGGCAATACTAGAGATAACAGTCTTAATGGCTCCAGCCCACTCTCATGGGGAGCACTCAAGGTAGCATGAACAAAAGGAAACAAGACTGAAAGACCCAAAGACACAGCAGGATCTGGGCTGGCTAAGGGGATGCTGATTGATTTAGTTCTGCCCCAGTAACTTAAGAGGAAAATTTATCTTATTTGACTTGTAGTGAAATGTAAGATTAACTGTGAATAACTATAAGATGGATAGAGCATATAAAAGGTATGCATCATCGTTTTAAAACCTGTTTTTCCTAATGCATGTTACCATGTGCTAAATAGAATTGTTTTGTTTCAGGGAAGAAGTTGGTCAAACCTACCAGCTGAAGTTTCTGAATGGAATAAAACATAACTGCTGGAAATCCATTCTGTCCAGCCACAAAGTGAAAAGCACTTAAAAAGAAGAGCGTGACCCCATCTAAGGATTTCAGTTTCCATGCTGTGACAAGAAAGGCCAAAGATGGTTCCCCCTGAACTCCCAGACCCCACCTGCACACTGGACACCGAAGTTCAGCTCCGGAGCTGTCTTGTGGCTGTAATATGAAATACAACAGCTTCAGTAACTAAGGCACCTCAGCTGCTTCAGCATCGTGCCACACTGGATAGCAAAGTCGTGCTCAGAGAAACCTGAGTGGTGCAGAGGTTCAGCTGACCCTGTCCTGAGATGGGTTGTTTCTCATAACTCTTCTCCATAAATCCCCAAGACAGCTATAAAAAGGGGTGAGGCTGAAAGGTCAGACAATTAGCTTTCTTATTTGTGAAGAAATAGCTTTTTGAAGCTTATTAATGTAAAAATACAGGGTGAGATCTTCAGTTGCTATAAATCACTATAGCTCTGTTGATTTCAGTGGGGCTGTGTTGTGTTATATCAACTGAGATTATATTGTCTCTAATATTAAATAATAATAAAAAGCCTTACACTGAAACAATCTTGTTACATTTACTGAAATACATACTGAAATGTCAGATGTATGTTTTCCTAGACAAATTTAATTGAACTTCCATACATCTTCCTGTTATTTTAACTGTTATTGATCTTCTATGGGAAGCCTGCCTATTTCAGTTCATCTGATGGATGGTCCTTACTGAACAGGTTTCAAGTATTTTTGAGCTCAGAAAGGTTCAGCTAATCTGATTTCCTGTCTGAAACAAGTCTTGAACTTTCATTCAGAATCCTTCATGATGACTCAAAAACCTTGTGTTTGCTGAAGTCTGCCCTCTACAAAGACATCCTGCAAAAGACTTTAGGATTCAAAAACTGAGAGATTAACTTCCCCTGTTCCTTTCTTCTGATGTTTGGCCTACTCTGGTAAATATTTGTGGGGGTTTTCCCTCCTTTTAATTTCTGTGGTCCCACATTCTGTCTTTTTTTTTCTTTTTTTATATTCCATTTTTCATGTCTACCATCTATTTTATGAACTGTATAAAGGCAGATTATGTCTTCATGATTTTAATTCAGCATCATCACCAATTTGAGTCATGGTTCATTAAAAGGAGACAAGCCCCCAGATTAATTCCTTCTTCTGTGTCTCTATTTTTGCCAGAAACTCTCCATAAATGTCTACATTTCTAGTGGGTGCATGCAAACACACATTGTGAGGCTGGAGAACATAGATGGGCTCTGGTATTTTATTTTCCTTGGCTTTTCCTTGCAGAGATGAGGAAGTTTGTCACCATGAAGTTCAAACAAGACTAAGTGCAAGGTCCTGCACCCGGGTCAGGGCAATCACCAGTACCAGCACAGGCTGTGGGACGAATGGATGAAGAGCAACCCTGAGGAGAAGGACATGGGGATACTAGTGAAAA
>RSEF01000003.1:81994664-82033006 GCA_003993805.1 Himantopus leucocephalus | reverse complement strand
TTTTCACTAGTATCCCCATGTCCTTCTCCTCAGGGTTGCTCTTAATCCATTCGTCCCACAGCCTATGCTGATACTGGTGATTGCCCTGACCCGGGTGCAAGACCTTGCACTTGGCCTTGTTGAACTTCAAGAGGTTCACATGCGCTCACTTTGCAAACCTGGCAAGTTCCCTCTAGAGGGTATCCCTTCCCTCAAGTGTATTAACTGCACTACTCATCTTGGGATCATCTTCTTTTCATATATAATATGTTCCATGCTCTTAAACAGTTTGGCGGCCCTTCACTGCATTCTGCCCAGTCTGAAAGCATCTTTCCTGTGTTGGGGAGGACAAAATGAGGTACAGTGGTCTCCAAAGCAGACTCATAAGTGTGAGACACCAAAGAATAATGTCTTCCCTCAATCTGCTGGTTAATACAGTTTAGTGTGGGGTTGACCACTATAGGGCTGTACTGCTCACTTCTTGTCCATGGTGACCAACTCCAGGTCCTTTTACAGAGCTGATTCCTAGCCCCACACCTGCACTGGTGCGTGGGGTTATTCCATCCCAGGCACAGAAGTCTCTGTTTGCCCATGTTGAACTTCATGGGATTTCTGTCAACCCATTTATCCAACCTATTGAGATGCCCTACCTTTCCCCCTTCAACAGCTGCCCCACAACCTGCTGTCATCCTTGAACTTTCTGAGGGTGGATTCCATCCTATCACCCTGATCATTAATAATTGTGTTAAACAGCATCTGTCTCAGTATTAACACCTCAGAAATGCTGCTTAAAAACACCTGCTGGCTAGAATTCAAAATGCTGATCATTACTCTGGTACTTTTATGTTATTTTTGCTTTTTATTTCTTATTTGTACAATCAGTCTCCTGGTTTATATAAAAAGCATTAAGTTTATAATTAATATAGGTCAAATGACAAGTTTTTTGTGATAATAGATCCAATTACTATACATTTGTGTCTCTTGAGATTTTGACATGCAAGTTTCCAAATTTTGCATAAAACCCTTTGTGTACAATGCTACGTCTGAGCTGATGAGAAGAGAAAGCCAATGGAATGGCATCAAGAAACACTCTTCTCAGTTTTCCAGAAAAAAGCAATTAATTTATCATTAAAAAAATAGAAAATGATCATATTATTATTGCAATATTTATCAGAATGAGTCCCAAAGTCTTTGTCATTTGTTCTATCCGTAACAATGCACAAATTGTATTAATCATTTTCACCATGATATGGTCACAAATAAGCCAATTGACTGTGATTATTGCTAGTTTAGAATGCCATGGCTGTGATCTTATATTTACAATGTGCTCTGTAAATTACGAACTTTCTAATGATTTAGAAGTAGAATGGACTAGAATAGCCAAATTAAGGCATCTTATAGCATGGTTGATTTCCCCCTCTCTTTTTGCTGTTTGCCATAAAAATGCCTAAACCATAGGCCTTAAACCAAAGTTGACTTCTAAATGAACCTAGAGGTTGACTTCTGAGTCAACCTCCCAACCAGCATTATATCAGCATGAAACACAACCATGGGAACAACCCCTGGAGACCGTAAAAGATAGGAATAGAAACCTTTAAACCTAAGCCAGAGACGGGAACTCCTTGGATGCGCCCGGGATCCTGGCCAGATCCTGGACATGCCCAAGTGAGGCAAGCCAATCCGCCATGTTTCCGTGCATTTTGACATATAGATTTGTTTGTTAAACTGTATATAAGCAGGACCTTCTCACAGCAAAGACAGAGACCTCACTTACGAGTGGACGCACTGCGTAGGATTTCCGAATTGCTGGGAGCAGTTCTCCGATCCTTCACTGTGACGGGGCTCCACAGCTGAAGCACAGTTCTGGATGATGGTAAAGTATCAGGGCAATTGGTGATGTATCTTGCTTAATGACTATAGTTAACTCTATGTAGTAATGTTTAGGTGCATTATCTTGCTTATTCTTTATGCTGCTTTTAACTAAAGTAAAATAAGCTTATCTTTTTGACTTGGTGTCTGTGTCCTTTCTGTTGACCCTGTCTATTGGCAAAACACTGTTATAGGGAACCTTTCAAAATGGGATTGGAATAGCCCCCAAAATGCACGGTTGTCTGGATCAACAAAAGTTTGTGATACTATCTTAGAAAATTTTCTGTGAGCTGAGATGTTGTAACATAGAAAAAAATCAAATAATGTAGGTATTGATTGTTGGTGATGGATTGCAATGTCTGGTTGGAGCAAAAAAGAGGGAAGAAATTTGTATGTACTCTTTTCCTATGATACATGAGCCACCAGAAGACAAATTTTACCATCTGTTTTCTGCAGTCCAGTAGCATCAAGTGAATGTTTTTGCCTCAATTGTACAACATCTGGACTAAGTCACCTCATACATCTCATTAGATAGACATATTTTCTAGTCCCAGTTGACTAGAATATGGATCTCAAGAAGAAATTTAGATGTGAAAGAAACTAAATGTCTGTTTCTGTGAGCCAATACAGACAGATATGCTCTGATTATTCTACAAATGGGCTAGCTGGGAAGTAGGTCTTCTCCAAAATGCACAAATCTGTGTTAGCTTGGTTTTGTGTCCAAATCAGCAGCAAGAAAACGCTAGCTGTGGTGCAGGTTGTAGTAGCTTAGGCAGTAATGTGACTGAATGGCTTATTGGCTGAAGTGGATTTATCATAACTGAAGAAGAAGAGAGGGGAGAGGAAACCATGTGTCTTTCAATCAGACCCACATTAAGGCTCTTTCCTCCTAAGAAGTCACTTCAGTACTTAATCTTCCTCCTAACTGAGCAGGCTCTCCAGGCTCTCACAACTCAGTAAAAGAATGGAAAAGTACAATGATTTGCCCCATCAAGTGCAGAACAGAAGCCTCATGTCTTTAAGATATGAGATGTTTTAGTATAGATGTAAATCCTAGTGTAAAAGTCAGAAGTATGTGAATAGATGATTATCAGAGGAAAAGAAAAAGGTGCATCTCATCAGACCCTTCAACAGTAACACCTTTGCTCAGGGTTATGTCCTGAATATTCATTTGCATCCTAAATCTTTGTAGATTTAGTTCTGTAGCTCTTTTCAGATTGCAATATTTATGCACAAAACTTTTCCCATTTAAATTAGGACTTCTCTCCTAAGCAAGTTCTTCTCAACATGGGTGAGAGATACAGAATTAATCTTGTAGAGTTTCCAAAGCATTCAAGATATTGGATTCTGTGCAGGGATAACTGGATGAAATTTTGCATTAAACAGGAGGTCAGGCTGGATGATCTAATGGTCCCTTCTGGCCATAAAAGCGATGAATCTATGAGAAAAGCACTCTGAGATCATATGATGAAAAGCGCAATTAAATTGGCAAGTGTTATCTTGATGTTCCCATTACAAATCCCCTGAGCAATCTATCCCCCTGTCTTCCCCTCGCCACCTCCTCTATCATTAGATTCCAGGAGAACATACGCTCTGTTAAAGTCATTGCTGCTAAAACCATTTTGATAGCTGGCTCCGCACAGTCTCCTGCTAAATCCAGTGTTCAAGGCTGTGGGAGTGCTCGCTTCTTAAGCGAAGACACATTTCTCCAAGGCATTTTGCACTCTCTTCTTCCTTCAGATTGCTCAGCTAAAGGCTTTTTCAGGACTTTATCAGTTATTAATAATTGTGATGATTCATGATTTATTCATAACCATTTATACATTTGCCATATGCTGCCTGCACATGCAAACTGTTTTTCTGAAGCACGCAAATGTGGCACAGTGCTTCTTACAATTCATATCCAGTAAATAGATGATACAGAAAGATTAATGAAATGAGAAATACAATAAAACATCCTGCAATGGCTTCAGTTTTGAACTTTTGAATTAAATGTTGCAGAGTAATTGTCTTTAGCAGTATCAAAACTAAAATAAGCAGGAGAGGGAATAGCGTGAAAGGCCAAGTTTAACACCACAAGTAGCACCTTATTCTGCCTTTATTCTGTCCCCTGTAATGATGATTACAGGAAGTAAGAGTAAATCTACTCATCAGGGAAGATGAGGACAAATAAAGGTGGTACTATCAGCAGTATCACCGTAGTTGCTCTCTTGAAGCTTTCATATTAAATCTAAGTATTTTTGCAGTGAAACAGTGTAATAGCTGCTTGGAGAGGGGGGAGAGGGAAAGAGCTGACATGCAAATCCTTCATAATGCCTAACAGCAACAACCTGAAAAGAGAATGTTACTCCTTGTTCTTGATAAAAAAAGCTTTTTATGGTGATGTCACTAACCAAGAAGTCATTTCTCATAAGCGCACTATGACACCTTCTGAGTGTGTTGCTGTTCAGATGAAATGCCTGGGTTTTATGGGAGGGTAATTATTTAACATAAATAATGTATTCCTGGTTTTGAGTGAATGCGTTCATTAGCAGTGAGATGGGCTCTGTGGGGGAAATAATCAGTGTGTTCCAGTGCAGAGTGTCAAGGCAGAGGGACCAGCTCTGATCTGACTCTCATCTCTGCTCATCCTGTTGCATTTCAGCTGAAGGTTTTGGAAGAGAATGTTTAATTTTTTACTAACCACCTTGAAAGTGAACGTCTGAATTTTTACTAACTGCCTGTAACTGCCTACTGTTATTATTCTGTAGGATGGCCTAAAATACTTTCAGGTCCATGTCATGTCTACAGAATCATGGGATGCTTCCGAGACCTTAAGTTAACTTGTTTCCCAATGGCAAGATCAACTTTAAGTATGCCATTCCTGCCTTTTGGCTGCCCAACTATTTCTTGAAGACATCCACTAACTTTACAAAATTCTGAGGCAATCTGTTCCTGTGTTTTACTCTCTTCACCATTAAAAGTATTTTTTTCCTGGTGTCTAACTTAAATATGCCTTGTTAAAAATATTTCTTCTTGTTCTACCCACCGTGAAGCCAAATAAGTGTTATTTATAGCAATCTTTTATATTCCTAATGGCATTAGTGTGGTATTCCTTCACGATGCTTGAGAATCATGAGGGTGCCAGTGGAGGCACCCACCAAATGCAGAGGCCTGAGGGGGATCTATCTGTATGCAGTACTGTATCAAAGAACTCATAGGAGAAACACCTGCAAGGCCTTGAATTTCCACTGTTACTTTTTACTGGAACAAAAGCGAGAAGATAGTTTTGAAATTCAGAAACTTGGATCTTCTGCATGAGATAAGCCTGGATAAATGATCCAAAGCCATTTTCACCTCTCCAATGCTTCCTCACAGAGCAGATCCGGTCTTACTCTCAGCCTGGCAACTTCCTGAATGTCATACAGTTTTATAGAGAACAGGTCTACCACAATTTTTCACTCCTCACAGGAGAATCGGTCAGATTCAAAGAGCTCCAGACTAAACAAGACAAGTAGCAGTCACTCTACTTGCTGCTCACTGGCATCCTTTTAAAAACATGTAACACAGGGGTGACATGCCCAGACTAGGTGAACTAGTATCACTCTGCAGATAGCCCAACACAGAATGTGACATCATGCTGTCCATAAGTACGTTCAGACTCTGAAGAGAAGTGAGCAAATAACACTTCTTCTTGCAAACGTTAATGTTCAATTAATGTGGGGGTTTGTAACTTGGGTCTTTCTAAATCTGTATTCATTCTGCTGCCTACAGAAGAACAGTCCTGCTGAACAAAAAATTGCACGCATCAAGACCATTAAATGCAAAAGTTTACAAAAATGAAATTTCAAGTATTGAAAACATCAAAAAATAAGATGAAAAGGACCAAAGTCCAGAACTATAGTTTTATAGAAGTGTAATGACATTACGCGTTACATATCTTCACTTAAATACCTGTAAAATCATGTTTCAGTGGATCCCAGACACTGATACTTAGAAATTTTCTTTCAAGGAACAAAAGATACTAAAAAGCCTAGCCCCTTTTTTCTCTCTTATGTTATAAAAAGGATACACTAATTATTCTAGTTAGATGCATCCAAACACCAAGAATAATCTGTTAGGGGAAAAATTTAAAAGAATAATTGAAATGACTAATTTCAGCTCATCAGAAATAGATCATATGCATGTGGGTGGAAAAATGTTATTTCATTATTCATTTGCAGTATATATATAATGATCATTTCACAAATTCAGGCTGATCTTCATTTATCATCCATACAATAGTGTATTTCCACATCTTGGGTTGCATATACGGGGTAGAGAACAGTTCATTTAGAATATTTATTTTGTAATATCATTTTACACTCTGGGAATTATACATTAGTTTTAATATATTTTAACAATGGTAACGCCACAGCTAGAGAAAATAGACAAGATATTTGAGCACTAATTGGGCTTTTTGTTAGGTTATGACTTGATAGTTTTTAAAAACATGGCTGCAATGAATTTTCAGGCATTATTGTATGTTCCTGTCCATGCTAATCAGTATCCTGTAGCACAGTGGGTCTTACATTTAATGGAGCAGTACAGAGCTCTTGCCAGCATTCAAGCAATTGATTCCATAGAAGGGGCACAATATAAATCAAGTGTAGAGTAAAACTGCTGTTCTATAAGCTCGGAATAAGAGCACCCTTTTTCTTATCCAAGGCACTCAAAGACTCTCCTGCTGTGCTTATGTTGATTGTACTTCCTTTACCTTCTGTTCAGTTTTGTTTTTCTCCCTTTTTTTCAGTGCCTTTAGTGCTCGTTTAACATGTACCCTCACCAACCAAAGTTCACTTACATTTTTTTCCTTCAAAACTTTGAGAAGGTAAGGAATGTGAATCTTTTCCACCTGATTGCTTCTTGTAATTGTTCCTTCCTCATGGCTACATAATAACAACCTAGTTATTAGAAAAGGGACTTAATTTATTTGACCTGACCCAAATTGCCCAGACACCTTCTATTCCTGTTTTCTTGGTGGGTACATCAAATATGCACATAACACATCAGCTAAAAACTGGCTAGTAACCCAGAAATACCATCAAGAAAAAAATGGCATTCAGCTGAGGATAGCTCAGGTCTACCTCAGTACTTATATTCAATATATTTTATCAATGATCTGCAAGCAAAAAAAAGTAAGATGAATAAATAATATGTTAGCAGTATAATATTATGCTGCTCAGCAATCCCCACTAATCTGAAGGGAGCCGAATGTAGCATCATATACCTGGGAAACAAAGACTTTAGACCATTCCTGCAGAACATACTCTAAAACCCAAAAGCTTTGAAAATGACAGAGGCTGTCACACACACAAAACCATAATGAATTTAAACGTTGGGCAAAACACTATAGTTAAAAGTAAAATTTTACAGAGAGAAATAGTATTTACTTTTGGTTACAGCAGTAGTGGGAAAAACAGTGTTTATTTCCAGTGCTCATGTTTCACTAACAATACTGGAAAGTGTTGGAAGTTCAGAAGAAAACTGCAGGAATAATGTATGGTCTGAAAAATTTCTGTTTGTAAAAAGCTTAAAAGGCTCCATCAACGGTGTATCCCAGAAAAGGTTACAAGGTGACATAATCACAGTCCGTAATAACCACATTGGGACAAAATGAACAAAGTCATAACAAGAGGCAATGGCCAAGGAAGGACATTTATTAACAAATAATGAAAAAGTGAAACATTTCCTCTACATAAAGGTCTTTCTTTTTTTTTTTTAACTGCCCCCCCCCAACAAAAACTTTCCTCCAGCTCTGGGAGAAAGCTGAAGCCAGAAAAAATTGTATCAGAATTCAGATGCACATTTTAACAGTGAAATGAATATTTGAGCAATTTGCTGGAGGAAATCCTGGATTTTCCCAGGGAAAATTTTTTGCTGGTGAATACCCTGGTGAGATTAAGCCTATCTATATGTAGGGTGTTGTAAGCATTGACATCTACATTTGGGCTTTCTTATTATCTAAAAACTCTTTATATTCATGAGTCACTCACCCTGCTTTAGAAATCTGTCCTGTGCATTACACCCTGGCCGTGCCTGTACCTTAGATGAGTAGATCATATGTATGCATTTGACTCAGTGACATCAACCTTAAGAGATGACTCCTCATTTCTGTATCTCTAAATTAAGTCAGGTTATCAGAAGATCTGTTCTTGGTACAATAGTTATTGGGAAAAATTATGTGGTTTATGATATTCAGGACACCAAGTCAGAATTGTATCATGTGAGCTTAGAATACACGCATCCAAGAACTCCCTGAGGATCTTACCTGCTTGTCATTCTCTAGATGAACAAAGTCCCAGCTATTATGTTTCTTTCATCCTTCTATTTTCTTTGTCATCAATGTCAAAGCTACAGCTCCTTTCTAGATCTTTCTACATGTGTTTGCAGACAATTCTATATAGGATATCTCTTTTTTTTTAAAGTGCAAGAGGAACAGAGAGAAAAAAAAAAAAACATCCTTTCCTGCTGATATTTCTGAGAAAACAAGAAAAAATGAAATGCCAGATTTATGACATTTTAACCTGAGCCTATGTCACTGGAAATAGATAAGAAATCATGGTATAATTTGTTTCTCAGTGCTGTTACTGGAAAAGAAAATTGCCAGTTTGTGAGTTATGAGTCTGTAGACAGGGCCAAATTTGGCTTGTAGTCACACCAAAGTAGCTTAATTGAAATCAGTGAATTTGCACTAATGTAACTGTGAGCAGAAATTGACCTCTTGTGCCTGCTGGAACATAGCCCAAAAGCCACTTGACTTACTTGTGCTTAAGGCTTGCTCTGCATGAATGTCTACTATTTTACTGGCAGTAAGTTATGTGATATTCATGGTTTAATGGTGCATATTCTACAAATGTGCTGGGTAGATGCCAGCAGACTACATCCAAGCATTACTACATATTTGCTTTGTTGACCTCTGTACGCATTCAATCACATGAAGTAGTTACAGCTGGGACTCCAGTAAGGAATTCCAACTTCCAAAATGTTCCCACTGCCACTATGCAAATGCTAGCAAAGAGCCTCTGTTGTAATTAGCCTAGATTTCCTTACAATATCTAGTTACAAAGGAGTAACCATGAATATTCATGGCCAATTCATTTGAATTACGAACATTCATGAATAAATCATTTGGCTGAAAACAGGGTACCGTATGTTGTGTTTCATGGCTCCTGTGATTTATTCCATAGTGCTACAATTTGTAATATTAGTAGCTATCATAAAGTTTATTTTTCAAGCCTTCATTTCCAGCTGTGACCATGGCACTCTGGGGATCAGATAAGCCTTTTTTTATACCCCTGTAAGGTCAGATCCCAGCCTAGATACATAATGCAGATTTACTGCTCTTCTACTATACACTCTCATTAGTGCTTTTGTAAGGTGCCTTTGTTCTCTTGGTGTATCATACCAACCTCAGACAAAGGGGAAATACAGCGCATTTCTGGACTGCCACTGAGAAAGGAGATGCAGTGCTAGGGTAAGCAGTGGAGCAGACTGCCCAGAGATGTTGTGCAGTCTCCATCTTCGGAGGTCTTCCAAGATGAGACTGGATAAAGCCTTGAACAACCTGGTCAGATCAGGAAACACAGGATAAGAACTGCTGTGATCTTAACACTAAGAGCCGTGAGCCAAGGGCTTTTAATATGGCCAGAGGTAAGGAAGCAAGAGCAGTACGAAAAGTTACTTACCCTAATAAAATGTGTCATGTCTCTGTTTTTCCTCTGTCATGAGAGAACCCAAACATTATCAATGCAGTCCGTGGTTGCAATACTGTCCTTTAGAGAAGAGGCCAAGAGACATCACTACTTTTCTCTCCTTTTCTGTCCCTTTCTTTTCTGCAGGTACAGGATTGTCCATTTTGGCATCTCTTATAAATAACTGAATTAGCAATTATTTATTCATACACTTTTGCTGGCCATCAGCTAAGTCTGAAGAGCAGAGACAATATCACACCACCAAACACTGTTCAAATGGAGAAGAGCGATACTAGGAGACTGAGGGACTCACAGGCTATAACCACTCCTTAGCAAGTGAGTTCCTTTAGCTTGTCTGAATAATAAACAGTTGCAAGGTAATCAAGACTTCATTATCAATAACATTTGAGCCAAAAGGGAGGATATGTGTTTCTGAGTAAACTATCGACTGAGTGGGGCCAGACTAAGTCCTGTTAACGGTGTAACTAGATTTCTCAGCAGCAGTGAGTAGTGAGTTAGTTCGTGTTGTTCTATGGTTACTTCATTTGGGTATGATATACTGGTCTGAAGACAACTTGCTTCCTGATAGGTATTGCCATCCAGATTCTACTTGCAAGAGATAGAGATGCTTCCATTAAAAGCAACAGATGTGTTCTAGCAAAAAAATGGTGTAATTATAACGCAAAAAACCAGACAGACATCACAAAGGAGATAGAAGATGGAGAAAAAAAAAAGGAGTGATTTATGGAGTAAAAAGATCTAAGCATAGACTTAGAGAAGGCAAGAAACAAGAACTTGAACTCTTGGTAAACAGTGGCAATTATTGTCTATCCCAAGACCCATTTGGGATGATTCCCATAACAAATTCCTTTCTAATCAAAGTCAGGGTCAGTAGATCTCTGATGTTATGGCCTTTAAATGTTTCTGCACTATGAAAAGAAGGTTCTGATATGGCACCCTTGGTCCTAATTACACTAGTCACAGACATAAAATAGCTGGAAAGAAGATAACTTGTAATTGATTTGGGTTTGAAAAACTGTATTAAAGGAAGAAAAAAATTGAAGGACTGTTTTCATGTTTTACATAATCTTCTTTTGCAGCCACTGCATAGTCATATGGAACAGAAGAGTGGTTAAATTATTTTAATTAGAAGGAAACAAAGAATTGAGAATGAAGCCAAATGAATGATAGGCAACCACCAATACACCTGAAAGAAATTTGAGAATTATTTGGCATCCTGTCTGATTTCACTGAACTTATATTTACAGAAGTTAATTCCTTCAGTATCTGTTCTGATAGAAAAATACTAAAATACAAGGTAACATCGATTATCAAAGTAATGGCAAAATTATAAAAAGACTCTTCAAATGTAAAATATGGATTACATAAACTGAAGTAAAGCCTGCTTATATGTGCTTTCTGTTGGCAGCTGAACTGGTTGTGAATGTGAGAATAACAGGACAGCTTGCAAGCAGGCTGAATTCAACATAATAAGAAAGAGCTTCATTTATTGAAATATAGAAGCAGCCTCTGATCTCAGAAAAGCAAATTTTGAAGAAGTGATAAATCTATGACTTGAAGATGCAGAAGTCTGTTGTTAGCGTTCCTTAGTATCCTTCGTACTTTTGGAAGAGAAGGCACTAGAGACTTATTGATGATCCAAACAGCTGACCTGAAATTTCCTCAGGTTTTTAGGAGTCTGCATAATCAGAATTCAATGGCAAGGCATTGAAAGGCACCAGAGGAGAGCAGATTAGAAGACTACAGTAGAAAAGACTAAGGGTAATCATGATAACAGGCTTTAATATGTAACAGTACTAGAGAGAGGAAAGTAAGAAAATGTTTCCAATATCTGTTGGAGATAAACAGGCCTGAGTTACAGTAAGGACAAGGTTATACATCAGGAAAATATTTTAAATTAAGGAGCTTTTAAACTCACTTAAAATGGGAAAAAGACAACCTTATGTTGAAATGGGAAAAAAACAGGCAATAAAGCAGGCATATGGGGGACATCTAAATCTAGAATCATAGAATGGTTTGGGTTGGAAGGGACCTTAAAGATCATCTAGTTCCAACCCCCCTGCCATGGGCAGGGACACCTTCCACTAGAACAGGTTGCTGAAAGCCCCATCCAACCTGGCCTTGAACACTTCCAGGGATGGGGCATACACAAGTTCCCTGGGAAATTTGTTCCAGTGTCTCACCACCCTCATAGTGAAAAATTTCTTCCTAGTATCTGTTCTAAATCTACCCTCTTTCAGTTTAAAGCCATTATCCCCTGTCCTGTAACTACATGCCCTCGCAAAAAGTCCCTCTCCAGCCTTCTTGTAGTCCCTCTTCAGATACTGGAAAGCTGCTATATAAATGATGAACAAATATTTTTGCCAAAGTTTTTGGAGGAATAAAACCACTTTATAAAAGGTAACAAAAAAAATATACTCTTTATATTTTGAAGATAGTTGTTAGGAAGTGATTTGTGCCTATCAAAACCTTTTTTTTTTTTATTTCTAAACTTTATGTGATGTAACAAAGCAGATCTATCTGCCTCAGTCTGTCTTTTATTACTTCTTGGGAATTCTTTGGTAGATCTCCCTCACCTTGTGCCGAAGCTTTCCTCAACTTTCTCCTTAAATACATCTGAGAAAATTTGTAACCATAAGTTGACTTATGGTTGAAGGTAATTAGCATTCATATTTAAACTGAACAAATCCTGAAACAACTATTATGGGGTACTGCCTAGGGGAATTTGTCTTACTGGAATCAAGCATCAGAACAGCTGATGAATCATTATGAGAGATAAAAGGCATACAATTAAAAAGAGATGCTAGATATTATAACAAGAGACCAAATCCAGACAGCAGGAACTGACATTGTGCCATGGAAAAGACATTGTTCGTTGCTACAGGAGGATGCATTGTCCCCATGTAAAAACCAGAAAGAGATAGAATGAGAGAACTCTTCCCAGTTTCAACAATGACTTACCAGACTAAAAGAAAAGGCAAACTCAGGCATAAGAAATTGCTTCTAAAAATGCTTTGTTTTGCTGCATTTTTAAAGACTTGACCTCATGCTGTAATGAATTTTAAAAAAGAAGAGTGTCAATTGTTAGAAAATCCCATTTTTAATAACTTTTTTTTTTCTTGATACTTTGTTTACCTTTTTTTTTTTATGATGCCAAGCCAAGAAAAATCCATAGGTCTTATGAAGAAACTGTTGTTAATCACTGGGAAGGAAGGAGAGTAAATATGTGAGGAACTAGGTGCAAGGCTTAGGAGGCATGGACTGCAGAATCCCACAGAGGAGTTAAAGCCTGGCAATTAGCTCTAGGAATCCAGTTAAGAGAAACTAGATGGAAAAAAATCTGTATTTAGATCCAGTTACAATGAGCTGGTGTCATGGGACAGTGTTAAGTTCTGATGTGTGTCTAACAAACCATGGAAAAAAAGCCCTTCTCCCATTGTCATATAGATCTAAGCTTCTTTGTTCAATTATCCAGCTAGATTAACAAGGCTGTTAATAACAAAAGACTAAAGAGCAAACTGTAGTCTGCCTTCAAGTCATACCATAAAACATGATCTTATAACTCAGGCTGCATTTGTTGTAAATGAGTAATACAGTCAGATAGATAGTAACAAACAGTGACTGGAAATTAAGAAATTCCTTTCTGTCATCCCAATTATTTTCCTCTTTTAATGTAATTCTATAATTTTATTAAAATAGATGTTATTTTTTTCTGTGAAAATAACATAATTCAGAAAATCTGAAATTGTTTGAACCCATGAACAAGGAAAAAATATGTTGAGGAGGTAATATATTCCCTTAATAACAGGGGGCAAATGATGCCATGCATTAGTGATCAGAATATAAATTGGTATGAGAGTCTCGTAACAGAGAAAAAAGACTGTTATTTGATTCTAAACTTTCTAATTTCCACTCTGCATAGTATGTTAAATGGACCCTGATTTATATTGGCTCTGATTTACATTTGGCACTACTCTGGCAGCAAGCCTTACAAAGAGCCCTAAACTGGGAGTAAATATATGGCTCACTGTAATTTAAGAACATTTTGAGGTCATTTTATGCTGGCAGAGTGTAAGAAGATATTCAGGCTTCTGGTGTCTAGACTAACAGGGCAAAAAGGCCTTCTACAATTCTGACAGAGCAAAGATTGATGAAGAAGTGAGACAAGCGGCCACCTCACCCTCACCCCAACACTTAGCATCGGGAGAAGCATCTGAGCCAGGCAGCTGGGGCACCTGACCCCACGAACAGGAGCAAAAACTACTGCTGCTCAAAGCTGTGTCAGACAGAGCCAGCATTAAATCCACCCTGGGCACAATTCAGCTGACCCTGAAGACGTCGACTGCTTCTGAGGACAAGACTGGATTTCTGAGTTGCAAAACTATTCCTCAGGCCTGGACTGGTTTCCTACTAAACCAGCAATATTAGTATGACTATTAGCATCAGGGGTGCCAATAATAATAACAGTGTTGGAATCCTACTGGATTGTTGTTATTTTTATTTCACTACACTGAAATAACATTTGGCCATGGCACAGGAGCTATCATATTTAAGAGATGTAAGATATACTGAAGACAGTTATATGTAAATAATACAGCTTTGGGTCATTCTTGACTTTGTGGATCTTAATATTATTTGTTTTATATAAGACAATTCTTAGGTATAACACTGCTTGAAAATACTTAATACTTATTTTTAAGTAAATGAAGGTTGCAAATATTCAAAACCTATACACTTTTATTCCATGGCAATTTAAATTGTTTCCTTCAATTTTTAGCATTGAGGACTGGAAAAAAGGCAACAGAAAACTGTCAAAACACGAATGGATGCAGTCTTGCTATTCAGGGTCTATTATTCTCTGCTGGATAGCACAGAATTATTCAATCAAAACAGATATTAGGCCATCTCAGATAATGAGGGTTCCTTTCAAATGAGACCTGCATCTTGTTCTTACGAAAAAACAGACAGCTCAGCTCTTTCTATCCATCAACACAGAGAAAACTAATAATCAATTAGAGGTATACTCTTTTGGCTTCTTCATCCTAGGTTCAACAGTATCCTTTTGAGTCTTTACATCTTTTTAAAATTGATTACAAATGTTCTGGCATATCAGGGTTACCTCAAATAGGAAAAAATACACATTTAAATCACAGCGTTGCAGCTATTTCTTCATGTTACCATATGATCAAATGGCTGTTATGAGTGTCAATAAATAAGCATAATGGTAGTCAAATACTGTACATATGCTAATAAATCATCTGAAAGAAACCCATTCAAATGCCACAACAGCAGCAACACTCACGTCTATGCAATAAAATATGACATACAATTCACAACTTAGAACTCCCAGCTGCATTTCTCCACTCTTCACAGTCTCATAATATCCAATTACTTTTACAAATGCAATTGCAAAAAGTTATGCCAAACAGCCTTACATGTTTGTATCCACTGAGGATTTGTTATAAACTTGAGAATCTCAAACACGTCCTTAATCTCATTAAAGAGTTATCTTTTCACCCAGAGAACTTTGGCAAAATTAAAAGTTTAGTTGCCTTTATGATATGGCTGCTTTTACTTTGCTCCTTGCACAGCAACTTTTATTGGAGGATCTCAAAGCAGTTTACAAACTTTAATAAATTAAGCTGCTTATCTCATTTGTCACATAGATAAGTGTTATTATCCCTCCTTTGTAGATATGGAAGAATGAGGTATAGTAGTCCATGAATTTATTCATAAAGGTAAGCATCCTGTATAGCAATGCTTAGAGATTGTGACAAAAATTAAATTTCACAGAAAGCTTTGGTATTTAATATCAAACATACTTTCATCATGAATGAACATGAAACAAATTATCAAGTTCAATTCATAATTTGGCATCTGACTATGAAATCAGTGTATCACCTTGAGAAAAACACCTTTTTCTTCTTCCAAAAATATTACAGGAAAGAAGCCAATCCTTCCTTTGTCTTCTGTGAAACAAAGAATGAAAAACAACTAAGCCAAATAACAAAGTACTCTGTCTAACCAAGATGCCAGGAGATAATAAATTAGAGTTTATCATCCAGGCCCTCAGCCAAAATTATCCGGACACTAGAAAGGTAAAAAGGGCAGCATAAATTTTTCAGCATTTATTCATAAAAAGCTTTTACAGTTTCAGAGCGCTGGGAATGGAATACTACGTATTAAGTTACACATTCCACCTCTTCACCTCTGAATATTCCTTTTCTGTGATCTTTCTATAAGCTTTATCAGTGTTTCTGGTTGCATTCTAGAAAAACAGTTTTAATTGTGCAATGTTCTGATCTATTCACATCAGGTTCTTCTATTAGTAGTCTTGCTGCCTTGTCATTTGAGCACTCTGGTCAATGCCTTTGGACAGACAGCTGGAAAAGAGGGGAGACCAGAGGAATTGAAATGGTGTGCTTATAGTGGCCAAGATCTGGATGCTCAGAAAGTCATCCCTCATGGTCTTGGTCAAACTGCCACCTTAATCTTAAGAATGAAAAAATGGCCATGCGGAATCAGACCACAAGTCAATCTACCTTAGTTTTCTACTCTGACAGTGACCAAAATCATAAGGATATAAGGAGAGAGCAATTACAGATGATGTTTTACCTCTGTACTCTCCCATCCTCCAACTGTTCGTTTCTCAGGGATGTTCTTGAGCCATATGTGTTCTCTGTTTATTTAATAAACATAACTTAATTTCTATTCCATGAACTCAGCCTATCTTCCCCTGAACCCTGTGAAACCCCAGTCCCAGCTGAAACCTTCAGGGGTTGTTTAATGCATAAGGAAAAGATCCTGAGAAGGCTGGTCCGGTGGGGGGGGTGGGGAAAATGTGAGGTTTTCTCTTGCATACCTCTTGAAGCTGCCTCTCTTGGAATTAAACTGAAATACTAAGTGAGGCAGAGTAGCTGATCTTAGCTCACTGCTCAGGGCATTTGCCTGGAATGTAGTAGACAGACTCACAGCCTTTATGTATTATTAATTATATAATTGTCATTACAAACTGTGACAGAAAATAGAGGGAACATCATCACTAGGATAAACAAAATGCAGCATCTATATTCCCCTAAAATGTGGATCAAAGCTACAGAACGGGGATTTAACTCAACAACTTTCACACCAAAAGTTATCTAAGTGTGAGGTGCCGGGTGATGCCTTCACTACCTGTCTTCTTGGGTGGACTGCATCTCTTGGCACAGTGCAAATACAGTGAGGATTATCTACATGGAAGATGCTTGTTGAGATTTTCATGATTCACAGGTTAACCTAGGACATTAAATCAACTTCTTATGTGTGAGATAACTATCAGCACTTAGGTGTCTTTGTGCATGCCCACCATTTGAAAACTGGTTGCCCATAAGTTTAAAAAGCAGCAGTATTTTTTGCAGAATCCCATTGTCATTCAGATGACAAATTTGAACACTTTAAGACACAAGCCTGAATTTCTGGACCTTGGACTACTGCATTTTCTTTACATTGGTTACAGTCACATGCTTTTCAAAAAAGCTATTTGGTTCATTTCTGTCAAGGGGATATGTATAACTTCTGTTGGCAGAAGTCAATAGTTGTTTTTCACTACCTTGCATCCATTTGACAAAGCATGGATCTATTTTGCAGTTCAGTGGATAATCCTGAGGGGTCCTACAATTTCACAGCAGGGACCACAAAGGACCAAAGTGCATTAGGTCTGTATCATCCAGAATACATATTTTCTGCTCATGGATTTGCTTAATCTTTTCAACAACATAGAGTGAGAGCTATTTAGAGCATTCTGTGCTCCAGTCCAATGTCTGCTCATGCAATGCATATTGATCAGCTGGTTCTCTGCGTGAAATGGCTCTGCTGGCCAAGAAGCCCCTGCCGTCATGCTGCAAGACAAGAACATGCAGTGTAGGGTAAAGTATGAGCATTTCTGATGACCCAGTGATTAAGTCTTTCTATCCGTCCATTAGCACTTTTACCTTTTATTTGGTGCTTGAAGACTCTGTCTTTTCCTGCACTCAAATCTTTCCACAGATAAGCTTTGGCTGGTGCTACTTTTTGATAAGATGGGAGATACATGGCTTTAGCTTGATGGATTCAGGAGAATGAGCATCTGTCTTTTCTTATTGTTCCTTCATCGATTGGAAGGTGTCAGTGGGTTGTGCATACCTGTTTCCATGTGTCCATATATTAATGGGCATTCCTTTGTTCTGACTTTGCTATTAATAGCTTAGCTGTGCACGGAAAATGCAAATATTATGTCTTATGTTTTTATCAACACCATTAGCATAAGAAATGCATTAAAAAAACACATAAAAATTCACCTTCACTCTGTTGTACTGTTTGGTTCTGACAGCAATGGCATTTGTGTTTCTATTCTTTCTCAACCAGAAGTTAAAGCTCTTAACTGTGAGATTATACTGCTTAGTTTGAAAGCTTTTGCGAGCCTCTGTAGTATAATAATTTTACTTTAGAGAGCATGTAATTTTAAGTTCTTGCATAACACCACACATTTTTATGGTATTACTAAACTTTGTAATTTTATTTCCCTGTGACAATTAAGTGCACACTGATGTTATAGAATTTTTCCCTCCATCACAGTTGAATGAAATTGGAATGGAGTATTATATGGTAGGTTGGGAGTTCTGATCTCTGGAAATGTAAAAGGCTTTCTAGTTCCCTTGTTACATATCCATTTCACACATAACCAAATCCATCAATTTGTTCATTTTTCCCTTCAGTGACCTACAAGCTGTAACCAAAAAAATGTAACAAAAACATATTCACTGTGTACTCCTTATACATTCCCTTTTCTACAGGTACAGATGACAGTGTAAAAGAAAATTAACTTTGATATTTCACAGATTACATTTGTAAAAATGAATCTGTTTTAAAGACTGGCTTCTTACCGAGGCCCCTCCAGGCCCTTAGGGTAAAAGTTATCTTGCTGACTTCAGTTAGACACTGTGTGACCTGACCTGCTGCCCAAGGTCAAACACCAAGCCAATGCACATCTAAAAGTCAGTTTGGTGTAAAGCAAAGAAGATCCCCTGCATCACCACACTGTGCATTGGATGATACAGAGAAAATTTTTGGTGCTATGGCATGAGCCCTTTCTAATGGCATGTCACAGCACAGCTCCCATAACACCTCAGAATTCAAGCAAAGAGCCAGTCATAATCCCAATTTTTAAAAAACATTATTTTTAGTAAAGATTTGGTTTCAGTTCTTCTTTTCACAGAGACATTTATTCTTCCCCTTCTGATAAACCATCTCAAAAAATAGTTTCAGCCATAGTTTACCTCTGTGCATAACTTTTATACTAGTGTGTCAGATAAAACAATGTAGATGAAATTCTGCGTATTCATATTCTTTTTCTGAGTGGGGGCAATGTGCTGAATGACTTTCACTTACAGAAAATAATGTAACAGTTATCTTGTCCTGTGAGGCCAACCTAATATGTTACGCTGTCAAATCACAGATACTATAGAAAGTGGTACCAAGTCATGTTTAGACATTGTTTTTCCACTCATTACCTAGCCATCACATACATTATTCAAAATAATCAATTATACTATGAAAAATAAATAAGGCTATTCCTCTGGGGTGCATTTGCACCTCCAAGCTAGCTAATGCTATACAGTCTATAAATACCATTAGAAGAAACAAAAAGAACAAAAAAAAAACAACCCTAAAACTCAACCCAGGGAGTATAAGTCTCTGGGGAAATACTGCGGTAAATCCATTTTAAATATATGCTCTGCCTAAGGCTGAGATGTATATATACACACATATACATACATATATATATATTAGAGACTCAGTTGACTATAGTAGTAGAGAAAGAAATGTGAGTCTGGAATTGGATTCTTCTATTGCAGTGAATATCCAGGACTGTTAAAGGGGTTATACCACCTTAATAAAAAAAACCCAAATAGCTGAAAGGAGAATCAGACTTTTAGGTTGTATTTTTAGATCAGTTAGGATTATTATGTGACTCTGAGGATGGCATATTCTATCTGCCTACAATCACAGTATACAGTAAACCTGATAGTACGTATAACTGCATATGAAATATAAGTGTAAATATTGTTTGTAAAAATTAAGCTTTCTAAATTAAATTCACATAATTCATTTACAGGAATAATAAATGACAGAATCGGAAGGCACCATCTGAGTCTTCAAGTCCAAGCCTCTGCTTTTTTGTCAACTATACCACACAATATTGCTGGGATGGTTAGAAGTAGGACTATTCCCATAATGACCATTTTGAAGGGTTGACGCAGAATCTCAGTTTATATATGGTCAAAAACACCTTTCTGATTATCAGTCTTACTGTGCTCATTGCAAATGTATTCCTATTTTCTCTAATATACGCATCACCTTTAGCCTAATTTGTCATATGTAAATAATAATAACAACTCTTCTTAGTCTTCCATTTTTTCAGGCTAAATGGACATAGCTCTTTCAGTTTTGAGTCATAAAACAGAGTGTCCTTCCACTTTATTATTCTTGCAGTCCCTCTTTATTCCAGATAAAGGAAAGAATATTTCCTTAATTCGTTTGGATATATCTTACACATTTTGAGTCACACCCTTCCATTTTCACATTATCTTGGGATCAACTAACATGTTCAGACGTTTCTCCTCCTCACTCATTTCCAAAGGCTGGCCTCCAAGTAAAGTAGGAAATCTTGTTATTAGTGTAAAAGTGCATGACCATGTGCACAGTTATATTACATTTGCCTCTATTCTGTAAGTCCAGTGATCAAGGTCATTCAGGTGCTCCAGTATGATATTTTCACCCCCCACTAGACATATGATGCCTCTCAATATCTTTTAAACTATGAATTTCATTAGTTCATACCTATTTTGCACAAAAAGTCCTTAATGAAAGTATTTAATAAGATTAACCCCAAGATCAGTCTTTGAAGAAACCACAAGTAACCTTTCCCCATTCTTAAATGTCCCCTTCTAATAATATTTATTTTTGTCTCTCTTGGCCAGTCTTTTACTCATATTACTTTTTTAGTTCTAATTTCTATGTTATCCACTTTAACTAGTAATTTTCTGTCTGACACCATATCAAATGATTTACTGAAACACAGACAGATTAGATCTACTGTGTGTCCTTTAACTAGAAAATCAGTTATCTTATCACAGAAAGATATCAAGTTACTATGACACCATCTATCTTCATAAACCTTTGTTATATTTTTATCATATTTTCCAATTGCTTTCATGTCATTAATTATTATTACCTTAAAAATACATTTAAATATTTTTTTCACTATGGAAGACAGGCCATGAGAGCAGCAGCAATGTGACAATATTATTTTCTCATTTGTTATGTATAGGATATTCACATACAACCCAAAAAAATGTTTCAAGAAAAATGTACAAAGCACTGTAAGTGTACCTGCTGAAAAAATAGTTTCCTCAGTAAACAGTAGTCTATATGAATATGTCCTGTTCTTGAAATTTGCCTTGAAGTTATGGGTTAAAAAGATCCCATGTCTACACACTGCGGAAGTGTGAAAGATACCTTCAAGGCTATATATTTACCTGCATTGAAAATAAGTTAGGTGCACCATTTCACACAGCTAAAAGTGTCCATCACTCCTAAAAATGACATGTAAATTCCTAAATCACTTAAGTATTTTTTCAAAGTATTACACACAACTTCTACTTGACCAGAGAGAGAAGTGACTTCCAGTTGTACTAACCTACATCCTCGTAGATGTTGTTGTGTTATTTAATTAATATATTTAAAAAAAAGAGATCATGAGATGAAAGACTCCATTAACATACAAATTAACAATGGATTTATCAGATCTTTCACCAGCTACTGATTATTCAGCCTGTCAGGCCACAGAACTGTGACTGAAGGTATGATACGACCCAACTTCTATAACTGGCTAATCATTGTCTTCAGGGAAATCGGCCATCAACATAAGGGAAATGCAGTCTTAAGAATTCTCTTTTCACAAAATCAGGACAGAAATTTTGAAAGGCTTTCTCAGGGTATTTTTTGCATTTCCTGATTCAGATCACGCCTAGAATCTCTTAACAATAGGCTTTTTATCAGTCATTTCTAAACTTTCCATTCACTTTTTTTTGTTTAAAAAAACCAAACCTTCTAACTGAGGTGAAAAATGCCTAAAACCCATAAATGTTTTGCGTAATGGCTTATTTCAGGTTAGTTTAATTACTTCACCGCATCATAAAAAGTAGTTCTGTTGCCTTGTATAGCCATGCTCATCCATGGCCTGGTTTCACAGGCTGGGGCACTCTTTATTTCACTCTCAAAGGTGCAGAATTTTACAGCCACACAGCTCCCAAAAAGAGAGAGAATGTGGATACCAGAGAAGAGGAAATGCAATTTCCATAAAACATCTATGCATTTCCTTGGCATAGCAAAGCTTGAACCCAAGATTTTGTTAATCTCAATATTTAAAATTTATAGAAAAAATGAACTCTGTAGGAATGGAAAACAAAGAGGAGAGAAAACAAACTTTCTTATTGCTAAGTTTTATTTCTACTTTTGTCATTATTCTTTTGCTTCACATAAAACAAGAACTGCTTTCTCCTACAGCTGCCTTACTGATTTAGGTATATAACTCTCACCTCCATTTTAGATGATGATTTTCTTAGCCTAATCTTTAATCAGTAGGAGGAGTTTTGAAAGCCTAGAAGTGCCAGTTTTGTTCATGTTTGTGTAGTTTATTTAAGCAAATAATTTATCTTTCTGGTAACTTTCAAAAGACACTCACTTTTCTCCATTTTATACAGTGTAAAACAAAGCACCTGTTTTAGATTAATTCCCTAATTAGGAGACTTAAACTAATAAACAAATTAGATGGACTTGATCCTGAACTGTCTCTTAATTTCTACCTTTATGCTATGGCCTATCTATACAAAGGTGTATTTCTTCTAAATAAATACATTTATGAATTAAAACATTCAAGGGCCTTGATCCAACAGAACACTTGATGATGTGTTAAACTTCAAACACATGAGCCATAGCTCTGAAGTCAGTGGGATTATTTCTACAAGTGCTTCAGTGGACTAGAGAGAGCATTTAAGAGCCAAGCCTTGCTATTACTGTATATTGCATTAACCATTTGAGAATATGTCCGAGTTTTACATTTTCTGCTTTATATAGAGTTTTACTATAAAATGTTAAATGGCCTTTTCAGCTGAAACTCTGTAGAGCTAAGAAGGCAAACCCTTCTGTGCATACTATATTACTTCTATTAAAATGATCTGAAGTACGTGTACTTCCAGTGACCCGTCTGCAAGCGTCTTGCTGAAAAATGTCACAAGGACTTGATTGCAAAATAAGGAACTAACTTTGCACCTCTGGAAGTTTGACTTTAACTGAAAATGTCTCTGTTGGTTTCAGTTTATTCCCCACTGAGCATTGGTCCATATCACAACATCATCACACAACTTAGTGTGATGAACGCAGCAGTTCTTATGGGAGAGACCATGAGGAACAGAGAGGGGTATAGTTGAGATCAATCCTTAGGCAGCAAAGAAAATGACATCATCATACAGAGATTAGTGCTCTGTGAAAGAAATGAAAAAAATGGCAAACAGATAGGTAGACAGATGGCTGGAGGCGAGTGAACAGATGAAACAGTTACCATGGATTTGGAGAATAATGTAGTGGGGTTTGCACCAGCCTGTGCCAAAGGGTCTAATTCTGGGAGTTACTGATGCCCTCGGAAAGTGCTAGCACCCACACTTGTAAAAAGTGTGTACAGCTGTAGCCAGGGTGTGGGAGGGTGTTGATTTAAAGGAGGACTTTAAATATTAAGTCCAGCAATTCTTGTATTTTAGCAAATTGCAAAGCACCCTGTTAAATGCTGTAAATTCCCGTATGCACATTCTCAGTCTGCTGCAATCGTGAAGTAATGAACTTTAATCTAGTCTGCAGTAAAAGTGTCTTCAGATATACCATTTTATCTCATATTTGAAAAGGTCTAATGGCATTGAGTTGTTATGGATCAGCTGAATCCTTTCAGTTCACTGGGAGACACACATTCCCCGCTGCCACTTTGAGTTTTAGATCCCAAATAGCACTGACAACTCAGAAACAGCCTAAATTCTCCAGATGTTCAATCAGTAAGTGGCAAAGTCTCTTAGGTGTACCTGAGGATGTGCAGAACCACTCGAGACCCTGAACTCTCATAAAAGCTGCTGGAAGCTAGGAGCTGCATCAGGACAGAGCCCAGTTCCTTGGTGCTTATTATTATATATCTTACAGGTCCCCCTTCAAGTGGGAGGTCAAATGTCATTACTTACATCCATCCTCCATCTAATTTAATTTGAAACCTAAGTGCTCGGAAGTCCTCTGAAGAGACCTTCCTACCATCAGGATGTCTGTCTATTCCAGATCTTTCTTAACAAGATCCAATGAATCTCTTCCACTCTCCAGAAGATTGTTAGCGTCTGGTTCCTAAAGTTCCTGCACCCCAGAGCAGCTTTTCATAGCCACCAAGCTTTAGTGATCATTTCTTGATTTTCCTCTTTGCCCATGTATTGCCCTAGTGTATATTCACTGATTTATACAAATTGAAGGGAAGACTAAGAGTACATCTCGGCTCAGTGACTGCTCATTGGGATGGTGGGTTTGCCAACAGAAAGGTGATCCTGGACTGTTACAGATGTGCTCCACGCAGACCAAACATTTGCATGGTCCTCCTGTGGCTGTGGCGACCAAGGCACTGGAAACACTGAGGTGAGCAAAGCCTGAAGAGGGTTTCTGCTTATCTTTCTAGCTCAAGAACACTGAACAGTCAGTCACCAGTGCTGCCACATCCATCATCAGCTGTGTTTCCACTGGTAAATTAAAAAGGAGCAAGATATATTCCTGGAGTCATGCAGATTTGTGCCAGGGAATACTGTGGTGTAATCCTGGCCCATGTCAGTGAGCGCTCTCCCAGACAGAGTCCAGGTTTGAGTATCACCTCCACGGGACTGTTATCAAAGGCAGCCTGCGTGAGGTGCACCACTTCACAGGCAGAAAGACAAGTTGCATGGACATGAGGCTGTCGCCCATAGAGCGAGGGAGTGGTTCTTGGGCCATTTTATTCACTTATAAAGCCAGAATGTCCTCCATGCAAGCTGTGAAACATAGGTTTAAGTCCAAGCACACAGAAGAGGAACCTGAATTCTGGCCTGGCACTTCCCAAATGGATGTGACAGCTATTATCTCATAGTTAACACTTGTCCCAGAAGTGTGGCTTGAAGTCATTGGCTTTTCCTCCTGGCTCTTTCGGATGACTTTCTGTGTGATGTCAGCTGTGACTCTAACCATTTGGTCCTGAACTCAGCTGGTGCTTTTTTTTGGGAAGTGAGGGGCCAACTCAGGAATTCCCTTGGGTAACGAAAAGCCTGGAAGCTTCCTGTTGGCACTGGGATTGTACCTTCTCCTGCCCTTGTCAGCATCTTGAAGGATAAAAGCTGGATGTTCCCTATCACTGACATGTGCAAGAATTATAACCAGATATAGCCCGCCTTGCTGATGGCTTCATGAATAATTATGGCAGATACAGCAGAGCTCTGTACTTTGGTCTACCCTGTTCTACCAGCTTCTCCTCGCCAGATTAAATTTGCCTACTAAAAAAAGCATCCTTCAGTTCATCTAAAATATTTTCAGAACAACTGGATTTTTCCTACATTAATTAGCACATGTTTTGTGTTATGAGTCTTACACAGAAAGAAGCTGGGGAATTATTTAGCTTAAGAGAAAATATTAGAACTTGTCAAGATCTTTGCTGCTGTTGTTGTTGTTGTCGTTGTACTATGCTCTATTAATGCAGATGAGCAACAAATATGCTTCTATAAATTGAATCTGACTATGGCGGCCCCAAGAATAACCCAAGGCACAAAACTAGGGAAAAGAAGTAGAGAGACAGAAAATCTTTCTCATTATTTTACTATAAAAATCTTAATTAGTCCCAAAGGTTTTTGTTATAAAATTCAGGTAGGTAAGGCATAGAAACTTTTTGTCAAGCAGACTATGCAAAAAGTAGGACAGTGACACAAAAAGAGTTGCAAATGAAGCTAGACTTGTATTCTAACAAGTGAAATATTTATAAACCTACAGGGTTATCTGCCCATGGAACAGGTAAAGTAGTATAAATAAATTAAACCGCAGAAATTAACACATTCTTTTAATTGAATTTATCCTTGAAAATTAATAGGATTCTACCAATTTTTGAGGCAAAAACTATCCATATGTTTGCTTCTGTATTACAGCGGAAAGATTATTAGTGTCTTGTAGTATAGTGGTTGCAAATTAAATCTGGAAGTTTACAGCAATTTGAATATCATAGGGAAATTATCTTTCCTTGTCTATCTCTTTCAGCCTCCACAGCTAAGACTTTAAAACTAGGTTTATAATATTTTTACTTCCCTGAACTATTACCCACAGCTATATTATAGCTAATCTCAAAGCTCCAGTTCTAGAAATGCACAGAACAAATCAGTATATGCACGATAGCTTCTGGCACCTCATGACAAGAAATCGGTGCTTGAATGTGACACATGAAGAAATATATCTTGAATTCCTGCATTATCTCTCAACTTGACCTCTGTTTACAGTCTGTGATTAAGTGTTCAAACAGAACTGTGCTCCATTCCAAATTTGTATTTGGTATATGCATTGGAAAACAAAAAGGTACTTTGCTTACTCAAGTGGTGAAGGCATCCTCTTATTTTAAAACCAGTCTGGACAGATGACTTAATGTTCTCATTTACCTTTGCTGTGATTCAGCATACAGTTCTAACACATTAATCATATCTTCCTTTGACCTAAAACTTGTACTCCAATACTTGAGTGTTTTGATTATAAAATTAATAGGTAATCTTATAAACTATTTCCTACAGGTTTCTCTAGCCTCTCTCCGTAGAAAGCCAGTTGCAAGCTGAACGTGGCAAGGACACCTGGTTCTGTGAATGACAAACAAGTAACCCCCACCCTTTTCACAAATCTCACATGGGCTGAGCTGCGAGACAGGTGTGATGTCAGGAAGTTGTACATGCGTGCAGAGAAAAAAACCCAAAAATATATCTATGGGCCTTCAGAATTGGGGTAGGTGGGGTGACAGTTAGCCACATAATTCTTTATTGCAAGTCTAGCCCTTAAAGCCTAAGTCTTATTGATTTCTGTATACAGATGTGGGAGGGAATGATATAAAAAGTTGATTTATGACTTTGTATTTTTTTAATCCTATTATGTTGCACAGGGTAACAGGATGCACCTTATCTTCTGGTCAACTAAACATTAGATCATATTCCCTTCCCAGTTATGGCCTTTAACCATTTCAAAAAGAACAGAGGAGGGAAACAAATAGCAGTGGGGAAAAAGCAATCTTTATTTATGGCAATACAGACATCAAAATTGCTTTACCCAGCTAGAATTCCAGAGATGCACAAGCATAGATCAGTAAAACAGCAGTTCCTGGTAGGTTTTGATACTAAAGAATGGACTTTTCCTCAGGCATTTTCTTCCCCATCAGCTCACACAGCATTTTCTGTTTATTCACTCAGTAGTATTCATTGATCAATTACTCAGCTGTACTTGGCATAGGGAAAGTAATAGTTCACTGGTGAATCCAAAAGCATGCAACATTGTTGTATTCAGTCTTTGTGCTATTAAATACCTGTGCACTGTGTTTTATTTTCTGTAATCTACCAGATATTTTATAAGTGAAAGTCCAAGGCATTATTTGAAGCAACAAGCACTCATTATTTCAATTAAACTTTTATTTTTTTAAAGGTTCACCCCAATAGTGTAGGGAAGTTATTTATTTATAGGGGTATTATTAAGAAAGTAGCCTTAGAAAGTCAACTTCAAAGCACAGACTTCTGGAACTGGGATAGTTTTGTTAGAGGTTATAGATATAGGATGTTATCTTCCATATGTATCAGTCACTAGTTGGTATGATGATACTTTCAGAATGCTACCCAGTTATTGAATAATTTTTTTATATATATTTATATATATGTATTTATAGAGAGAAAGATATAAGTATGATCTAGGAATGCTGCAGTCCTGCTCCAAACTGGGGAAGGTTGAAAAGCTAAATTGCACCAGCTACCGTGGGAACAATGTTAATGTAGAAGGGCTGAAATCACTTTAGTTTTCATTGGCAATTCTGTGCCTGTGTGTCTTTATAGAGAGAAAGACACATCTACCCTGAAGACCTTAAAAATATCTTAGGAAGAGTATAATACAGTAATATAGGAAAAAGGGGAAAGCATTTCATAAATAATAGCACAAGCATAATATATCTTAAACATATACAGAAGGGAATATTTTTAATACATATACTATAAAAGTTCAAAAATCTTGAGCTAGGGGAAGGCCAATTGCATAAAGCTCTCTCAACATTGTATTAAAAATGTAAAACTTATCAAACTTCATTGTTGTTAGAAAACCAAACCATAACTCCCGAGACCTTTATGAATATGAAAACATTTGCAGAGTTTGCCCAGCTGACATCTCTGAGAACATAATTCAGTAATTTTAAATCTATTGTGAGGATACTTGTCTGTGTCAGCCAAAGTCCAACATCTGTAGCAAACCCCAAAAGCAGAGAAAGCCGGACAGTTACAACCAAATCTGTAGGAGTCCATGCTCTCTGAACTGACCAAGTCAGCTGTTGTAGGAGTCTAACAAAATGCAACAACATAGATTTTAACTTCATTTCCTGTAATCAATGGGAACTTTTCCTTCTGGACAAATCTGGGCTAGGTGGTCTCAATTATTTGAGCTTTTTTTTTCAGTAATGTTTTGTTTATTTAAAATGAATTTTAATTCTGGAAACAAAACCCAAACCAGCCTTCAAAGCCTTGTAAAGGTGTTAGTTTCAAGGTGTGGGTAAACATAACTAAAATCCCTCAGGCTGTTTTTATGGTACAAAGGAGTTTTTAAGCTAATTAAAGTATAACACCAAAAAATATTCCTTCACCATTACTTTCACAATCCATAATCCTGGTTCATATGGTCAAGCATTATGTATTTATTGACATATTAATGAATATCATTATTAGATGCCTCAGTCTGCTTCTTGTATACAGAGTTTTCACCTTTTCCAATGTATACATATATATATATTTCAGTAGTAGGAGAAAGGTGAAATTTTATTTTCAGTTCGTCTCTGTTAGCTTATTCTGGCTGCTCTACCTGAGAATTAAACCCTTAACACCTGTGCTTATACAAGAATCTGTTACAAAGAAATAGAGTTTGGGATGAATTTTGCAGACTTCTCTAAGTTGTTTTTTTCTGTTATGCTTCTTTTCTTTGATATGGATGTATATATTAGTCTCTATTTACATGTAGCTCATGATCTTTCTCTTTTCTTCTGAAGAGTGTAGCACATTATATGAATATTATACAACCATTTATCCATAATCAGAGCTGGGCAAATTATTAGCTGGAACATCAAGTGAATTTTTCATACTTGAAAGTTTGTTAAGGAAGGTCAGTTCCACTGCACTTGAGGATCCAGGCGATTAATCCCATCTCAGTTTGATAGATATGAATCTGCTGCTTATCCCCACTTCTAGGTGCAGGCAAAAATGAAGCAGAGCCTGTGTTACAGAGGTGCAAATACACACATATACAATGGAAATACACACATAACAGATACCTCTATAAATCATGAACAACACAAATGGTCCAATCCTACTCCTCCTTTCTGGCAAACTAGAATTAAAGTTCACTGGTGGAAGGCACGCATACCCTGCACTCGCTCAACTTACAGGCACATCATGCTCATTTGAGGATCGCATGGGCTCTGGCACAAATAGGACTCCATCCAGATCCCCATGTCCAGATCCTGGGCCACTTCATCCAGTTTTGGCTCTCACCTTGGATCTTTCCAGAATCTGATTTTCTCCTCCTAGCTGGCTAGCACAGCTCAAAGTTTGCTAGCAGAACACACACACACATGCATACAAACACAGGAACAAGAAACCGCATTCGCACAGAAAGGAGAAAGGAATAGAGTTCATCAAGAAGGCAGAACAGAGGTGCAATGACCAGGTGCAGGGCTTGAAGATGCAAACATACTGACCAACCACTTGCTTAATGCTTAATGCTCCCTCAATCTCCCTTTCTCTCCATTTTTCCATGTTTATTTTTCCCTGATACACCTTGATCCCTCACTTCCTCACCCTTGACCCTGCCCAAATAAAGAACCTGTCTCTAATTACTTTTTCCCAAAGGGCCCACTTTGGCTACATCAATACACAAATTTGATATTTCTAACATTATTACCTAGGTCACCTTGGCCCTACATGCTGCTACTGGTTGGTTACGTTGGCCTCATTGGCCTTGTAAGATGGGTCCCCAGAAGGTTCCCAAAGCTCCCCTTCAATTATTTGTGAAGTTCAACCATTTCTCACATAATTCCCCTTTAACCATCTGTGAAATTCGTCCATCCCTCATGACGCTATCTGTAATATTTGTCAGCTGTTTCATGTCATGTTCAGTAATTTCTATATTCTGTTTACTTTGCCAAACCTCAGGGCAGGTCCTACTGCTCTACATGCATGTTTTAACAAAGTTTAAATTTTAGTTCCTATTTCCAGAAAATTGTTACCACAAATCTTTGATTTCATTTCTATATAAGGATTCTTCTTTCAATTGATTCAAATAATTGCAATCCTGATTTATTTCTAGATTGTTAGCTTGTGCTACGCATGATTTCTAGGAAAACTGGTCCTCTATGCCACACTAAATCATTGAGAAACTGTTTGAAAATAGGGCAGGAATGACAGATAGTAAATAACTTATTTTTTGATACAAATTTTCAGACAATTGATTACTTCAAAAATACTTGTATTGATTCCCAATTTGCTTAGCACTCACCTACAATAAAATAGCCTGCGTGTGCAGGCAAGCAATTTTATTTAAAAATTTCTTTTCATACAACTCATCAACATTATTCACTGCCAAATTTTGTCTCTACTGCCTTCAAGATCCAAAAAGGCATTCTTAATATATACATGTTTGCTTTTTTATTGGCCAACAGCTATCTTTGTTCATACTGACTAATATGAGAGACCAGGGATACTCCAGTTCTCCCACATGGGCCAGTGTTTATGGACTCAGTTCCTCCTTGTCAGTCAACATGCCAGAATCTGTGCTAACGTAGGTCAGTTTTTAATCATTTGAAACAGCAGACAGAAAATGGATCTTGAAAACCTCTTCTTCTGTGATTCAGTGCAGACTGGTATTTTATATCTGTGAGTCAGACAGGATGCAGCTCAGCTTATAGTCTCTTCTACATACAAAACAAACTGTGCATTAAATTGGGAAGAACAACTGAATTTCACAGTGGGAAGAATGCATTAGATTAAAATGATGCATAATCATAGATGTACGATACTGTGCTTAGGCACATAAAATGTTTCAAGGGAACGAAGTGCTAGACACAGATTTTTAAAGAGCTGTTTATTT
Organism: Himantopus leucocephalus; assembly: GCA_003993805.1. Classification (NCBI taxonomy): domain Eukaryota; kingdom Metazoa; phylum Chordata; class Aves; order Charadriiformes; family Recurvirostridae; genus Himantopus; species Himantopus leucocephalus. Next base: position 82,001,954 of record RSEF01000003.1, on the reverse strand, counting down.
GCTTTATCATTTACAAGCAGGTGAACAGGGAAAAAGAGACTGGTAATCTCCCTCTAATTTTCAACTGAAGGGTCTCTTGCATTAAGTTGATAAGCAACTTGTATTGAACTACTATACAAAAAGTTAACTATCTAAAGAACTTGTTAATCTAAGGTTATCTAGAAAACAAGAAAAAAATGGTATTTATGAAGTGAATAGTGATAAGAAATGTAGAAGTGCTATAGGCCAGAGAAGTTAACCATCTAATGTAAAGGACTGCAGAAGCCCTTTAATTGAACTCTAGAGCAGTGCTTGAAATGTGGAATTTTTCTTTCTCTTGCTTGACAAAGCTTTCTTGTTGCGAGACACCAAAGTATTCTCTTTACTAATGACTGTTATTCAACCTGATTTATACAGACCCTTTTTTTTGCTTAAATCTGACAAACTTTAACTTAGTAGAAGGGCAGGTACTTGTTTTTCTTGTATGACTGTACAGAAAATTTTAACCACTAAATTTGAAAAGGCAGGGTTGGCTGAGAGGGGTTTTTTTAGGATCAAAAAAAACTTGTGTGAAATTCCTCTGCCTGACTACTATCATATCCATTCTACACCCCCTTTTGCTTTTGTCTTCCCCAAGTAGCCTTTTTTGCTCATTTTTATTTAGACACGATGTATGAGAGCTGAGATGATGGAGCTTGTAGATTAGGTAGACACTATAGAGCCTTAGTTGGAACCCATATTCCTGAACACTGGTGATGTCCTCAAATACTAAAATTCTCTTTGCCTGAGTGCTGAACTGCTCTTAAACAGAAAGAGCATTTTCATTGCATTAGATCAGGTTACTGCTTTATTTAAAAACTGAGTGCTGTTCTTTTCCTCAGCTTTTACTTTTTGAATTCATGTGTTTTTCCCCTGAACAAGCCATGTGTCGCATTCTACACAAACTTTCTCTTTCCTCACACACGATTAAACAACTTTCTCAGTATTTTGTCTCAGGAAAACATGGAAACTTGGAAAGCAGCTAACTTTATCTGCATACCATGAAAAGGTACTGAGAGCAAATTGAAAGAATAGTCTTAGAGGAAACATTAGGATAAAAAGGTCTTTCACATTGTCTGGTTATCTTATTCAGTCTGATTCGTTAAAGTCTGAGTCTTTAATCATAGAATCATAGAATGGTTTAGGTTGGAAAGGACCTTAAAGATTGTCTTGTTCCAACCCCCCTGCCATGGGCAGGGATACCTCCCACCAGACCAGGTTGCTCAAAGCCCTATCCAGCCTGGCCTTGAACACCTCCAGGGATGGAGCTTCCACAACTTCTCTGGGCAACTTGTTCCAGTGCCTCACCACTTCATAGTGAAAAATTTCTTCCTGATATCCAATCTAAATCTACCCTTTTCTAGTTTGAAGCCATTCAACCTCGTCCTATCACTACATGCCCTTGTAAAAAGTCCCTCTCAAGCTTTCCTGTAGGCCACCTTTAGGTACTGGCAGGCCGCTATAAGGTCTCCCCATCACCTTCTCTTCTCCAGGCTGAACAACCCCAACTCTCTCAGCCTGTCCTCATAGGAGAGGTGCTCCAGCCCTCTCATCATCTTTGTGGCCCTCATCTGGACTGGCTCCAACAGGTCCATATGTTTCCTACGTTGGGAGCTCCAGAGCTGGACACAATACTGCAGGTGGGGTCTCACCAGAGCAGAGTAGAGGGGATTATTCTATGATTGTATTAGTTCAATGGATAGGTTTCTTTTTTTTCTTACTTGAGTGTAGTCTGATTAGTGTATTCCATAAGAGACAGCAAACAATTCAAATGTTTCTGTTGAACAATTGAATGAACTGCTTATTTAGATCCTTGTATCTCCTACACCTTTCCTTTTTTTTTCATTCCTGACTTTTCCAGTAGATTTATTATTAAATCCTGAGCTTTTTTCGTGTTTTGGTACTGTAACATTTTTCACATTTTTACATTCACTTGGAAATTGCAAAGCAGATGACATCTTGCTGTAATATTCACATAATACAAAACACTGAAATCAGTAAGGTTGCAATGGATCTGATTTTGCTGATCTGAAACAATGCGTATTGTAGGGGTGATCCTTGTAAGTCTCTGTCACACACAAACACAAATGTTATCCTAACCAAATGAATTCACGTAACTATCTCCAAGGTGGTATTTTGTAGTCATATTTCTGAAATGGAAGCATAAAATAGTATTTAAAATAACACTATGGCTAAAAACATATAAGGGTCAATGTACATGTAAGATCATGTCCGCTAAAAAGAATATGGTGCTCCTGCATAGAATATTACGCTATTAAAATGAGAGCAAGAACTTCAGAATTGATGTTTTTAACATCGTTGTTACAGAAGATATCACTGCATTAATTTGCACTTTGAGCTACTTGCTCATCTGCAGCCATTGTGTCTGAAAAAGAGAGCACTGCAATATTGCAGATTTTGCCATTCTGTGCCCTATTTCTGGTATATTTGGTCTACAGCTATTTCACAGCCCTGAATACAATCTATATAAAGTTTTAACAGGTAGCTCTCTCAAAAGTGTGGACTCTGCATTGACATAAAAAGAGATGTATTCATCAGGATGTCACATTCCAAGAGCACAATGAAAAAACAAAAGCCAGTGCATCTCCAAATGCGTTGCTTTAGTAATGAATTCCTCAGATGTCCTGAACCTCACACAGACCTTGACGGTGGCAATCTGCCCTGATTTATCTAACTGGAGTCCCAGGTGGGATTCCCAATGGCAGGTGGGGCTTATTGGAAACTTCATCCTGAAGCTTACTGAGACCTCAAGTCAGAAGGCTTGAAGCTACAGGTTTAATTCAGATAATGCCGAATAGTCCAACATTAGATATAACACCTGGCATTTTCTTTCTTGTTACTGTTGTCTACACTTGCATTTGCAATATGAAGGTTTTTTCTTCTCTGTTTCTTTTTCACATTTACATCCATAATTTATTGAAGCCCAACTCAGAGTGGAAATATAACATGAGAGAGCGGAATTTCAGGTTTTCATTTGATCTAGACCTAACAAAAAATTAGTTGGAACTCTGAAGGTAACAAAACCTTCAAACTTCTAGACAATTCACATATGTAGTCCTTTGAACAAAAAATGTAAGTATTAGAGCATTTTTTTTAATATGTCCATGTAAACAAGAGAAGGTTTTAATTTTACTTTGTTATTGGTTCTTATATACTATTATCTATCAACAAAACAAATTTAATGGAAAATATTCCATGTTTATAAAAATATTTTTGAGTTTCTGTGAACAATGCAAATAATCTTCAAATATATATAAAATATGTTATATTTATTTACAGATATATTTACTTATGTCTGTATGAGTATAAACATATATACATAGCAAAACAGAAATATTCCCTCATTTTTGCTAGGCTTTTTGTGCTAAAAATATCTTTATCCAACCAACTCTTTTTTATTACAAGGAGAACCTGCAGACAGAGTCAAATGATGGAGAGTGGAGTTAGATTAAAGTATATTAAAAGAATTAGTATCCAATTCCCTGGTCGATGGAAAATCTGAAGTACTAGGAAGGAATCAAACAATAACAATATATAGCTCTAATGATCCAGTTTTCATTTAAAGATCTCAAAGTACTTTGAAAATGGAGTTAGTGTCACTGTCCCCAAAATTAAAAATGTGAAAGAGACATAGTGAGAAGATGTGACCTATTTGAAACCGGCCACTAAGCTTGCAGGAGAACCAGATGGGAATCCTCTTCATCTTCCCTGTCTTCACCTGATGCTTTCATCACTGCTTGCTAGGTTTCGGCATGACAGGGTTGAAGACTGAGAGGAAAAATAATGTCTTTTTTGTTTCACTTTGTAACAGTGCTGTAAAAAGTTGGTTTTAGTTTGCTGCTTTGGCTGTTTTCAATGCTTCATTTCTTCAAACGCAAGGATTAGCCTTTGCTTGAAAGTTCTTCCTGAGTTTATGAAAAAGTATATAAATGAATGAACCACAACAACATTATGTTTCATTATTCTTTGCCCTTTACTACATACAAAAAGTCTCATAAATAAGTTACAGAGTGCAATCCTCATCAACACAGCCTCCAGCACTTCTCATTTGGAGTCTCACTCATCAAAGGGCACTCTACAATGGTGCCTGGGCTGAGGTCATGGTCCAGGGGAGAAGAGATTTTCTTCACACAGACAGATGATAAAATTGTTCTCTGGCTTCTGATTCAGTGAGAAAAATACATTAAGTTATATAGTTATTTTCATACTCTCAAAATCTGTGATAAGAAATCTGATCTTGACAGGTGATAGCTTTTTTCCTGTGGCTGAATAAGATATTTGTGAAGATAGCAAATGTTGATTTGTACATATTTTCCATGTATGTGTTAGAATAGAATAGAACAAAATAACAGGTTCTTATCAGATGTAAATCAGTGTAACTACACCAATATACATCAACTTTCCATAGTTATTCAAAGCAGAGCTGTTAGAAAATATCTTTCTTCTCATAAATTTCTGTATGCATACATACATACATATTTATATATAAACTAGTTATTTATTTCCATTTAGCACAAACTGACATTTTTACTTTTTGAAAGCTTTATGGTGGCAATTATATCTAACTGCTACTTGAAATATTTCAGGTGAAATCACTTCTGTGTATTCATGAAGAGGGAAAAGTGCATGGTTTATACTGCTTATTGCTCTGATTATCTTTATCCCATTCTTTTCTTTGTAGTTTAGCAAGTACTAACAGACACATAGATGTGGATGCCATGGCTAGAGTCTTTTGGCCCCATTGGTGCACAGTATTTGGCTTTCACGTTTCAGTACGAATGTGGAAATATTTTACACTTTTTACTTTTTTTTAACTTTTTTTTTTCCTTTATTTCCCCCCCTGCAAAATTTACATTGCACACAAATTGTAGGACAGGGTTCAGTTAGATCCCATAGGAATCTTCCATGTAATTGCTGTAAGTAATGTGCATACCACTAAAATGCGATGGTCTGACATTCAAGCTACGCTTCTGTTTTTCCCATACACAAAAAAATCTAAGTTGATACATGACTCCTCTGAATTGGATTAGGTTTTATAAAGACTTAGAAGCTGGGAGATGGTGCTTTCTCAATTTTACTAAAGACTTTAAGACCAAAATTATCAACTAATTGGACTTCATCAGGTGGAATCCTCTTGTTTTATCATAAACCAGAAATAAATCCCATGCTATTCACATATCCTGCTGTTATCTACTTCTACAGTTACAATTCACATTAAGCAGTACTGTTGGTATTGTACCTCACTCTCAAAACCTGTTGCATTTTGCTGATGGACTTAGGTGTAGTGCCTGATTATCATTCTAAAAAGCATCTTAATAGTGTCAACAATTTTCTCTGTGAGATAGTGAACGAAAGTCTTGGTTCATTCTGCAGAAAGAAATGAGTGCAGATGGTCACTTGAAACTAGAGTCCACTTTCTGGATGCAGATCTATTAATTTTAGGCATTGCAGCAGACAAACCAAGATGAATGGTCACTGTTAGTACCTCCTACAGTCCCAGGGAGAGAGGCTCTCTAGAAGGTGATCCAGGTCCTAGAGGCACTGAACTGATCTCTTCAATAACTCATCTTTTTCCCTGGACCATAAGGGGCATCTCTGCTAGTGGATATCTAGTAGGTTAAGTGTTGGTTAAGTGTCAGTTAAGTGTCAAAATATGAGGAAGAATGAACCAGGACCTACACTTCTATTCTGTTTTTTTTTTTTTAACAAGTATTTAGTCTCTGGAAGAGGGAGTGTGCCTGCTAAGCTAGTAGTGATTACAAATGCATATGGAGCTCTACAGATCCATCTTCATCTCTAATGACTAGGTGACCCTGCTGCTTTACTTACAATGGTAACTTGTAAAACTGTTCTCCATTGCGACGTGGAGCATCTCCCCACAGCAAGCTACCCACTTTGTATCGTGTAAGTTCTTTTTATTTTGTTGTTGAATGTAGCTTTAGCAACTAGATCTCAAAGTTTAAGGGTACGTGCAGCATTATGCAGCCCACTGTAGTCTGCTTTTCTTTCCTAGGGCATTCATCAATTTAGTTGCAGAATTCCAGTCTGGCTGCTCAGTTAAAATTTGTTCTTCATGTTGTGGTGTTACCAGTTTCAGTCTTCTTACTCCCCTGGGCTGATGATTTGCATATGGTTGACAGTTTATTTATGTGTTCCTTGTGGTTTTGTATATAGTGTTAGGGCTCAAATCTGTTTGGAGGAATTTGTACACAAGCAGAATTAGTTAGCATCCAACTCTGAATCTAATAATTAGAGATGAATGAGTACACAAGTACTCATGCTCACCTCAGGCTTTCTGAACCAGCAGAATAATTAACCAAGCACCTCAGGCATACTTGCCTTAAGAAGAAAACTCCAGAAACATAATGCTGCAGTTCTGTGAGGCATCAAGGCTGTTTTCCTTAGCTCAAAAATACATGAATATATTCCCTCTTCACTTTGACTGACACTCAGTTTTTATCTAATTGCTTCTTCTTCTCTTAGATCTTAATCATTTGCATCACACTTTGCAGAGAAAAAGATCAAAGATCAGAGGGTGAGAAGCTATGAAATAAGTTTCTTAGCTGACCCATTGTCATGTATAAAGACAAACATAAAATTTGAGGCCTGTGGGGGTTTGTCTCTCCTTTAGCAGTAGAATTGGTGGGACAGTGATGAGACGAGGGGTTATGGGTTTTAACCATTTCATGAATAAACACAATCTTCAGTCAGCAGAGCACCTTTTGCAGGCACTGTATTAACTAAAGGAACCCAATAACTTAGGAATTGCTCTTTATCATTCATTCTGTTCTTATATTAGGACAGAGAGAAAAAGAGAAATACTATGACAGAGAAATATTATGAAAAAGAAATAGAAAAATTGTAAAAGAAATTTCCTCCATCATTTTTCTGGAATATCATAATATTATTGGACTTACTAGTATGCTAGAGTAAAATCTTCAATTAAGATGTGCTGTATGTATATGTGATGTATATGTATGTGTGTGTGTCTATATGTATTTGTTCAAACATAATTGTTTCTGCTGGCAGAGAGGTTTTCATGGTTTCAGTCCATGACTATTGAACATCATAGATGACACAAGTTGTTTTATACGTCCATATCTGCTTCTTATAACTCACATCAGGGGGTATGATAGATGAGGGTGTCAGATCAGCCTTGGATGATTCAGATGAGTCAGATTTGGGTCTTATACATTGGCCACAACAAGCCCCACCAACGCTACAGGCTTGGGGAGGAGTGGCTGGGAAGCT
>RSEF01000003.1:81983812-81994564 GCA_003993805.1 Himantopus leucocephalus | reverse complement strand
TACAGGTCTTTTCCAATCTAGGAGATTCTGTGATTCTGTGACCAGTGTCTGGAAGCATTAAAAAAGACAAATTATATTACTGTAATTATTAATAAATGTATGTACAGCAAATGATCTCACTTTATAAATTCATTATTTGTCCATGACTTGACTAGTGTGTGCAGTACATGCTAGAAGTGGAAAAAATGCAAAAGATAAAAACCCTTATCGCAGCTGTATGGAACAGTTTCTCTACGAGAAGCAGCTGAATAGTCTAGATGTAAACATCCTGGGAAGGAGATGACTTGGGGTAATATGGTGGTGGAGTTTCTAAAAGATTAGTAGCATGAGAAGATGGTGGGAAATGACTGCTCACTGTCTTTTCCAGATGAGAACTTGGATTAATCAAATGAAACTGTAGGAGATGGCAAAGCAAACTTTAGATGTTTCTTTGTGCAGCAGCCTGCACACACGTGCAAACACTTTTTACTGTGAGAGTGATCAGATGTTGAAATAGATAACCCAGAGAGGTTGTGGATTCTCCATTCTTTCAGATATTCAAAACCCACTACTGAGCAACCTGCTTTAGCTGACCCTGCTTTAAACAAGAAGGCTGGACTACACGATCTCCAGAGGTCCCTTCCCACCTCATCCATTCTGTGAGTCTGTGAATATGCTTGTCAGATAACATGTATCAAAAAGTTCATGTCGTTTCAAGCACAATCTACTTTCTGTGGTTTCCTTCTTCTTGGTTTCATGACTTACTACAGCACTCTCCGCCTTCTTGCTGTCAGTGGTAGACTGTGCAGCATGTTTATGTGCATACAAGATAAGAAAGATCTGCCAGATTATGAAAATTCATGACTTATTCATGCTGTCTTGATTTCACACCTCATAGTCGTGTCTGTAGGAAAGGTAGACCAGACACATTGTGAAGCTTGAACAGCCACAGATGCAGAATATTTTTTCCTTCACAATGTGAAGGAAACCCAGCTTTCTCATTGTGGCTATCCTATCCGGCACCATCTTATCTTCAGTAGCTGTCATCTCGGTGAAGTCAATGAACCCTTTGTTGGAAAAATTTTCTGAAGTTACCTACACATATTTATTGTATCCATCTTCAGGCTGCAGGACATTTATTTAGCAGATTTGTTAATACAGATATATCTATTTATAAAGTTCATGTGTCATAATGAAGGGGAGACAACAAATATAAATGTCAGTTAAGACCTTGCTTCTCAGCCTTGTAAGAACGCACATGGGAATTGTCACATTGGAAAAAAAACCCACAGGTGAGGCCAATGTAATTGTGAAAATTCTCTCAGAATTAGTTCTGGTGGGGTTCCTTTAAACTGGGTTCAATTTAGCCATCTAAATCTGCTAGTACATATTAATTCTTAGATATGCCCTTATGATGACAGGGTTAAAATTGGCCCAGAGAGGAAAAGAAATTAATTGAGGAGATTCAGGTATACCTTTGAAATCTCTTCAGGCTTATATTTATGGAATTCCTTTCCTCACTCTTAGTAGACCACACGTTCTGTCTTATTTTTCCCAATTAAAACAAATGTTAACAACAGTATGACAGAAGGTTCTGAAGCTGATAACATCAGGAGAATTTGGAACTGTTCAGAAGCTGTCCAGATATCCTCACAAACCTTCCTATGTGTACCTGCTCAAAACCTGACATTTCCACACTGATGGCTGCTACCCAAGAAGTGTAAAATGTTTGTAACACTTGGCTTGAAGTTCCATTGACAGATGATTCTCTGTCTTGCAAAGGACTGAGACATATGTGTGAGTCAACATTAGATATTTAGGGCCAGATTTGCAGCTGAAATAAATTGGCATAGTTCCACTGACCGCTATACCTGAAATTGTACAGGCAAGTAATAAACGAGGAAGTAATGAAGAGATATGAAAATGCCATTATTGCACTTGCAGTTGAGTATCAAGCTGGCATTTACTGTAATAAATCAGCTTGTAAACAATCTTCATTGCTAATTGCTCTTGTCTTTGAGGCTATTAGTAATGTAATATTTTATTTAATTATTTAATAAATTAAAATTTTAATAAATAAATGTTTTAAGAATAAACTAAGCTTTTAAAAGCAACTAATAGCCTATGAACTGCTTAAAATCATTCATTTTGGTTTTATTTAAATGAAAGAAAATGAAGACTCATCGCTACATAATAATAATAATAACCGCTAACACATGGCAATCAGTACAGAGCAAGTGGCATAGAGGAAACTGCACAGTACAGCCTCTCTTGTCTGTAAACTGCCTGCTGTATACATCAATCATCTCTCACCACTATGGTAGAATATAGTCAGCTCATCCATTCAGAGAAGGTAAACAAGGCTATTTCAACTCTTCCCTATTGTGCAACGCTTCCAGAGTCTTTTCATCAACATATGGTTCTTGCTGGTCAGAAAATACAAAGTTCACGGTGCATTGCTCCCTGGTGCTGTACTACTCATCTAGACCGGGTTCAAATGGGTTTACTCCAGTCTGTAGCTGGTTGCTTGTAATTTCAAAGGTTCTGGGGACAAACCATACCGTAGCCAAAACTGGGCTGCTCTTATAATCATCCTCCTTGCCCTGATACTGAACACAGCTGGAGAAAAGAGAAGTACAGCACACCACCAGAAATTTGGTGTGAGGCAATTACACCCCACAATGCGTACACAAGGGGATTTGCCAAATATGCATTCCAAGAACCATAACAACAGCCAAAAAACTCTCAGAGAAGAACTGTTCATAGAACCACGGAGAAATATAATTTTCAAAATGCTATTAAATAACATTATTTGGGGATATTTTCCTTAAAGTAAGTGAAGGAAAATGTAGGTCATCCTGGATTAAGAAATCACTCTTTTGAAGTTCTAATCCCCTCTCTAGCACTACTCTCAACATAAATTTAGTTTGGACTTCATGAACAGTATTATATGTTTCTAAATGATGAATGAATAACGAGAAATGATCCTGATCCTGATCACCAAGAAAATAGTTTCAGCAAATCATATCAATTACTAGAAGAGATTATTTCAGCTTTCTAAAACTCTGTAGGTTTCAGTGTGCTTTTGTAAGTCACCTTCTGTATGACGACTGAGCCTAACAAATGATAATAAGGGTGTCATACATTCACTCCATATGTGTATAATATAATGAAAGGGTATTCATTAATTTCAACACTTCCCTTGGAAACATGGTAGAGTTTCTGGTGAGAATATAACAGAAGAGCTACTTTTTTTCTCTTCTATATGACCAATAGCTTTTGGCCACGGCACTGAAATAAGCAGTAGAAGGCTCAGCTGATTTGGTTCTGCTGAGGACTTGCCCTAGGGAAGATGTAACTGATAACAGAAGATGGAACAGCAGCAAGAAGAGGATCGTGCGGTTTAGACTTCTGTCTGCTCAAGCATTGCTCTGCAACATGGGACAATGCCAAAGCAGAGATGTTGACTGCCTGGCATAATGATGAAAACAATCTTGAGTGTGGCTTGCACGTCTCGCTATGAAGTTTAGAAGGTCATGTTTCATCACAGGGAAGATTGAGATAATTTTGAAACCACGGGGTTTTTTGCAGGAAAGGATAATTGTTTCCGATCTAGTTGGGATACATAACGTCCGTCTAGGTGGCATCCTTGCAGATTACTATGAAGATGATTGTGTTTGCATGCATTTAGAACAGCCAAAGTATTTAAGTGTTTCTTCTTCATTGCTAATTTAAGAGAGAATTGAGGCTTCTTTGGGATGCAGCTTCCAGTTAATTTTAGAACTCAGTTGATTCAAGCACCTTCTAACTTCAAGAAAAACAATCACTACAGCATAGAGATCCTATCAATCATAGCAAGGTTTGCATGCTTATTTAGCTAGCTTGTAATTAAAGGCAACTAAGAATATCATGCATGAATGGCAAGTTTCTACTTTTTTTATTTAGCTCATCTCCTTCAGAGAGAAGACACAAGTCCCATCAATCACACAGTTGGTAACTGAAGTCATTATCACTAAAATTAAGGCAATTATATACAAATGAATATTAATGAATCTTCCAGTCAAAATCCAGGTCAGTTTCCAAGAATTTTAATAAAAATATAGAGAGCTCCTCTTTTCCATTTAATCTTTTGTCAAATAATCAGTACCAGAAAGGACACACCTTTTGTATTAAGCTAGCATCATGGATTGAGGTTTTAATGAAATTAATAACAGTATTTTTCCAGCATGGTGCAAAGTGATGTGTTAATTAACATTGTTCTCACAAAAAGTGACACAATGTTACACTAACTTAACTTTGAAGTTGTCATTTCCAGTTGCCATTAGCTCTACTATAAGAAGAAAAAGGATTGTCAGCGCATTGTGTGTAACCAGATGAGTGAAACAAGACTGCGTTGTTTTAAGATCTAAAAAAATTGTGTGATCTGAACTCTCACAGATCGATGTCTGTGTCCCCACAGGAAAGACCATCAGACAGTTTGTCCCCTCCTGTCTAACTCAAATCATATTTACTTACCTCCAAGCTAAAGGTAAGGGGAAAGGGAATCAGTCAGAGTAGCTTTCTTTGAACTGTGCTTCACCCCATGTCCTTGGAAATGATCTCAATAGCTTTAAGGTAGGTTGTGGCAACTGTTAACTGCACATGGATACACAGCACAATAGTAGATGCAACTGCATCTCTGAATTATTTAAGGAAGTAGAAGGTAAAGCATTTCACATAGCTATGATCAGACTCACAGGCGAATGGCTTTAGGAAAACTTCCCCGTTGTAGCTATCAGCCTTTAATTTTGAGAGTACGCTTAAAAGATATTTTAATTTTCATGTATTTATCTATTTGCTGTAACTGAAAGCATACTGGTGATAGTAGCAATGCAGGTGTGCATTTATACTCCATCCCTCATTAGCACAATTAAAAATGGAAGTAATGAATCACCTGTCATTGAAATGCAACCACCTCTCATATGAATGTTCAAAAAAGAGGGGAAAAAAATCTGACCTTTTTTTTTTATATATCCTTCACAACACATTTATTCTTTTGAGTAACTGCATGGGCAGATGGAGTCACTGCTATACTGATGTACATTTGAATAAGAAAGATCAGGTTCAAACTCTTTATTATTATAAGTATAGGGGGAAACTAGGCAGGCAGAAAGTAATCACTCAAGTTGGTGTTCTGTTAAACACAAGAGTGAATAAAATAATTGTTTAGTTTTTAAATCAACTGTCCTTTGCTATTCTGAAATTGCCTTATACTCAGCCTTAGCAATAAACAGGAGTATATTGCAAGGAAACAACAATTGTATACCTACAGAGAACTCGTGTTTCACATTTAATCTTCAAATTAGCAAAAGTATCAAGAAAACCAATCTACCTTCATTTTGAAGTGTGCAAAATGGAGATGGATTTGAGAGTTAACGTTTGGTTTGGGTTTTTTTTCCCATGCTGGTTAAAGTAGAAGAGTTATCTGTCTTGAGTCTAACATTACCATGTCTAAAACAATTTCAATTGATTAAATAAAATCAATGGACTGGGAAAAAATGTATTGATTGTAAGTTTCTAAAGTCCCAAGAACAATTGCAAGTGACCCATGTGTGTTTACACCCTGCAAAAACACTAACTGGGCAAACACTTTCTTTCATTTAACCTGATAACAAAATAAATTGTAGATAGATGTTTTGTTTTATAATAATTGATTGTCTTATTCAGTGAAAGAAGTGCTTTTCAGAAATAACAACTGTTCATGGTCACAAGTATTCCCAGCTCATATTTTTTTCCCCCTAATGGAAACAAAACTTCATCTTTAAAGAAAAGAAGTCCTTATAAATATTGCATATGACTCAGTCCTGCTGAGGAACACTTTCAAGCAAATAAGACAGAAACAGATAAAAAAGCTAGAGGGATAGGTAAGCAGCAGTGGGAGGAAACAATAATTTCAGAGCAAGTCTGAGGTTCTTGTTTCACAAGTATTTATTTTGGCATCAATGTTTGCTTGTACATCCCCTGAGCCTCACTGATTATCACTGTCTCATCTCACTCCCTCAGACAAACCAGTGAGATCACTGTTTGGTGTCACACTGTGAACAACATCAGAGAAGCTAATTCAGGTTAAAAAACTCACAGCTTTATGTTGTTGTTTTTTGGGGGCTTTTGGTGCTGAGAGAAATGACTGTAAATGTATGGCTTGTTTAAACTTGCCCTGGGATTTCTGTATTGCTTTATATCATAGCAAGGAGGATTTTAAATGTTAATGTTTCAATTGAGTAGTTTAATGGTCACTTCAGATCAAGGTAAATTAAAGATGGTCATGAAATGTTTGTAGCTCCATGATAGTCTTCTCGAAGTCAAGATCTTTTTCCAATCCTGATTCAGACTGAAAAAGTCCTGAAAAATCCAGCAAATCTCAATTAACACAACAAAATTATTATTATTGATAGTATTACTATCGTAAGAGACTTCATTTTGACTATATATGTATATTTAATTTTAGCTTTTTAAAATACTCAACCTATTGTGCTAAGTAAAACTCAAAAATTAAATAAAAAAGCCTTCCACTTTGAAATCTCAGCAGGAAAAGATAGGCAGTTGCAAAATGAGTGCTTTGAACCTTATTTTTTTAAAATAAGATAGTTGTTAAAACTGACATTTACCTGTAAATTATTTTAGTTTTGATATGCTATAGTTCCACCTATTTGTAACTCCTATGTTCTTGTGTTTTATAAAACTTCTGTGGGTCTGTGACCACCATTACTTTTGAGAGGTACGGTCACATCTAATGAAGTAGTTGGCTTGTGGTTAGTATGACAACAAAACAAGGCTTCCCTTATCATCAGCCTTGCATTTGCTGTGGGCAAAGGTCAGGGACACAGAGATTTACTGGTTACCAGTTGACATGTGGCTACTTGTAACTCTTTGATAATTTCCTTGTGTTTGCTCTCTGTGTCTCCTGGTGATCAGCTCATATTTCCATAACAGCAGTATTGGTAATGACTATTGGGAGTGACATCCTGAACTACTGAATTCAGGCTCTGTTAAGGTCAATGGCTACATGGTATTATCCTTTCAGAAATGCTTTTGCTTGATCTTAAACTTTTTTGGTCTGCTACCCTGTTTTTAGAAATATTTTTTTCTGATTCTGAGCCTGCATTTGTTCATATCTCATTTGCACCCATGTTACTTAAATATGTCATTCCTTAGGTGTTTCCTCCTTTCTCCATTTTTGAAACAAAGTACATCTTTTCTCAGACCACCTCAATAAGCCAGGCAAAATAAATTCTTTTATTTTTCCTCATAAAGAAGCCCCTGTGCTCCCTTTAAAGTCCTATTGGACCATCAGTGCACAGTTCCATGCCTATTTCATCTTTCCTGTGCATGCACTCATAAGTCTTTACAGATATGGTCTCAGCAGTGCCTTATGCAATCCCATTACTGCTGGAAATACTTCCCCAGACGCAGCCTAAGACATCATTTGATCTTTCCAAGGATACATGACATTAATGACCTAGAAGCACCATATCCACCCAAGACCCTTGCTTCTCCTCTCATGCTTCTAATAGGTGAGTTCCCACAGAGTAGCAGGAATTATTTTTCCTTTAGATACCCAAAAGACATTAGACTTTGTAATTTTACTCTCCTACTGTTTCTACTACTGCATTTGTTATAGCTTCCTGCTCCTTTTAAATGGTATTTTGAGTATCCAGTACATCTCCGCTACATTGTCTCTTGACTCTCTGACAGTCATAACCATTAGTAATGTGCTTCTCCTTTTGTGCCAAATTCAAAAATGTAAATAATGATAATTAAAAAAATAAAATCTTGCCTGACCATTTTTGTGGTCATCACTAGAATACTTTATAGTACATTAATCTTTCTTAGAATTTTAGACCCCAGACCTACATGTGGTTGTACAGTGCCAAGCTTGCCAACGCTGTACGTGGAAGCATACACATGTATATCCTAGCTGTTCTTCTTTTGCTGGAAGTTTCCCTTGATATTAGTCCTTTTTCTTTCTCCCCTCCCTTTCAACCTCACATCTCCTGCCCCTAACTGCTTTTGTTCCTTCAGTAATGATGAAGAGATGCTATAATGGGACAAAATTACTGCATGAACCACCTCTTGGGAGCCCATGATAGCGCTGATCCACAATATTATTTCCCAGCTATCACAGCAGAGGAAGGTACGAGGTGCCTATGTGAATTCTTTCCGTGCTTTCATTTAGCTGCAGTGTTCTCCTTTCTGGTTGCATTTCAGTGGTAGGCACAGAGCTCCCTCTACACATTTTGTCAATCAGATAAAACACTTTTGGATCCTGCTAGATGCTGCTAGATGAAAGGTACTAGGCAAACATAAGTCATTATCATTAACTGCTACAGCTCTCAACTACAGCTAAGAACCAAGAAACTAAACCAAGCTGTTAGGGACCATCTTAGTATTGATAAAAGAAAATAGTTGACATTTGCTGCTGGCAGTTTTACTTAGAGATATGTGTCTGCTAGTCTGAGAAAGATATCATCAGCTGTGTGAAGTCTGAGAGATCTCAGAGGAAGCAGAAAGAAGAAAGGCCTGTAAAGGACTGAGGTATTTTTTCTTCGTGCTTAGAAAGGGAGAGAGCTTCTGAAACACTAAAACAACTAATGGGACTTACTGGCAGACACTGGTAAAGGAACTGCAGGAAAATTTGATCTTCCCTGTTATGAGTCACGACCTTGAATGTTACAGCTTCTGCATGAGTAACAGCGTCGTTGTAAATAGAAGTGCTTTAGATGCAATACCGACATTGAATTCAGCACAGAAACAGGAGGATATGGGAATGCTTGAGAAAAGATCTAATTTGTCCATGTTGTATCTCTTCGGAAAACACTGGACCTGAACCACAGGTGAACTTGTCTCTTATTCTTTAAAATATGCATCAGCTACAACATGACATACATAAATGGAAGTTGTTAATGTGTTCCACTTGCAGAGGAGAAAATATGTAATTAGATAAACATTTGATGAGAGAACACTAAATACTTGCTCTGTACCTGTGTAACAAAGCTGTCTACTCATGTTCTCTATTTTCGTGATGTTCCATTAAACTACCCATAACTTTAATTGTTGGAGGGATTTGCATCATTTCACTTCAAAACTGGGTTTCAGGACAGTTCCAAAGCAACCCAAGGAGCACATTTTTCAAGATGGGATGAGTGTGCCTTTGAATTCTGCCTACATACCAATCACCTTGTGCCACAGCGCTTTTCTGAGTTTTGGTGATCTGTCCTGTGCAGGTTGTGATTCTGCAGTCCTCACCACAGTCCCTGGAGTCTTCTGGATCAAAAATTACATGCCTTTCCAATACTCTTCCAGTTTGAATGCCAAAGATGCCCTAGTAATTGAAGAAAGGAGGGGTATTTGGCCTCAGTTATGCTTTTAAATATTGCCTGTTCCAAAAGTATTGAAGTATCCACTCCCTAGTACAATAACTCTTTTTTTTGTTTGTTTTGTTTGGGCTGTTCATGTCTGTTCAGGACAAAGCTTTGTATCTCTATACAAGTGCAGTAAATGACCTTCCAGAAAGCCATGTTTCCATTTCCTATATGAAAAACTTCAGATGCAAGATTAGATTAGGTTTTACCTGGGCTGGTTCTGCTCAGTCTAGTTTCACAATTTTAAGATAAATAAAATGGACTGAGCCGCAGCCCGAGAGCTCAGTAATAAAANAGCCGCTCCTCCCAGTTTTGTGTCATCAGCAAACTTGCTGAGGGTACAGTCTGTCCCATCGTGACCCTTGGTGAAGCCATGCTGATTACTCCCGATGAATTTCTTGTCCTTAACGTGCCTGGAAACTGTTTCTAGAATTAGCTGTTCCATCACCTTCACAGAGATTGAAGTGAGGCTGACTGCCCTTTAGTTCACTGGGTGATACTTTTTGCCATTCTTGAAGACAGGATTGACATTTGCTTTCCTTCAGTCTCTGGGCACTTCTCCCAGTCACCATGATTGATCAAAGATTATGGAGACCAGCCTTGCAATGACATCTGCCAGCTCCCTCAGCACCCATGGGTGCATCCCATCAGGGGCCATAGACTTGCTTATCTCCAGTTTGCTTGAGCACTCCCTGAACTGATCCTCTCCCAGCAAGGATGCATCTTCCTTGCTCCAGCTGTTCCCCTGCTTTCTGGGACCTGGGATTCCCGAAGGCCAGTCTTGCTAGTAAAGACTGAGGCAAAGATGGCATTCAGTACCTCAGCCTTTTCCATGTCCTGTGTAATCAGGTCCCCATCTCGTTAAGCAATGGGCCCACGTTTTCCTTAGTCTTCCTGTTGTCACCTATGTACTCACAGAAGCCCTTCTTGTTGACTTTGACATCCCTGGCCAGATTTAGTTCTGTTTGGGCTTTAGCTTTCCTAACTTCACCTCTAGATGCTTGGACAGTGTTTCTGTATTCTTCCCAGGTTACCCATCCTTGCTTCCACCCTCTGTATGCTTCCTTTTTATGTTTGGCCACTCAAATGAGTAAAGACAAATGTAATGGCTCTCAGGATTTAAAAGATAATAATTTGTAAATCATGGAGTGTTTGAAATACTGAAAGAATATAGAGCTCTCATCTCCTTTTCAGTAAAATACACAAAAGACAATGAGAAGAATTTGGGTACACCATTATTGACTCCTCAGCCTCTGCTAAAAATCCACCTTTTCTGTAAAAAAAGTAATAGAATCATAGAATAGTTTTGGTTGGAAGGGACTTTAAAGAGCATCTAGTTCCAACCCCCTGCCATGGGCAGGGACACCTCCCA
>RSEF01000003.1:81939565-81983712 GCA_003993805.1 Himantopus leucocephalus | reverse complement strand
AACCCCAACTCTCTCAGCCTGTCCTCACAGGAGAGGTGCTCTAACCCTATGATGTAGGGTAATACAGATGTAACACTCATGAAACGAGCTCTGCATAGGGATGTAAGGAACTAACTACCGTCTATTGCTTTGAAGAAAAATTACACTAAAATGGTATCTCATTACGACACCTTTGCAGGGATCTAGGGGTTTGCTCAAGAGCAAAATGGATATTTATGTTCACTGTGCTTTAAAAATAATATTTTAAAATACTCTGAATGAAAGACAGTCTGTGACCTTTTAGCTGTTTCACTGCTATTGTGGGAACGACTTTTATGTTTCATTGTAATAATTATATTTGCAACTTCTACTTTTTCTTTTTTTTAATTGACAGTAAGTATGATTAGGAATACAATAGCACCACCTGAGGCACAGTAGCTGCCTAGATGGCTTGTCAGTTCATAAATACAGGGTCAAATTTAGCCTTTCTACGAGTGAGCATACTTTAATTATCTGTTATTTATTGCAAGTTAAGTTCTGACAATATGTTCCATACTAAGAAGAAAAAAAATCAATCAATCCCACAAAGGATTCACAAGCCAAGAAGCTATTTTTGCAATTCTAATTTATGTTCTGTTTGAAGTATGCACCCGATTAATTTAATCCTTTCAAAATTACAGGTGAAGAAGGCTAAAATTCTGTTCTTACATTCATATGTAGATATCTCGTAGAAAATACCCTGGATTTCCAGTGCATTGAAGACCCACGGTAGTTTTCTGAAGACAGTAAATGTGCTATGTGCCAGTGTATTGCCAAAATGGCCAGTAAGCAAGAGATTTATCACAGGAATAGGTTTGATGGTGAGAGTTGTCTGACCGTGAGTGTGGTGCCGAAGTGTTAAATCAGAGTACAAATACAATTTAGCTAAGTGGGTCAGATTCATTACACTTGTAATATCAGGGTGTGCGCCTAGAACACCAGTCTTTCTGGTTCAGCTGGGTAAACTTAGGTAAAGAGCTGACTGAGTACATAATGTAAAAATGCACGGAACTGCCGAGGTCAAATGGGAGATCAGCCTGTTTTGGCTGCTGTACTTTCTGTCTTAAATGAGCATCCTGTTGTTGTTTTGCAGGCTACCTCTTGGGTATAGGTTTTGGTACTTAATCGGGACATACAAAACAAACATGGTATGCCAAGACCTGAGGGCTTGTGTGACCCAGTAAAGATTTTTGACCATTCATATTAACAGAAAATACAAAACTGCATGTAAAAAGAAACCAATATAAGATACCTCCTAAATATACAGAATAATTCCCATTTTAGAGATAGGAAAATGAAGCTTGTACCTGTTAAGTTCCTTGTGAAAATCAATGATGGAATAAATTGTAGACCTAAAAATGTACACTGCAGCTAAGAATTTGTGTTAAAATTTAAATTGGTGTGCAATTGGTTGAGAGTAGTGTTATTGGTAAACAGGTGTTAAACAATGATTAATTTGCACATTTTTTCAGGTTTCAGACATTAGCAAAGCAATATTATGTCAGTTTGGTCTGTAGGGTTTTTTTAACTTTTCCTTTGTTTGCTGTTAACCTTTGGATTCCTCCTTGTTATCCATCCACCAAACATTATTTCCTGTTAAACTGAACCATATTCATAATGAGAGGAAGGACTAATTTTCAACAATTAGATCCACTGTAATTTTGCTTCCTATGAGCAACATAGAACCATGAATACCAAAACATTATTCAAGGTGCCACAGGCAATTCTCGAGTTAAAACATTATTCTAGTGAAACATTTTTGATTGAATGTTCTCCTACAGATTCATTAATCTGATTTTTATTTTCTATATAAGTGAAAAACAGTCAGATATTATTTTGTCATGTCTGCATTTTATCTTGCTAGATCACTTGCAGTTGAGCAATGGCTAGAAGGTCAACACAGTCAAAATCCTTCTCTTCGTCTGCTCATTCTGCTGCAAAAGAAAAACAGTCACTGATATTCTTTGTCATCATTGACTTTTAAATTATTATAAACAATGCTCACAGACACCCCCTACCACTCTGCTAAGGATCTGGGAGAAGTCATGATGAACTTCTGATCAAGTTCACAGTTTCCTTACTCCCTCCCTCCCCTCCTTCCTTCCTTCCTTCCTTCCTTCCTTCCCTCCTTCCTTCCCTCCTTCCAAACTTTCTTAAAGTAAACAGAATATTGTAAAAGGAAAAACTTAGGATGATAAGACATACTTATACAAGAAGATATCTATGAGACAGGTTATATATGGAGATATATGGGAAACAGCCTAGGTTAAATGGGAATACTACACTGAGTGCTTATACGTATCATGTCTGTGACAACAATATTTATTTTGTATTCTCTTCTGTGTCCTCATTCTCACTTCTGTTAAATCACAGTAACAGAAGACTTTGCAATGTTACTGATGTTGGTGATAGAAATATCTTAAGCACTCAGCAGAGCACAGAACATCTCTGTAGTCTGTATAAATCTTTGGTTCACCTATATCTTGCATAATATGTACTGTTCTGGTACACCTATCTGAAATAAGATATAATAGAAAAAGTGAAGAGAAGTGAAAGAAAGATGATCAGAAATATGTAACAGCTTTCATAAAAGGAGACAGTTAATAGACTAGAACTCAGTTTGCTAGCAATATAAAGAAGACATTAATCACAGTGACGTGCTGCGTAGCAATAAGAACAATTATTCACTATTTGACACAATACAAGAACTAAGGACAACCCAACGTATTATTAGGCAGAAAGTTTAAAGCAAATAAAAGTAAGTGCTTTTCACATAGTGCATCATTCAGCTGTGGAATATGTTGCCATAGAACGCTTTAGGAACAAAAGCATAAATGAGTTCTAAAAGGTCAGACAGTTTCATTGGGAATAGATCTGGTGATGGTGGTAAAATATGGTTCAGATGTAATCTCTGTCCCAAATAACTGAGTACCAGAAACTGGTAAGCAGTATGTGAAAAGAAGGATTTATCTTAAATATATGTGGTTCTTTTATTTTTGTTCAATCAGCCTCTGCTATTAAGCCATTCTCAAAGATGGAAAAGTGGGCTAGATAGATATTTGTTCTAACTCAGAAAGGTTCATTTTATATTCTCTGTTATTTTGCCACTTAAATAGATACTATAATTCCAAACTATCGTGTTTTATTAGGGAAATACATACCTAGTTGAATGACAGCTACCTAAAATGAAGTTTGGTAAATTGGAGATGACACTGTGGATAACATGAAATGTTTGGAAGAAGTAGTCCAGTTGACAGACACTTTCCGTCAGTAGAAATCTCCCCTTCTGCCAAACCTTTAGGCTAGTAGAGAATATAAAGTAAGAAGCAGAAGGGAAAAAGATACTGTAGATAAATAGGTTAGATTAGTTTAGATAAGGATTGGCTGGGAGTTAGTGTTAGCCCTTAGTTAGATGTTAGAGATGAGGCAGGCAGGGACTGAATTAAAGACAGAAGAGGAAGATAGATAGGGACTATGTGGGAATCTAAGTTCAGTCAGGCTGAGGAGTTCATGTACAATGTACAACATTAAAGCACTGTATGGAAAAGCCAGAGACCAGTTCAGATAGAAACCCACAATGTTTGTACTCAAGCTATAGAAATTTGGTCATTGAAGGAATGATGCTAAAGGGTCGTGTTTGAGGAGCCTTGTTTAAGGATTGTATTAATAATATGAGCTCAATGTCAAGGTTATACAATAATTATGTGAACATTTTTTAACAAGTTCTCTCCAGGACATGTTACTCTTGTGACTCTTGTCAACACATTAGCTACCAGTTGCTTTCAGAGGTAAAACTGTCTATTGAATACAACCATTTCACAGACTCCAAAATGTTGTGTAATTTATTCAGGAACTGTGTCTACTCACAACAGAAACCATGTTTCTTAATGATGTTTTTCTGGTCTTGAGGCTACCTGGCTAACTTGGTTTCTCTTGGCCCCCAAAACAGAGGTCCCTGACCCATCATAAACTCTGAACTATGCCCGGAAACTTCTGTGAAACTGCTAAATATCCCAAGATAAATTGTGCCAACCGCTGTTATGAAAATTCAGCAATATGAATGCCGTGCCACTGTTTCATTCTCTAGTATATGTACAGTGATGTAATTTTTTTGTTCTACATCTGCTGTTAGTTCTATTCTTCATAGACAGCTGATGGAAAGACCTAATGCCCTAGGACAGGAGAAAATATAAAAGAAGGAGTGAAGGAATTTGTTTATTTCTGTTTCTTGCCTTCTGTTGGCCATGAAGATGGGAACAGATGAACTGGGATACTACTTGGGGTAAAACACCTACACAGAGGTGTTTGAATGTGTGCTACATGACAAAAATTCATTGTAGTCCTCAAACAAGACTTGGTTGGCTGTATAGAGGTGGCTTATAACATATGAGATGCCCTAGATCACTGGTCTCCCAAATAGGAATCCATTGAAGTGTGGGAAGAAAATATATTTTCTTTCCCACTATACCCAACAGCAGAGGTAATATGAAGCCTAAAATGTTGCTTAGGGGATTGTGTAGGCTTCTGGTGCCATTTGAGACAACCAAGGGGGCTCAAAGCATCTGTATCAGAACAGCAAGTTTGAGGTTTAACTTCAGAAGTGCAGCACGTGTGCACTTAGAGGGAATGGTCATCTGACAACTGAACTGTAACCATAATTCATTTGAATTGTTTGAGAAACCATTCCGATGAATTTTGGCCAACTAACATAGGAAAACCACATTTGATGGGTAAGTA
This sequence comes from Himantopus leucocephalus, assembly GCA_003993805.1. Taxonomy (NCBI): domain Eukaryota; kingdom Metazoa; phylum Chordata; class Aves; order Charadriiformes; family Recurvirostridae; genus Himantopus; species Himantopus leucocephalus. The sequence continues at coordinate 81,978,957 of RSEF01000003.1, read as the reverse complement.
TGCAAACAAAACCCGTGGTGATGCATTATGTGGTTAACCAGACAACCACACATCTTCCACAAAGAGAAGTCATCTCAATAACAGCACCTGGTGAGAAAGATGCAGAGTAATCTAGCACTTGGGTGTTAGGGTGATGGCTGTCAGGAAATTAGGAAATAGGCTTCAGTTCCAAATAACTATTTGTATGTTTTGTAAAAGTCTGGATGACAACAAACCTTCTATTGCTATTTAGTGGGTGTCATCTTGATCAAGGGGGGAATAAACAAATCTTAATTTATATGAAACTGTGTATATATCTGCCTCTCTTTAAGCTGTTCTCTGAACTGAGTCCATTTTGGTGTATTTCAATCCAACTACTGAAATGGGAAGTTAGTTCAATACGCTAAAAGGAGGATTGTGACACAAAATCAAATGAAGTTAAACTCTGAGTCAAGAAAGAAGAGCTACCAGATGTCACCCTACACCTAGACACTACAGGGTGTCCCTTAACTACTTTTTAAATGTACTCCGTTGTGTCAGTGTGTTGTACACCATATGGTAAGTATTACTTCACATCTTTTGTTTTGCATCAACACTTTAATGTTATTTTAATGTATTTTTCTGGTGCATGAATAAACTTGTTTTTTCTAAAGGGTTCATTATGTTTAGAGTCTACAGTTTGTTTTATTTTCTAAAAGTGAATTTAGAGCTTGATTCAAATACCAGTGAAATCAATGTGTTCCCACAATATTTTATAGAAGGTAGCAGATAAAGTCCTAGAAAATTAACTTTGTATGTTTTCCACTGAAACTGGTTTACCGTAGGCTATGCTATATGAAATTTCCCAAGATGCATCTCTGCTTTAAGACTAAGAGGTAGAAGCATATTTTAATTTCATATCTACTCAGACTTCCTGGAAAATGGAATTATTTTCATATTAAAGTTCCTTTAAAGTCTGAGCTGAGTTACGTTTTGCATCCAGAATGACCATTTGCTTCCAAAAAGTATCTTTAGAAAATTGGTAATGAAAAATGGCATTTGCTTACTCAATAGATCATGGTATTATAGACTCATTACATTATTTATTTACTGAAATAATGAGACCATCTGGTCCAGATCTCTACCCAGGCAAGATTATTTCCATCCAAATATTTTTTCCAGCCTAGGCTTAAAATGTCCCAAGAGACAAATCTTCCTTTAGAAAATGTTCTACAGCATCATATAGTGATAGAAAAAACCATTTTCAGATGTTCAGTTTCAATTTTGCTGCTTTAATTTTCATACTACTAGTTAAATCTCTATCTTCAATAAAAATACTTTTAATAGGTATTTACAATTGACCCATTCCTAGCATTTTGTATAATTTCTTCATTCTCAATTGTTGCCCTCTGTCAGTCAACCAGTAATTTTTAGTTTTTCCCTTATTCCCTGTCAATCTACTAATTTGTTCAGAGCTGAATGCATATTTTGCAATGTAGTGTCTTTCTGAATAAAATGTAAATGTTCACTTACTTTTCCTCTAATGTATTGCACTGCTTGTTTATAGATGCACACCTAAAATGGAAAAAAAAATGCAAAGGTTCTCTATCAAACAGGAGTTTTATAGTAGCAGGTTGTGATTCCTGAAAGTATTTTGAAGTCACAGTAGACAAATTTTAATTTTACAGAGTTAAATTGCTGTGGCGAGAAGATTCATTTGGTCTAGTTACCAGGAGAAGAGTAAATAAGGAAATTATTATATCTTCTTCCCATGTGTGGCATTGCTGAAACAGTAACTTTAATATTCCATACAAGTCTGGTGACAGTATTCTTTTAAAATAGCATGAAGTTGGCAAAAGGAAGAGAAAAAAAGTCACAGAAGTGATTCAAAGACTGAGAAAAATCCATTAAAATTATAGTTTTAAAGCTCTCAATCCATTAATTCATCAAAAGACGATCACTGTGATCTGATATCCCCGCAAAGAGAAAACAATGGTTTCCTTAATCAGTCAGAGAAAGGCATGATGAACATCAGTGGCTGAACATCGAATTGAAATTTTCAATTTAGAGTTTAAGTTCATATTTTTAACTGTGCAAATCAAAGAAAAATACAGCGGGACAACTGGATTTTATGTCTTTCAAAGTCTTCATAGGAGGAATGCCCCTCTTCTGGCACCCACAGACCCTGTGCAGGAATAGCTGGATTAAAACCTGTGCTGTAGAGGTGGATAGCCTAGGTATTGCAAACACCTACTGCCTTTGCTTGTGTAGCCTCAGGGCTTTCAAAGAGTAGAATTGACCCAACAGAGATATAGTTGGTGTTATCAATAGGTCTGAATTTGAGAACAGAAGGAGGAAAACATTTAGCCTTTGTGCTAAATGTCACAAATGTTGTCACAAATGATAACAAAGCTGACACAGCAAGGTCATGAGAGTGCTTTTTTGGTTGGTGCAACTACACAGAGGTCCCTTTCATGCATCTTCTCTGTTATTGAAACCCAAATTAGCTGGAGACAGATCAGGTAGGATTTTCCATCACCTCTCTGTCTGCAGTCTAGACACATCTTCTGCTCCAGTGATGACAGCCATGGTAGAGGGCTGGATCCAGAATTCCCACAAGCTGCTAATTATGTCTGTGAAAGTGGTTGCAGCTTTTTTAATTGTAAGGTTGGCTGAAAATGAAGGGACTGTCAATTGCTTGTTTATCTTGAGAGTAAGAAAACAAGATTACATGAATACTAACTACAGGATAATAGGGAAAAGAAGGCTGTTGAGCTCACACGAGATCAGAGGCAATGGAGTCTGAAGGTTATTTGTCTGCTCATGGTGCTCAGACTCTGGAACTGGACTGTGGGCTGCAGGGTTTCTGTAAGAAAGCTAACTCTTCACTTAGCCATTATTTGAAATATCGCACTTTATATGACAGTTCTTAATCAATTTGCTGTGTTATGCAACAGAGCCTAGTTAACTTTTAGCTTTGGGTTTGTTTATCATGAAATGATGGTTTTACAAGACAGGAAAGAATTGAATTGACTTCAGATGAGATAGGAAGAAACTGAGGGATTTTTGTTCTACTCCTCTGTCTATCTCTTTCATCCATAGTTGTCCCTGTATGAATCATAGTCACATATTCAGGCTTTGTCTAACAGGTCAATTTCTTTTCACTAAATTAGGCTGTATTATAAGGAAGCACGATATATCTCTGCCACTCCTGCTGTAAAGTTGTCTAATCTTCTGCCTCCAGATGCACGTCATCCCTGCTCTTTTGCTTGAAAAATACTTTGTACTAAATATCTCTTTCAAAATGACAAACTATTTTTAATTTGTCCTACTATTGTTGTGAATTGCCACAGGGAACATATGGCACAACTGCTGCTGCCGTCTGTAGGATGCCCTGAGGAGCTCAATGGTGCATTCCAAAGGGTCCAGTCTGGACTGCAGGGAATTAAAATAGACTTTTTTTCATCACTGGGTGAACTAAACTCCCTAGACAATATAATTCATGAACTATGTGAAAGTTAAATGCATTTGTGATGAATTTAAAGGAAGGAAAAAAATAACATCCTTCTAGATAGTCAGAATCCACAAAGTGACAGGATGAAAAAACTCAACACAGATAGGTATTCCTGTTTCCACACCCAGTCCCAACCCCTTCCTTCCTTAAGAACTGGTAGCCAAATCTGTGGTGCTGATTTATTTACCTCTGCCTCTATAAACCTGAAATACTTCACTGAATCTAAGGGATTTACAACAAAATATTTAAAGGTAGAAGAAACCGTGAAGAGAAAACAAATTCAAATGTGTGTTGTACATAATTTGGTTAAAATAGGCAACCAGACCTTGCATGTTAAAAACGTACATAGGTAATGTTTCCTTTTCAGAGAGTAAAGAACATAAATGGCTCTTAGCAATAGCATTAACTTTGCGTTAACTTTGCAAATCAGTTTGCGTTATGACATTTGCCTATACACAATCTTAATTTTCATTAAAAAAATCTTTTTGTGCATCAGAATTTCTACTGTCTGAGTTTCCAAGTGATACGTTTAAATATTCCTGTTCTTCAGTCTCTCTAGAAGTTCAAAAGCACACTGAAAGACAAGACAAAACAAGAGTTCCCTTTTTATTAAAATACCTTAAAGTTCTGAATATTTCCTCACTTTTTTTCTCCTTGCTTCATTTTAACCACATTTTCTTTCTTTTAAAAATCTGTTTTAAAATCTACTCTCTCATAAAAAATCTGTTGCATATTAACTGTTTTTCCAATGTTTATTAAAGACTTCGCATTCAACTTGTAAAGAAAGCGGATGCCCAAAATTACAGCCATGAACTCCTAAGCAACCTGTTTCTCAAAACTGCAGAGCATCTAAACCCACTTATATTGACTTTATTTTGTATATCTGTGTATTTATTTAAGCTCCATGTCCCTGTTGTTGGATTTCAAAAAGCATCTAAAATATTATTGCTGTAATCATATATTTTACATCCTTATCCAGCTTGTGCTATTGTGTGACTTTCCTCTTGTGTATATCCTTTGGAGATTTGTATGATGAAAGTATGATGTATGGATGGGAAAACAGGTATTCAGTCTGTTCAAGAAAAGATTCAAGTTTTTACTCTTTTGAAAATAAATGAAAACTCCTCAAAAGCTTATATGTCCCCACTTTATTGATAAGGAAATTAATGTCAAAATTCCAGGGTCTGCTAGATTGCAGACAAGTATTTCAAGTATCAGATTAGTCACTACATCATATTTTGACAAGATTCCTGTTATGGTTTTAGAAATGTTTGCCACTAGAGAGTTTCACAAAAAAAAATATGCTAAGTTCCCCCCCCCCCCNCCCCCCCCCCCCCCCCCCCCAAAATATATTTCTGATGAAAATTTGTAACCTGAATTAGTTTCAAGTGAGATGGGGGATATAACTCCAATTGCTTCTTTTTAGTAGCTTATTTACAGTCCAATGTATATCATGTTTCAACAGTTCCACTTGCTTCCAGTCAGAAATATGTTCTGCTTATTTTTGTGTCACTAATACTTTATTCTGCTTATAAACCACCTTAAGTTTTTTATCAAGGTTGTTGGTGTGGTTTGTTTTTAAATAGTCTGAAGTGTTCAGGAAAATATCTTCATGATTTTTGGAGAACAAACAAAAAAATCCATTAACCTTCAAAATAATTGATGTGTTTTCCAGGTTACTGATTTATTAAGACACTTTGTGCACCTGTTCCAATCATTAGTGATATATTGTTCCACAGTAAGCACTCATTCCATCTTAGTTAAATAATTTTATTTGGTTGGATTGATTATTATTTGCAAAAGCTTGCTAAATTAGGATTTGTTACTTTTTTTACTATGTCATTTTTTTTTTAAATATCACATTTAAAGCAATAATTTGTCTGTAGATATTGAACAAAACAGTTCTCATATGCAAACATCTGCACTGAAGGTCTTCAGTGTAATATTGAAGATCTTGAGTTAATGTGGAAAAAATCAGCCCAGAAATTCCATCTAGTCATAAGTAGTTCCCCCAAAAATTCATTTATCACACTTCTATGGGCTTGAATACTGAAGTCATACTCTTAAATGACCAAAAATTTAGGACTCTCAAATGATACCACAAGACAGCTTTTCAGATAAAGTTTTCTGGAAACTGGCAACCTTTTTATCTGTACAGCTCTTTATAACATACCTACTGAAATCAGTGACTTTCCTAATTATCTAGAAGGATCAGATCATATGCAGATTTCCTTTTAACATGGTGGTAGCCATGCTTGGAAGTTTATAGCAGGAAACTGGTTTACTGTATTGTAGCTGTCAGCGTCTGGGAGTGGTGTTCAGATTATGTTTCCCAACTCTTGGGACTCTCCCGGTACATAAAGAGGCATTCCATTTCAGTCTGTCATATTTGTCAATCTGTCAAGGAAACAAGTCTGTCAGAATACCCTAAAATCACTGATACCAGCCAAGATTTAAAAGAAGCATCTTTAATCTATCAAATCAAGATGAAATTGTTCTTTGCAAAAGAAGAGATGAAAACTCAATTACAGATTATACTTACCAGTTGCCTTAATCTTTACCTTCTTAAGAGCTGAACTGCTTTTGGAAATTTCCTTGAGTTCACATTTCTTGTTTGTTCAAGATGTCTTCAGAAACCTATTCCTTTCCCAATTCAAGCCTGAATGATCTCACTTTGAATTTAGCTGTCCGTCATAAGAAATGGATCCTGTTTGCTCTGCTTGCGAAACAAGAGCATGGCAGACCTACATCCACTTTCTCATTCTTTCTTCATTTATTAAACTCCTGGCTTTGGACTCTCTGCTGTCTTCTCTCTCCTCCCACCCCCTGCCCCACCCTTCAAATCATAACAAACATTAAGGTATTGTGATAAGACCCTCCTGGGGTTGTAAGACTGTCCCACTCTCTTTCTTTAAAGCATATATGTCAAAGAAAAACAGGTGTCTCTACATGAAAACCATGATCATGTAAACATTTGAACACAAAATACATAATTTCTGATGTTGATTTTTATTTATTTATTTATTTGAATAGACAGATAACTGTTGGTGAGATTTAAGAAGACAGTTTAAAAGCAAATATCCAGCACTTTGCCCACTGTGTCCTTCAAGGATGAGTCTTTGTCTTGTTTTCAGACCAATGACTTTCAGCGGTTCTAATGCTGCACAAATTCTGTGCCACCATGTCTGGTTTTGACAGCTTATTCATGGATCTCCTCGTACCAAAAGCTAACTCTCTGTTCCTGCTGTTCCCTACATGCCCTCCCTGCCTGTTGGGTCGCTGCCTGCCCAGTCCAACCTCAGTTCTCTTTGAGCTTTTCTCAGTCCTCTTCTGTCTGCAAAGTCCCACCCAAGCCCCAGTTCAGTAGGCACGACTGCCTTGACACTATGTTTTTCACAAAACTGATATACCCATATAGTAAATTAAAAACAAGCAGAAGAGGGACACATACCTTTTTCTACTGCCACATGTGATGAGAAATTTTAAACGCATGCTTTTCTTCTGACATTTATCAAGCTTATTTTACTGTGTTTGCAGAGTTCATTTATGACACTTAGCATCCAGTCTTTGTTACTACAAAGGAAGTTATTGTCCCACATAATTCGTGCTGTCTCTCAGCTTGGGCGATTCTGCCTCATGGTCTTTGTGGGAATTAAAAATACCTGGTCTGTGAATCCCAAACAGCCTGAGACAAGTGATAGCATCTCTAGGCATGTCCAATGACTGAGCTTCACACAGCTAACTGGTTTTTGTGATTAAAAGATCAATGCCTTTTGGATATGAGGTGTAAGCTTGATATACAGTACTTCTCTCCTGGACTAAAAGTTCATCGAATTCATCAGCATCCTAGCAGATACATGAAGAGATTTTTGATCTTTGCTTTTGATACACATGCCTAATTTCTGTTTAAGTTGCATTTTAAGCTCCTATGTGCTCTTTTGTATGTCATCTTAAGTCCTATACCAAAATTGACAGAAGAAATCTGTAACTAATTTGGAAAGTGCGTAACAAGTGTTCTGAATCTCAGTTCTGGGTATTTTGCAAAAGCTTTTTTCCCCCTTGAAAATATAAAATATCCAAAGGAAGGTTTACAGAAACTTTTTTAAGCAGCCATACAACTTCAATGTCTTTGTGCACTTATTTTGCTTCTGCCATCTCCTCTTTCCTGCAGTTATTGTACAAGTCCCTAATACTCCACTGGCAGGCATCTGCTTCCAATTTCAAGAAGGTAAACTCTTCAATCTCTCGCGCCTGAAGGCAAAAACGAAAATCACTGAACAGCTTATCCAAGAACTACTTTTTGCTGAGACAGCTCCCCTTGTTGTCTGTTCCAGGTAGGAACTCAGGAATTGGTATTGTAATCCATTTAATATAACAATGAACTTTGGTTTTCTTGTCAGCAGGGGAAAAAAAAGGGCTTTTTTTGCAAATCGCCATCTGCATTCATTTCCTTTGCCAAAAATATTCATCTGTGATCAAAAGCCAAGAGTGGTGTTATATCTTTACTTCCAAAGCAAAGTTTTTATATGTTAGGTAATACACAAGAGGGTATTGTAGATATCCCCTGAATTAGTAACCTACTCACTGTATTTGCTAAATTTATGAATGCACATGTAAAGTTCAAAATAAAGGGTTATCTAAGGCAAAATATGATTCTATCATTCTATGAAAATATTGTCAGTTGAAGGGGTGATGACATTTCGGGGCATTCTCTAGGACAAATTCTCCACAGGAACTCTCTTTTTGTTTGGGAAAGAATCCTCAAGATTTTCAGGCAGTTTAGAGAGCCTGCATATAATGATCGAAGCCCTTAAATTATCCAGCAGTATTCTATCTTCTGCAGGAAGGTTTTGTTGAGGGAGAAATCACCTATTTTTTTAGCGTAATCTATATGCTTGATATTGCAGTATTTACCTCATAACCCCCTCAAAAGAAAAGTAGCAATAGAGAAGAAAAAATGGGTTTAGGCTGGAGTGCTCTCTGTCCACACATATACCGAGAACAGGGGGGAAAAAAAATCAGCAACAAGGGCCTAGAGATGTCCAGAATTCATCTGTGACAGTTCATGTTTCTGAGTCTCCAAAGGAAATTTTCACCTTGGGTGCTTTGCCTGGCGGATTGAACACACCTCCAAGAACCGAGTCAATCAGAGCATAGATGAATTATAAATATAGGCATTAAGTATCACCTGAAGGACTCAATAGCTTTCCTGAGGTGAGACTAAAATATTTGTTTCCTGTCCCAGTGTTGGTGCCATTTGGGCACAAACTCCTGTGTTGCTGCTTTCACCTAAATCTGAGGATCAGTCGGCTATTAACTCAAAACCTGCTCTGCTGCTCGCTGTGAAGGCTCCTCGCTGTTTGCTCACTGACAGGGTTGTGAAGTGTTTATAAAAGGACTGAGAAACTGCCATTCTCCTCAAGCTCTGCCAGCTCCAGGAGATGCACACTGCATATCGTGGTTATCCCTCAGAGACTGAGAAACCCTCTCTGAAAGAAGATCAGAGATGAGGGAGTAAGTGCGGGAAAGTATAGCAAGCTGAAAAACATCAAAAGTTGTACTTGAGGAGGTTTAGCGGCAAGACGAGGGGGAAGACTATGTATGTATCTCTTTTGTTTGCAAGTTAATGCTAATACTCAATGTATAAAGTTTGTTCAGGTTTATATTTTTGTGTTCAGTAAACAACCCATTTTTCTGAGACCAGTTGACAATTGATAGGGACATTATTCTACCCAAGTTTCAGACATTACTACTGATTTATATACAGGCATGGACCCTCCTTTGGCCATGTGTGTGCACGCACATGCACATGTGTTTCAGCTTTAGCTGCATATGATGTTTTCTGAGAAGTCCTCAGCAGAGAGAGCTCCAGGCGATACTTCAGGGAAAACAGGAGAGTAACATGACAGTTACTTGAGCCTCAGCATCTATGCATATGCTTCTATGCTAGCAGCTACCTCAGTAAGGTCCCAAAATTCCTGTTGGTCTCTACAGATGATGTAATAGAAATAACTTTGCTATGAAAAGTGTCATCTGGAGGTGCCAATGCTTCATCTCAAATGTAGCCATGTGTTTTAGCTTGGGAAGGCTATTACTGCAGTTCAGACTTGTTTGTATGTTAGAAGTTTCTCTTACAAAGAAACGTGACTTGAAATGTAGGGGAGAAAGGTGATGCTTCTTTCTGGGAAAGCAAAGTTGAGTGTCTCAGACTGAAAAATATTTCTTCACTTCCATCAAGACAACCAGGTCCTTGGCTACCTTCTTGGCTAGCAGAATAGGAACCAAAATGGAGACACACCGAACAACATGTGTGAGTTGTTCTGGTTCTTCAACTTGGACACTAGCAGTAATCTCATCATAGGGTTTTTGGGAAAGCAATGTGCTAGAAGCAGACGTAGTATTCTTCCTCCTTCCTATACCACAGCTTGTTTTTCTGCTATGATACTAATCAGAGAGTTTGTATCAGGACCTGGGGGAAAAATAGCCAAGATGTGATCTACACAGCTGAAGAGAAGAAAGAGCAGAGCATGCAAGACCAGACAAATGTTTCTGCGACAGTGGGAAGAGCAGAGGTTACTGAGGAGGAGTTCTAGGGACTATAGCAGAGTTATTAGGATCAGCTGAGAGAAAACTGAATTAAATGGTTGGCGTGAATTGAACAGGGTTGAGAGGATTATTATTATTATTTTAATTGAAGACACCTGATATATTTCTCCAGGCTGGAGAGGTGTCATATATCATAGTGCCAAAGTCCATTTGTATCCACATTTATTTCTTCATAGATGGTAGCATCTCTCATTTGAATCACCATATGTATAAGTCACATTTACATGATATATTTTGTGCGGTGCCCAGAGAGAATATAGAGTCCCTGAGAAGCATTTGGGTGTTCAGTTCATTCCCTCAGTGTACAGATGGAGTGGAGACCATGCCACAACTGCACGTAGATCGAGGTTTCATAGGCATCACTGGCTGAGGTGAGGATGGGGGGGTTCATTGATATGCCAGTTTCATATCACTGAGTAAGACTTCTATTAACTCCAGCTGGAAAAGTGTCAGGCCATGAGACTGACAATCTGCCAATCTTCATTTTGCACCAAGAAGGGATTTACTTTCAAATGTGACATTTTTAGGTGCCACCAGATGTCACTATCGGTAGTTTTAGGTTTTCACTTGGATTAAAGAGGGTTATTTTCTTTGGAGAAGTGCTCTTTACTAGTAGTGATGCAGCTCACATTAGAAATCCAGTGCAATCACCAGAAGAGACTTTTTGGCCTTTGCCTTTGAAATCTGACTATGAATCTTCCATACATAACTGCTGCTTTTAGTTGCTCTTGTGCCAGCAAACAAAACCTTGAACAATGCTGAAATTTAGCAACAGATGCATTAAGCACCTGCCTCTTCCACAAGTACTGTGCTAATTACCAACTATCAGCTGATCAATTTGCCTGAAGGCTTGAGCTTTGTATTCCCACTGTAAAGAATGCAGTTTAATTCCTGGTTCTTATCAGACCTACCACTCCAGCATGGAGTTTTGCTCAGCCAGAGGGAGATTTATCACTTTGCACTGTTTCCCTGGCCAGTTTAGACCAGGAGGCTGTTTTTCAAAACCTTTGAGTGCTACAAGCTCCAGATGAAGGCAGTGGGGACTGCAGATATTTAGCAAAGCCTGGAATTCTGACCTTGCAGTTTCAGGGGTTGCAGTTAAGAGCTTCCAAGGAAACAGGACATATAGAAATGAGTGAAAAAAAGAATCAAGAACAAAATGCATTCCTGCAAATTAAGAATAATGTCAGCTATGTGATCTTCAGTCTTGTCTATACCTGTGTTTCTCCATTTCTCCTTAGAGTGGATACTCAGTTATTTTGTTTTGTTTATTTATTTATCAAACTTTGACAATTCATAAGAATTCATTCTGAAAAGTAAGAAATATACATATGTATTTTTTATTATATATCCTGGGTGTTTTTTATGGGAAGTGTGGATCCCTGTGATTGACTGGTTAATTGCTGCAGTTCTAGCAGTGATTGATAGATGAATGAGCATTACACCACACATACAGAAATAAACCTTCTGCTCTCTGCCTTTTGAGATGAATAGAAACTTTGGAAGTGGTGCTGGACAAAAGTCCTCATATGGCTGCAAAAGCTCACTGAAATCAGAGAGAACTTTTCCCACTGATTTTTTAACACAGGAGCAGTCCAAAATCAGAATCCAAGGGAGGGAAATTTCAGAAATAACATTTTTCTGACAAGTGAGCTCTTGATCAGCTCCATTTTTACAACTTTGTGTGAAACAGCCGAAGGAGAATGGTCTCACATCCAGTCTTGCTGAGAGAAGCCAACACCATTCATGGTATTTTGCAAGTGCTAGGAGCAGTAAAGAAAAAGAGTTAATAATCCTGCCACAATGTACATAGCAGCAGGAATGGCTTTCCCAATGTTATGCCATTTTGGAGTTCCTTGGACACCCTTAACCAGTCACATTTCACCAGGTTTGGGCATAGGTGTCACTGTTTCAGATGGGCAGAACACAGTCAGGATCTATTCCGTTACGAAGGCCTTTCTTTAGTGGTAAAGTCATGGGGAGTTTCGCACTCCAGTTTTTACTAACACTGTTTATTTTGCGTGAATCCCACTGATTTTTTAATGTTGGGTTTGTGTTTTGGTTTTTTGTTTTTGTTTTTGTTTTTGTTTTGTTTTTTTTTTTAACTAAAATGAGTTTATTCCATAGCCAGAACAAACAACTAGGTTTCCTAGATCTGAGCTGGAATAGATTGTTCAGACTCCACTGAACAGATTTGTGCCAGCTGAGATTTTGGATTTTACTACTTAGGCACACCACCTTATCTCTTTATTCAAGTTTCTCTCACCCAGTTCAATAACATTCATCCATTCTTGGAATAGAGCTAGTAGATTTTTTCTTTATTGAAATGTACTGATTAATGAAAACTGAATGCTTTGTAAGATGAGCGTATAAATTTTATCAAAATTATACATAAACAATTACAGATCCATTTCATTTATGCTGAAAAATTTCACTTCACTGTTATGTTCTTCTCATACATTGAGCAATAAACTTTAATTTTTTTGTGGTATGGAAAACTCTTCTGATCAGGCCATTCTAATATTTACCAAATTGCTATTTATTTCCCTGTCACTTAATCACAGGAAACACCTTAATATATTCTCTGTTTCAAGTTAGGATGAAAGAAAGTTCAAAATGTAACAACTTTTTGCAGACGATCTTCTGGGACTTTGAGACTTTCTCCTTTGAAAAGTAAGTTGGTGAAATAAAAGCATGGCATAAGATATTAAAAATAACCTTTATTTATGTTTCATGAAACAGACACTAAGGCTCTCTTCATAGTCCCCGAGCTCCATTTATGGACAGGCTGCACTTATAAGCTCATTAGAAAACATTCTGTGCTTGGTGAAAGTCCTCTGGTTTCTTACTGGAGACTTAGGCCACTGTAAATACAATTACATGAAAATGCATAGAGTACACCATCACATAAAGCTCACTTGTTTGGTTTTGACTCAGTAACGGTAAATTAGTATTCATGATGGACTCTCTGACAAATAGGGTTATTATCAACACATGCTGTAAACATAAATCAGGTGGATATCAATAAAATTGTATTTTTGTTGTAGTCTTGTTTACAGATCTTCCTTTGGAATGCCACATAAATACTCCAAACGCTCTCAGGAAGCTTGCCACTCGTGTTATTAGTTTTCTCTGGCTTAGAGCACTGACACTGATCATTTTCTGACAATGTTTACCAACAACAAAGGTGTCCTATTGATCAAACTTTCTCTCTTTTACACTCCTTTATGCCCATGAATGCCTTACATCACTTTGCCTTGAGCCAAATGGAACTATAAAAACACAGCACGCAGCAAATGATGTAAATAACCATTAAGGTTATAGTTTGATGTTGTGAATGACAGCAACAAATCACTGCAGGAACTTGAAAGAATCAGTACTTTTACATTTCAGGAGAAAATATTAAAAGGAAAAGAAAAAAACCCCAACATTTGTAGTTTCACTTTGCATGTTATGAACCCCTGAAGTCTGGGTTGCTCAGTTTTAGGAGGATGCATTCTGTCAGCCTTCTCATGCTGACTCACACCATAATCTTAGGGAAGAATTATCATAGTGAATTAGTTTATCTGCAGAGAAATGCAGTTTTTGTCTGCCATACGAATAGGACAAGGACTGAATAGCAGAATCTGGCCCAGAGTGATTTGCAAAAGCCTCAGATTGATTTCTTTGAAAGAGCCACATCAGTCAGTTTGTGAAAAGCATGTGTCTAAAACTGCACTCTCAGCCAGCTTGGGGTTTTTCCTTCCATTATACTGACAACATTAGAGACTTTTATACTCCATGATGATTCCTCTTTCTTGGCAAACCATACATTTATCACTCTGCCTTTGGATAGACTTCGTCTAAGGCTATATTTGAAGAAATTTTAGTTTTTAGCAAGCAATACAATAGGAGGTTTGGATGTCCAGAATGGATTCCTCATTTATGGGGTTCGTACTTTTTTTGAACCGTTTTTTGGTTTTGGGGTATTTTTTGTTTCCTTTGAATAATACACTAAGTTCTGGGGGAGGAAATTTCTGTTTGTCAGACCAGCCACTGAAGGACACTTAACTCTGTCAGTCTTCTTTTCACATTTTCTTTTTGCTTCAGTTCTGTGACTCATCAGGTGTGTACTAACAAGCAAGTGACTTTGCACAGGTACCATAAATGTTGTCATTTGAACTTAAGACTTTGATTTTTCCCTGGGATTTTTTCTGACACAAAAATATCTTTTTGGAGACTATTATTTATCACTGCTACCTCATTTGCAAACACCCCAATAGAGGACAGCTTGCAATAACGTTTATGGTTAATCACTTGGGAAAGTTCTTCCCAGAATACAGAGTTTTCTGCATCTGGACTTCAACCTGAAGTAGTCTAACAAGGAATGTGTCTGCTTTCTATTTAATTTAAATTACTACTTGATCAATTTGGAAAAATAGCAAACAAGTACGAAGTATGGTGAAAATATGATGAAGGAAACTCATAATTGGTTGTAATATGTCTGACACTGCTCAATGAGTACACAAAAAAGAGCATGTAGGGAGAGCAGGAAAGCAAAGGGTTTTCTCATACAAACTTTACAGGGACAACACTTCCCTGATTTTTAAGTATCAAGTCTCTGTATCTTGTGAGACATATATTGGTTTGTTGGTAAATAGGAAAGAAGGGACACTGTCTTCTAAAATTATTTTTTTTGCCCCTCAAACAACAGCTAGGAAATTTGAGAGTACAGTGTAGTGGTAGAAGAGTGAAAGATTTTTCCTGCAATTCCAGAGGTATAAGCCAGTCTTTGGGTTTATCCCAAAAAGATCTCCCAGTTAACCTATTTGTAGATAGATACCTGGTTGGGCTGAGTTATCCAAGCGTGAGGAGTGTTACACTGTCTTGATCATCTCCTTACGCACTTTTGACTGTAGAAAATTGAATTACTTAATCAAAAGTCAAATAAGCCACTTTGTTTTTCTGGATTAACTAACAGGGTTGTCTGCTTTTCTAGAAAGTTGAATTGACCCAGATTTGGAAATTAAAATTAAAAAAAAAAAAGGAGTAAAAACTGAACTAAAATATTTGAAATCAGGAAATATGTTTGTATCGGATTTAAGTCCCAGAGGTGGAGTAATACAAAGCTTGAGATTTCACTGGCAGAGCAGCAGCACTGGCATTTCTCTAGCTTTGAATTGTGAAAGTCGCCTGGTTCAGCGCACCCAGTCAGAGATGCACAGGGTGGATCAATGCCAGCCACCAGTTCCCAGCACTCCTGCATTCATGCCCTACTCTTGCCCCTTTCATGGTTGTCACTATTTCTGTGTCAGGAGCATGACTGGCATTTACACAAATTGCTGGTGGAGGAACTGACTGCTGTTTCTTTTATATCGGCTGGGAAATCTCATCACAAAGAGAATGCAGTTGAGTAGCATCCTTTGCTGGAGAAGGGAAGGCATTAATTCCTGCTTTTAAAATATTTATTGCATTATGACATGAAGAGAAAAACTTTGAAATGTAAAAAAAAAAAAAAGTGCCTATAGGAGCAGATTAACATCTCGTCAAATTTTCAAGAAGACCTGTTAGATGCCCAAAGCAACATACCCATCAAACTGCTCACCAAAATCCACCTCTTCATGGTGAGGACATGGCCAGAATAGAGCATGTGCATGATTCTGGACACATTTAATGTATCAATTTAGGCATAGCCCATGATAACAATAAGAAAAATTTAAATTCCTTTTAAGGTCTAGTCTCCAGCACTTGTCTACTTGGCTGAACACAGAACTCAGTGGTTGGTACCTCTGCCCACCACATCAAGCCATCAAATACAGCAGTCTTGCATAGCATCAGCTCTGCAGGAGGTGTGGTATAATCACACCAGAATGGACTTTTCCCCCTTCCACTGGCTACAGATGGAGATGATAGTTGGCAATGGATAGGCCATGGGCTTAGCGGTGGCACATCAATCGTCCGCTCTTTCATTTCATAGTTCTTTCATTTCTGTCCTGGTGAAATGTCCCTATGTTAATTTATTTTTGGATGGATGGGTAGATAGATAGATAGACGGACAGACAGACAGACAGATAGACAGAATCCCATTTTTTCTCTCTTCTTCATCTTACCAAAAATCATGATTCAAAAAAATCCTAATTCTATATATGCATTAAAAATGACACTGACTGTCCCTGGAACAGAAAGGAGAAATAAACTGGAGCATTAAATAAGAACAACTTAGGAACAGAGCTCATCGAGAATTTATCTTAAGAGGATACAAAATGAGTCAATATTATACTGTATAAAATAAGATGATATTTCAGCAAAAAAACAACCTCAGCAAAACAAGTAATTTCAAGCTTCAGAACTTTGTGCTGTCTCAGAGCTGAGAGAGGTCCAGAACCAGAGTTTCTATTTGAAATATTGAGAAATACAAGTAAATAAATACGTGGAGGTCAGCATTCATTTTGCAAAACTGTTAATGGACTGTTTACTGCAATGTCTGAGACAGCAATATGTTATGAAGCTTGAAATGTCTCAGAATGTGTTTTTGACCGGACTGCACTTCCTGATAGGAAATCTGCTTTGCCTTCCCTTTACTTTGCTTAGTCAGTGGCACTGTGATTTTTTATCAAGCAGTTTGACTATAGATGGAAACACAGTTCCTAAGTGCTTAGCTGCTGCACTTTTAGGAAAATAGGGTTAAACCGTCCCTTTGGGGTACAGTCAAACTCTTTCACTGCTATTCAATATGTGGGATAAGCCATTATCTAGATCTCACACTTCTGAGCACGAGATTTGGAGATGTTATATTGAAACTTCCCTCCCCTGCCCACTTCTGTATCATTTTTCAAGGTGTCAGTCACCTTCTGGCTTTCTTTTAAAAGGTAGTATATTTCTTTTTTATACCAGCAGGCAGCGCTGTATTTTAACACCAACTTCTCAATTTCTCTAGGGTCACTATGCCACCTACAAAATATCTGCCGTCTTCAAGGAGTGGCCCGAGAGTGCAACAGCAACCCAAACAAGACTGGGTGCTTCTGGGTGAGAGCAGCCTTGCGTCTGCTTGGTTCAGGGCGCTGATGAACGGAGTGTGCGACAGTCTGCAGATGTCTGCGGGGACATGCTTATTGTCTCTGATCAGGGGGATTAAGCTAAGCCCTGCCTGTGCGTATTCGACTTGTTAGGTTCAGTGTTCTGACAAATCCCCTGATTTCTATGAGCTGGCACCCAAAAGAAAAATGAAGAAGAAGGAGGTCTTCAGTTACATTTTATCTCCTGCATCAGCCTATGCAGTATTAGTGAAGAAGTTCTTGCCAGTTCATACTTACATCCAGGGGGTTGCACTCTGAGTTACCATATTTGGAGAGAAACATTAAATAGGAAAATTGTTAAAAAAAAGCTTTTTTTTTTTTAATTTATTTTGACAATTGCAGTTTCTAAAATTTTAATTATTTGTACTGGTTCACATTTCTCTAGTCAGTGTACTGTATCGATATTTTGTTAAATAATGAAATCAAGTTTTATGTTTCCTCAATACTGACATTCAGCTATTTAATCTTTGCTGAGAAGTGGAAAAGAGTCTACCATTTTTCATGTTAATTATAATGTAGGAGGATTAGCTAAATGCATATTAGCTTCTTTTTTTTTCTTTTTTTTCTTTTTTTTTTTTTTTACTGTGGTACTTTATTAAACCATTTCATTAACTCTTTTAATCTCCTTGTGGAGTTTAGTGAATGTTTTGGTGAACCATTTATCCACTAAAAATGCTGCTTTGGTGTGACTGAAACTATTCACAGCAAATTCAGCAAATGTTTTAAATCTAAAAATGGGGGTTATACTCATATCTACATTTACATTCACACTTATATTATTGAAGAAATGCAGAAATATTGGCCTGGAAGAGGTCTTGCACATTCCTATATCCATCCAGACTTTGCAATTGCTATTAACTGCTAACATTATTTAGAGGTCGTCTGTCTTACACATCTGCTAAATACAGATCTTAAAATACTGCTTAGCATCTTCTAACAGATTTGTCCTGATTGGAAAAGATCAAAAGCCGCAACCAGAAATTAACATAGAGATGTATGGAGAGCATTGCCATTGTCCCACCCCCTTTCAAAAGCAGTGATTGCGTTTCTTATTTCTGGATAGTCTTGGGAAGACCAAATACTCGCCTACTTGGAAGGAAATAAAGCCTTAGCAGTTGGCCAACATGGCTGAATGAAAAAATGTCTTCTGACTTAGGTTCTTACAACCACATTACCTTTACACATCTGAGCAAGGCACATCGATCAGACACCCAACACATTAACATTTAGGAGCACCACTGCAGTCCAGTTAATGTGAATTTTTCAGTGGTCTATCTGAAAAGGTTAAGAAGGACTGGTGCAAAAAACCTGCACCGTTTCCCACAACCTAAGCTAGGTATCAAACAGTGGAAAATATTTCTTCCCACCTGCAGGAATTATCCAGTAGAAGCCCCAATGTTTATGATGCATTTCAGTCTGAACAGAGTGCAAATAACAACCAGCAGTTATGGATTCAAAGTTCCTTTTGTTATGAAATTTGGCTGAAATAATATATTAATAACAATTTCACAGAAAGTCACAATCAAAAAGACAAAATAATAGATCTAAATGGGTGAAGTCTATATTTTATGGAGGATGCTTACAAAGTGTTTCCTGGTGGGACAGGAATATTTTTAACTTAATCTACCGTTTATCCAACTAATCAAAAAATAACAAAAAAGGTCCCTCAGTTGCTTCCACTGACCTATAAAAGGGTTAATATTTACACAGGAATAAGCAGAGCTTCTACTGTGAACGTTGAGGAGAAGATTTCTGAAAGGCTTTGAAAGGCAGAGTTTTCGAGCTCTTTTTGTAAAGTGGAGATTGGCACTCCACTCCTGTTTCTACCTTTGAAAATCATCCCATCGATCCAAAACTCAGAAAATTTTGTACCAGCATTAGAAAAATGCAGAACCATGAGCTTTCTGTGAGTTACATATAGGCTTATAGCTGTCCCTCATTCTGTCCTTCTGTTCAGCTTGGACAATGATCATGACAAAATTCAGAAATCTGATAGGAGGGATATTTCTTGAGCTGGCTGAAGTTTTTCATATTTTCAAGTAATAGGATCATTAAGGATGGTATTCAAGGATAAAGAGAGGCAAGGTTTAGGGAGAGGAAGGATCTTTTATTAACTCAGCTTTATAGTTTGAAAACCAGACATGCTTCAGGCATACAAACCTTTTTCTTGTGCCCTGGAAACTGGTCTCTTTTTATAACTGTATCAGCTAGTTTAATAAAAGATATTGCTTCTCCCTACAAACCTTGTCTTTCAGATTTTAAGACACATTAAAGCAAGTGAGTTCTGCCCTGCTATGAGCATTTCTCAAAATTTTTATTTCAAAGCAATAGTCAGCAAAATGCTTTAACTTCAGCAAGTGATATAGACACACAAAAATGTTGACTTTACATTCCTTTATATCTTTAGCCACTGCATCCCTACTTTATCCTCCTCATGCCTGCTTTCATCCTTCTTTTCTACTGCTGTTACAAAGTGGAAGTACTAATTACATCATCTCTCCACCTTATTTATACAGATTAAAACCAGCAGTGGTATATCTGGTGAGCTCAGTGGGATCTTTCTTAACAATTTCTGCAAATTAAATAATACTTGTTCCTGTACATAGTATCAGTAGTTGAGCTTCACACACATTTACCTATTTCCATTATTTTTATTTAGACATACTTCAAAAATACATTTTTTAAAGCTACCATCAAAAGTATTTTAGAGCGTCACATAAAAAAATGCTTGAAAATTACCAGTGGAATAAATGTCATGAGCAAATGGATTTAATTTCTTTCTGAAGTAAAAATAATTCCAAAATACTTTTCCCCTCTTCTTAACCTATAGTCTGCTATTTCTCTCCAACTCATTGTACTATTCCTGTCCTGCGATTCTCACTTGCCCTAATTATATTTATTTCTTATAGCTGGAGAATAATTATGAGTCAAGTATGTGGGAAAATTTTAATTAATGCTAATTTTACATTTAGATTGTGCCTGTGTACACATATATAAATAATTATATGCAGTTCTGGAGTCACAGGATTTTTTAGCCCAAAAGTAAAAATACCCAGACTCCCAGCCTGGGAATAAAACATCAGCTTGGACAGCTGGAAAGTGGGCATGGCACCATTTAAAATCAGGCAATACAATTCATCACAGGAAAGAGCAGAAGAGAGAAGAAAAATCATTCAGTGGTCTGATCTATGTCACAGGAGTTATACATTTTGTTTTAAAAAGTGTTTAAATAACAATTGCCAGAGAAGCAACACGAATGTTCTCCTTTTGGGAGCCCTGCTCGGTAGGAGATGATAAACTGAGGCACTCTTCTTTTCTGCAGCCCATTCCCCAAGACTTTCCCTGGGTTGTGTCTCTGCTCCACCATGGACTCTCCATTACAGAGTCAATGACTCAAGCTGGACTGGGAGCAGGGTCTGTGGTCCTCTACTACATGTGCACTGACAATCTACAGAGTTAGCCTTTGTGCTTCTGTGCCTGCCTGGTCTTTTCTTCCATGGTATATTTGATGCCCAATGGTAGGATTCATCTGATCAGATGTAGGTGTCTACTATGAGATATTTATTAAGACTTTTTATGATCAGCAAAGAGAACAGGACAATTCGAGGGTTAAACTTATCTTAATTTAAATTTGGGATCTGAAAGTGAAGCTGATGAATTGCACCTTACAAGTGCCTATTTCTCACCACTGCCTATGGTGGGCACCTGAGCTGACTAGCTTGTAGGTAGACGTCTTCCACCTAACCACTTACCTAGAAATATAGATGTAGTACATATCAAATGTACTACACCAGGGGATATTTTCGTGAAATGTTCTGAAAGACATACTTCAATTCTGCCTAAGCAGCATTTTAAACTCGTAAGTGCTCTGTTTGTTCTAGTTTTAGCTAAGTAACCTCCTTATGCACTTCTGAAAATCTTTGCAGGTGTCTGTCCTCACCTTTGAAACTTTGGTTCTTAATACCTTGAGTCCAATTCTAAATTGCTTTTGAATTCCTAAATTGTTAATAAAAATGTTACTCCTGCAACTTATGTGTATATATCATTTTTTATAGATAAATTACTAAGTGCTCCAAGACCCGTCTCATAGAAATGACTTCATCCACCCCCTAATAAAATGGGGATGTCTAAAAACTGGAAGCTGATTAATTCTCATTTCTGCTTAACAGCACTCTTTCTGCTTCTCTTTCTTAAGAAAGCCTTGTTTGCACAAATATCTTTCTTTAGAAAGGCTTCGAAACTGAAATTATATTCATTCATTTTTATTTAAAACATGGGTAGTCAAAGGGAATAAAAATGTATTGCTGTAAATTTTTCTGAAGCGTTATCAAAATACAAAATTTTATTGACATTCTAATGTTGGATAACATGGTAAACAAAAGGTCACAAGAGTATTATGGGTTTTCATTTTTCTAATTTTAGAATAATGACATTCAAGTTTTGGAAAATTTTAAATAGACCTAATTTTTAAACTGTTTTTCTATAATCCTGATTCTCAAAGTGAATTACCTGGAGTTGATTAAAAATATTCCCCATTAAAAGTAGTTATGCTTATTTTATTATAGCACTAATATAGCATAGCCAAAAAAAAAAAAAGCTTCTAGAATACTTTCAATTTTAAAAAGAATCTTGCACAACTGCATAATTGATAATAATTTTATCATTTTTGCCTGAAGGTTACTATTGTTGTAAGAACAATTTCTGTAGTTTGGTTTTGCCATCCCAAAAGTACTGCAAAGGAGGAGCTACAGGGCAGGGAAACTGGAAATTTCCTTCTTTTTTTTTCCCTCCTGCTCCTACACTGCAGTAACTTACTCCCAGGGTATGCCACCAACCTCATTTCTACTGCAACAACACAGAAACGAATGAGTCAGTGTAAAGGGAGGATGACAGCCAGCCGCTGTGCAGCTCAGAGGTACCAGGATCTGTGATCTTTGGAGGGTTAGAAAAAGCATTAGAGAGAGGCTAGGGGAGAACAGAGTATCAACCACAGATTAGAAACACATGAAGCATCATGCAAAAGACCGGCTGTGTCTCTGTGTTAGCGCTGGGATTGGAACAAAAGGCTACGACAGCAACTGGGGGTGCTGATAGACCTGCAGTGCTTACTACAGAAACTGAATCACAAACTTGGAAATTTTGTTACCTGTCCCTGACTGTAACTCCCATCAATCAGCGGCAGGAATATCATATGAACCTGTGTGTATTTTCTGCTTGCATTTGAAAATAATGTATTTATCCTATTCCATTAGCGTATTTTAATAAGCATTGCTTTGGGACAGTATGCCTGCCAATTTATGTTTATGAGACTGTCAACAGAATTTACATGCCTAAGAAAATATGATACAACATTGCCAAAGCAGGGACTGCCTGTCAAATGAGGTTGTCATGGAGAAATGAGACATAGGAAAGCTCATACATAAAGTGGCACACAGAGAATGCCAGGGATTTTTTATTCCCCCTGTTGAGCTCAATAAATATTTATTTCAGTAAAGGAAGGGGTAAAAAAATAATGAAATTATGAGCCATATTGTGCAGTCATTTTTATTTAGGAGAACTTTCAATTCAAACCAGCCCAATATGAAACCACAGCAATAAAGTTCTTGCATTCTGTGTTGTGCTTTCAGAACCAGATTTTAGCAGTTTAAACTTTGCTTGCCAGCACCCTGGCCTGACTTGAAAAAGAGTAAGTCAGGGACTAAAGGGCATTTCTGGAGTGTGCCTTTGGGCTTGTTCATTGCTGACCACTGGAGTGGTTCTCAGGAATATTTGGGAGATGATATTAATTAGGCAGCTCCAAACAGCACTCCGGATTCACACCTGTGGTAAGGTGGCTCAAGAATTTGGAGGTATTTAATGACCTTATTGAACCCTTGCTCATATCAGTACTGAACAATTTGGTATTTGAGAGAAAAATACAAAGACAAATTCTTATTCAGTCTGACAAAGCAGGTAAAGCAGTCTCTACGAGATACTTGCAGTGACACCAACTTGACACGTGTCAAGGAGATAGGAGGTAGCCAAGTGCTCTGGAGTTGTTTCCCCTATCATAATCTTAATTACTCCAGGGAGAAGATTAGATGCTGCTTGTTATTTACAGTTGATTCATAAAATGGTGATTATATAATGAGAGAAAACATTGAGGGGAATATCTCTTCAATTTCCAAACTCTCTTGGTGGAACTAATTCTCCCTAACTTTAACTCGCTAAAAATTTATTATCAAAATCTAAGCTAGTCATCTAGGCTTCCTTAACAGAGAGATGTAGGCTCCTTGAGACCATGGTTTATCATGTTACAAATTAGATGAAATGGCTCATCCCTCAAAAGCTCTTCTTTCCTCCAGTGACAATGAAAGTACCCTAGAGAGAGGCCTGGCATTTAGAGGACTGAATTTCTGAGGATTAGAGGCCACCCTGAGCAAGGGCTGATACTTACTGTGTGGACATGGACTTGCAGTCTGATTTTGTGTTCTTAATTCGCTTCATCTTCAAAGAGATGAAAGACCAGTCTGCAGCTGCTTTCTTTTGTATCCAGGGCAAATCGAACTGCTGATGCCCTCTACAGGGGGCCTTGGACAAGCAGCAAAAATAGCTGAATCAACATGGAAAAAGGAATAAAAATGTGCCATTGACCTGGACCATCCATAAATAATTATGACCTATTCTTTGTGGACTTCAAAAGCTACAGCTATTTCCCAGGCACTCTCCACACATCTACGGGTATTTTTGTATCCAGCCCAACAACCAACTATCAACAAATCACTACGGTAATCAAATACATTTGCATTTTCCTGCACCTACCTCCTATACAGTTGTGCCAAATGAAATTCATGTGTGCAAACTGGCAAAAACTGTCCAACACTTGCAGGCCGGATAAGTTAATATTTTCCTTTTTTGAGGTTGAATACACTCCTCTGTATGAATCTATGCATTTTTCATCATAATTAGTTTCATTACATAACTAATCAACAAGTTGTTGTAACCTGTAAGAAATATAGAGCAGTTTATCCTGCACTGTGTAACTTTTGCAAGATGTAATGGTATGCTAGCAAATTATAAATACACTAGAATAATTTATTTATTATATTCCATTAGTGTATTTTAACAAGTATTGCTGTGGGACAGTATGCCTGCCAATTTATGTTTATGAGGCTGTCAAGATAATTTACATGCCTAGGAAAATAAACAGCATTGCCAATGCAGGGTCCGCTTGTCAAATAATCTTGTCAGGGAGAAATGAAACACTACCGAGCTGAAGAGTAAAGCGTATTCATTATTGCTAGCTACACAGATTCTAGGTGACACAATGAAATACATTTATGCCATTTTTCATGTATCATATGAACAAAAAAATGAGGGAGTGGGGTACTTCAGGCTGCCATATATTGTACTGAACAAAACAGATTTAGCACTCAATCACTCTTGTTTCTTCAAAATAATAATAATAATAATAAAAAAAGGGATACCCAGGTCCCAGTAACATTAGCGGGTAAAATAAAATGTATTATTCATCTGGAAAACTGAGAATGCTACACAAAATCATGACTACTTCACAATGGTTAAGCTGAAATAAAATAGCTGCAGAGCTGTCTAAGGCTGAAAAAAATTACTGGGAAGAGTTCATTCAGGAGTTCTGACTAGATAATTATTGAGCTGCACTGACAAACTCTACACTTCCCTGCCAATTACACCTTCCGGGCCATGGCTTTTAGAATAATTTAAAGCAGTGAGATTTAGAATCTCGTTCTCATAATTCCCCACAGACAGCTAACCCTGTGTTTCCTTCTTCAGGAGAAAAACCCCACACTGAAACTTTACTCGCCTCCAAATTCTCCCTAAGCATGAAACTGCCCTTGGAAACAGCCTCAGAGATGAAATGTATCCAGGAGGAAAAAATGACCCCAAAGCAGAGAAATGAAACTCCCACTAAAGTCTTGAGAATGATCACTGTTACTGACAAGCAGTAAGAATGACTTCAGAGAAAAATGGTCAAGAGGCATACAAAGGGGGGTCAGTGTTTATCAAAAGGCTGTAAAGGTATTCTTATTTACGTGGAGAGATTGCCTGTACACAGATCAAGCAGTTCAGACGTGAATAATCTCTACAGTGCATAGCACAGAACCTGGTGGCAGCCAATGGTATGAGCAGAAGCAAGGAGCCAGACAATAAGTGCGCAGGTGATGAATGAAGAATGGGGATACGGCTGAGAATCACGGGAGCGATGATAATTCAGTACCAATGAGTTAAATTAGAGGGGTATAAGATGAAACACTTAGCTGGCTCAGATACGTATATGCACAGAGTGCGATGAGTCAGGTGGCTGCTGTACGGAGAGTGCTGCTCAGGTGGGGCCACGCCGGCTGCAGCACTGGGAAAAGAAGGTGAGTTGTCCACAGGGCTCACTTCACTTGCCTTTCCCACGAACAGACGCCATAAATTGAAGCACTTGATACCCTAAAAGTCTGGGGCCAAATGGATCTGAAACTGGCCTAGCCCCTCTACTGCAGTCTCCATCTGAATAACCCTTGCGTAGGGACAGTGCTCTACCAAAGCCAAGAGACTCCAGCGAGGAAGGCCCACAATATAATCTGTGCAACTATCCTTCCTGTACTTGTAATAGATTACAGGAAAGACAGCAAAAAGATGTTTTAAGAATCTTTCCAAGCTGAAGTTTTGCTAGAGGTAATGTATAGTCATTTTATAATGATGGTCTGGTAGATCCATCAGTGCGCTGGCTTTTAAGATGGCAGCTGCACCCTTTTGTTGACAGCTGTATTATATAGTTAATGTTTGAATAGAAACCTTGCCTCCAGAAACAGATGGCAAGACATACACAGACTTTAATGGAACTAGGCTGCCTTTCTTTCTTTCTTTACTACTTTCTTGATAGAGGTATAAAGCCTACCAGCTAATAGGTTGCATTGAGACAGATTTTCGTAGGATCGTATGAGAGGAGTTAGTTACAGGTTAGAATAGAAACCAAAAATTTTGCTTCAAACTTTGCTTCAAACAAACTTTAAAGGTTTTTTAGATCCCACATACAGAAATTTGGATGGATGAATTTGCTATAAGGAAAAAAATAGTGAATGAAAAAAGAATTAAACAAAAGATAGTCTTGCTCTCACCCATTTCTGATTCCTAATGACAAGCTTCAAATCATATTTTAGTGCAAGCCTATTTTTGGAAACACAAGTAAAGGTCTCAAAATAGGAATGAACCAAATGTCCAGTGAAACCAATGGGGATCTGGAGTGGGGCTGAAATAACAGCAGTGGAGTCAGGTACTGTATGGAGGTGATACAACATAAAATCATAGAATCACAGAATAGTTTAGGTTGGAAGGGATCTTTAAAGATCATCTAGTCCAACCCCCCTGCCATGGGCAGGGACACTTTCCGCTACACCAGGTTGCTCAAAGCCCCATCCAGCCTGGCCTTGAACAATCCCAGGGATGGGGCACCCACAGCTTCTCTGGGCAACCTGGTCCAGTGTCTCACCACCCTGACAATAAAGAATTTCTTCCTAATTTCCAGTCTAAATCTACCCTCTTTCAGTTTAAAACCCTTGCTCCTTGTGCTATCACTACAGGCCCTGGTAAAATGTCTCTCTCTGTCTTTCTTATAATCCCCCTTTATATATTGAAAGGCCACATGATCTGGACCCTGTAGCAGGGTAAGTAGAAGCAAGATAAATTGCATACAGAGGTAATGGTGTGATTAATGGGGGAAATATTTTCACAAGAAAACTGGAGATAATTTAAGGCAGGCACCAAGTAAGATTTGTCCAGAATTCTTCCCAGTACACATCAGTCCTGCTCCATAATAACCTCTGCAATTCCAGCACTGGGCCTCTTGAGCAGGTGCTTCCAATTGTGTGGCAATTTCTGATTTGAGCTGTTATCTATAAGAAATTGCATCTGGCTTTCTTCATAGCACTCTATCACATCACCACATGTTTCTCTGATTGATTTAATTAACACTTTTCTCTAGCTCTCTCCCCTTTTTGTAAGCTTCCATCTATTTATTTATATTTCCCCCCAGATTGTTGACTCTTGAGTTGTGTAAAATATTTTAAGATACATTACATCTAATGTAAAAATAACACAAATAAAGTTGCCTTTAACTTCTCAGGCACATATATACCCTATTTTAATGTGGCCATTTATGCTGCTGTGTAATACATCTTCATAGTGTTGGCTTAATCGCGAATGACAAGTGTTGAAAATGTAATAAAGACAGGGACACATTAATCCATTTTGTATGAAAATGTGAAAAGGTAATCAGATTCTGAATGGCTGTATGCTTTAAAAATATACTGGCTGAGATTTCTTTTTCCATTCGGGATTCTCACCAGAGATTCTGATTAGAAAGATTTCAGTATAAAATTGCCTTAAAATATTACTATTGTGCCAAAAATGCACTGAGGAAGTTTTATAAAATGAGAGATGAATCTCAATCAGTAATGTGATGACCCCAAAGCTTCTGAAACACTTTAAATAATCAGAGAAGTCTGTATTCCTTTTCTTTTTAGAGAATCTTATACACCTTGCCCATGGGTAGAGATGCAGGGTCTATCATTATCATTTCTGTTTCTGAATATCCAATGCTAATTAAATAATTATTGTTAATAATTATTCCAGTCTCCACAGGCAGCCAGGGATACCTTCATGCAAAAATGTGTCATCTCCTTTTTTTTCTCCATAAAAAACAAGAAATAGGTGGAAAACTAGTATTCTGTTCAAAGGGTGCTCTTGCAGCATGTTGTTCCCCATCTGTCACTGCGTAGCATGCATTTCCCATGCCCTAGAGAATCTATGCAGCCTGACATAATGTTTTTTTTTTTTTTTTTTTTTTTTTTGAGGAAGAAGAACCAATTCTTTGCATTTTTGTTACTTTTTCCCTTCAGCCTATATGGAGACTAAGGTAGTAGCTTTGAGATCATTTAATTATACTAATTTGCCTCTTCAAACAACTGTCTAACCTAGGCTACAATCCAGTCATCTGTAATACTTTAAGATCCACTTCATCAAATTTGGTAGCTCAAATACTGGCACTTAAATCCATTCAGTGGTAGTATTTAAAAAGTGTCTTCCCACAGGTAACTTTTCTCGTTCCATAGCTATTTCCCATTCTGTGTAAACCGAACATCTCGCAGACCAAAATTATGTTTCGAAATGAAAGAACTTTTTAATTGTGAACATTCTCTGTTCAGGCTCTAAATGAAATGATGAAATCCACAGAAGTCTGCATGAAACTGAAAATATTTCTGTAGTTATTTAACTTTGAGTAATTATAGTTCAATGTCATCTTAACTCTTGAGCAAGAGACAATGATCTGACTGCATGACTGAAAATGTAGCTTCTTATAGCACAGTATCGTTGGTATAGTTTATGTGGCATATTTATCTCTTTATGCTTGTTTATCAGTTTGAAGTATTTTAGCTGCAAAACATCAAGGTCAATTTCTCCGATGCTTTACACAGTTTACTATAGGGCCTCAAGCAGAGCTGATGGCTCTAGACATCCTGCCTGTGAATTATAGCGATTTAATAATTTCAGCAATCTTGCACTTACTGTTTCATTATTATTTCCAAAATAACTGAAAGAGTTCAGCACATGTCTTAGACACTTTTGTTCCTGCATGAAGCCTAGTAAAGTATAAAGTCTTTTGAGCATATGAAAAGCATTTGCAACATATAAGCAAGAAGTATACCTAAATGTGGACTGGAAAGGAAAATGATTAGAACATTTCCCACAATCCCTTGTAAATTACATAAAATCAAGAATTGGCCCTGTCAATCATTTTTCATTTAACACTTTCAATTAACTTGAGATGCTGTAGGATGCCACTTTAAATTATCTACTTAATAGAGTGGGAAGGGGAAGGATTGGCTTCCCGCTGTGGCTAAGGCAGTCCGAAACCAAAGTGAATTCAGCTCTACCTGCAGAGCTCCTCTGTAACCTAAAGCTGTTTGTCTTGCAGCAGAGCTATAAAGGAAGGATGATGGCGGATCACCTCCTGCAGAGATGGGTCATGGCCCTGCTTCAGTGGGTGTCTCCAGAGAGTTCCTGTACTATTAGTAGCCTCCTACGCCAAGCGTAAGGGAATCCATTTCAATCTTTGCTGGCAGCATAGTTTGTGGCATTTTCTCTAAACTACGATTCTGTCTTAACCTCTATCTTGTTTCTTGTTAACCAATGTTTTAATGAATAACACTGAGACTATGTCCATATTTGTGAACTACAGTAATGGCATTTCAGGATTAACGGAGATGAGAGCATTCATTTATCTTCCATGGTGATTGTTTATACAAGGTTTTTCAGAGTCACAAAAAAGGTTATAAATGAAGGAGAACTGGAACAGTACCTCTGGAGCTCTGCTTTGTAAAGAAACTTTGAGTAGAAATGAAAATGTCACATTCATGCACAGTGCATTTCACTCTTTTCCCCTTTAATTTCTAAAAAAAACCCCTCAGCTTTATTATAAGGGTTAGCACAGTCTATCATACATTGGTAAAAACCTTAGATAAATGCCAAGCATAAAGTTCTATGAATTTTTTTGACGCACTGAATCTTTTATGTCCTATGTTATAATATTGGTGCTTCTTAGGAAAAATGAAATACAGCAATTGTTGGGGGCAAATTCTCACCTTCTGCCACGCAGGGACATGTGGTTTTGCCTCCTGTAGTTCTAGACTATTTCAAAACAGACAGATAATACGCAGAGTCCAGGTAGATACAGATCTTTCCACAGTAATTCGTAGGAATGCCCAAGACAATAGGAGCCACCAGCATGTCAGGGTGCTTTGAACACAGTGGCATCATGATAAGAATATCTAGCTACAGGGTTAGAGGAGTAATTTTGTACCTCATTTTAGACTAGGGCTGAACAATACTCTTGTGAAATCTGTATGTTACATGTATACTTGTGTTTTGGATCAGGACATAGATGGTTTCCACATGAAATGCTTCAGGCCCGCCATGTATGTAACAGCTATATGTCTCAGTAGATATATGTTGGTAGGTACAGAAATGCATTGGCTTTAATCATGC
This sequence comes from Himantopus leucocephalus, assembly GCA_003993805.1. Classification (NCBI taxonomy): domain Eukaryota; kingdom Metazoa; phylum Chordata; class Aves; order Charadriiformes; family Recurvirostridae; genus Himantopus; species Himantopus leucocephalus. The sequence goes on along the minus strand of RSEF01000003.1, from coordinate 81,948,774 downwards.
TAGATATGAAAGTCAGCTAAGCCTTTGAAATATTTTTTCTTCCTCTGGAGGACGATGAAGATAGGTGGCACACAGACCATTTAGTCAGGTTTGCATTTATAATACAGGCTCGTGTATAATATAGATTGAAAATTGCAAGAAGTTGCTGTCCATTCCCAAGCTGAGACACGATACTTGTTTATGTAAGTGCCCTCCATCCAGGTCCATGAAAAATGGAACAAGGTGACCTTTCATCGCTTTTGGGGCACTTTAAAATTATTTCTTCTGCTTTGCATCCAAGTAGTTAGAGGCAGTTATGGTGGACTAGATTCATTACTAAATGCAAGTGTCTGCTTCTGAGTTTGTTCTCCGGCCTTTCTTAGTAAAGGAGACAAATAGGCACTTCTGCAAAAGATCTTTCTCTTCCCAAAGCAGACATCTGAAACTTGTCCAAGTGAGGCTGTTTTCTCTCCATTAGCACAGAGGAAACCCAGGGTCATTAATACATGTAAGCATCTACAGAGACCTAAACTTAGGGGAGATGAAGCTCATTCCATGCATAGCTAAGGGAGTGATAATTAGCAAGTAGTATCCCAATAACAGGAAGATGAAAGTAGATACTTAACATGAGTGACTGAAGTCTCTTTCAGTGTAACCAAGCGTATTGTAAACTGGTGGTGGTACAAGGCAGTTTATGAAATCTGCTGTCATAAGCACACTGTTATCAGTGTTTAAACAGATGTATAGATAAACATCTAGATGGGCTATAACCACATCTCCTGCTGCAATGTTATTATATTGTATATAATACATATATTATATATCATCTGCAGGCAGATTCTGAGGAAGGAAAAAGCAAGGCTGCAAGAAAAGTCTGCCTTCTCTAAACTCTGCTGTTCCTTCTAACAAATTGTGGCTCCTCCGTGGTTCCTTTAAAGACAATAAATGAGCAAAAAACCCCAAATCTATTTTGACTAGTAATAAAAATATGAAAGAAAACTGTGGTTGTGAGCCTGACTCTTTCAACTGGGATAATCTGATAGGTGGCATTTTATAAAATAAAGTTGGGTTTACAGTGACATAATATCAGCTTGGAATTCTCAATGTATTTCCAACATTTTTCTCTAGATGAATATGCCTTCTATAACTTTATATGTTTGCAGTGTAAAGCCTCATTCCAGCTCCCAGTCCAGGTGGGTGCAATCCTCTTACTAACCTATGTGTATGTCTTGGGTACTATAGAGGCTCACAAACACCACTAGAGGTTTATATTTAAACAACTGAACCGATCTCCTAGCATGGCATTATGTTTTCAGATTAAGTTATCGAGATGTTGGTATCTAAATGACAGGTACTTAAGGCAGCACTGATACAGCACTTTATTCACCTCCCAAAGCACATGCCTCTAGCGCCATTTGAGACATCTTGTGCCATGTAGAGCTCAGACCTACAAAGAAACATGTAGATATGGCACAGGAATTACAGGACACCTATAGCCACCTGGGCTGGCATCTGGAGACCAGCAGAGACAGCCTAGGGCACCTTCCATGGTATTAGATCTTTAGGTAACCAAATCAAGCCCTAGGTAGTATATTTAATGGAGTTTACAGAATTATTCAGACAGCCCCACAGTCCACTCATGGATGGTCAGCTGAAATACTTCCAGTTCAGCTTTGATGTCTAACTTTTGAACATGCCAAGTTAATTAAGAATGATGTTACCAGTGTTGTTTCAGCTGGAGGATGCCCATGTGTTAAAGAAGATCTTGGCTACATACCATGGTTAATGCATAGTATAAGCTTCCATGGGGAAGTGCATGTCAGCCACAATAATGGAATGAACTAGATGACAAATGAGTAAATAAGTAACTGCAGTTTGGTTGAGCAGAGTCTTCCAGCCTCTGACACTGTTATATACTACCTGTGTACACTTTGTACACTGCTTCATATTTTATAAGGTAACTGTCACCCTGGTCTTCCTATCAAGCTTGGGTATCACTAGCTGCTCTTTAATTAAGCTACAGTAAGGATAAGTTAGAGAAAAAAAGAGAGTTTAAGATTGAGAGTAGAAATGTTAACAGTATTAAATTCAGTCAAGTAGACAAAACTGAGTAGACAGAGCAAATCAGTTTAAAATGATCCACAAATAACAGAATTTTTGTTTGAATCCGGCTCTGTGTTGTCTTTAAAGCCACTTCTGCAATATGTACAGTATTTAGCTACCATGACAAAACAACATGTCTTCTGCTCTGACTAGAGCTACTTGTGATCTTGAAGGTTTTTATAGAAAACACTGGAAAAGCACTAATGCTTATTTTCAAAACGTGTCACCTAGAAGTAGATATTTCAGTATCAATAATTACATCTTATAATTTAATAAATAGCAGCTCTTCTAGATGACTTCTAATTATAGTAAAAAATGTAAATTCTATTTCTGTTTACTTGAATCACTTAGGACTAAAGGGTTATAGTCTTACATTAGTACCTTATTCTACAAATCATCCCACTGATTACTTGTAGATACATCTTCCACTGAGTACACTCATCAACATTGCTACTGAATCAGAGAAAACAGGATTAGAAGGGACTTAGAGGTCATTCAGTCCATTTTCTTGTCTCAAGCCATGATCCGCTGTACTTAGAACAACCTTGACGGATGAGGGAGATTTTACTCTCTGCAAAATCTCTTTCAGTATTGCTTATTTTTATAATTAGAAAATGTTTCCCTCATGTTTAAACTAATTTTCCTTTACTTCAGTTTAAGTCCACTGCTTCTCATTGTACAATGGACATAGAGAAAGCTCATTTGTGTCTTTTCCTCTGCCATTTGTTGTTTAGATTGTTGAAGACAAGTTATCATCCCTTCTTTTCTTTTTTTTTTCCCCTCTTTTTTCTAAAGAAAGCAATCTAAGTGCCTTCAATAGGTCAAGTTTTCTGGTCAGACCCTAAGTGCATTAGTAGGTCTGAATTGCTCTGAGCAGCCCCATCAGGCTGACCCAGGAGTATCACATCAGCATGGAACCCAGCCCCTGCCTGGCATGGTGCAGGCAGGTCTGCATCCTGCCCTATCCCCTGCTCATCCTGACTTGTTCACTCGACTTCCCAGGTTAACCTCGGACATTTTGCACTTCTGTAATTCTCACCAAACTCTCAGTGGAGAATGTTACTCCCCAGAGGTGGCCCTGCTTGCATATTGCAGGACTGCACCCAGGTCAGCTAGGCCACTATCCTACCTGTGCTATGGTCACCCTTGGTCCCCAGCTTGTCTTCCCTTATGCAGTCCTGTTCCTGCTACTCCCTGATAGAAACATTTTGTTCCCCTCCTATTGGAACTATCTTGAATTTTTGGGTTTTCTTCGTTTTTTTTTCTGAGATTTATCAGGATCATTTTGTATTCTAGTCCTTCCCTCAAATCTTGTTGCAGCCCCTCCTAGCTTGGTGCTGATTAGTAATTAAATAAGTATACACTTCATGCTTTTGAAATAATTAAGGGAAATATCGAGTGGTGGCAGACTGAAGACAGACCCTGTGAAATTCCACTTACGGCATCCTTCCAACTTGGCAGTGAACCTTAATAGCTACTCCCCCAGTATGATGTTCTTCCCTTCCAGCAGTGCCATATTTCCTTAGCTTGTTTAAGAGAGACCTGCTGAAGTTTAGCCACATGATCTCTGTTTCTTCTCACTTTTTTCAGGAAAGCTCTTAACTTCTCACAGGAGGAAACTGAATAGATATGACACGATTTGTTCTCAGCTGTTCTTCATCTCCTTATAAGCATGTACCAGCTGTATACAAGTAGTTCAATTATTTATTCCAGTATTTTCACAGGAACTGAAGGTCAGCTGCTAGGTTACTCCTTACACCCATTAAAAATAGACAATACATTTTCCTTTTCTGGGCTTCTGAAGCCTCACTAGTCCTTATGAGTTCACAAAGTTGCTGACCCTGAGACTGTTTGAGTCAGTACCATAAAGTGAATTTCATCAAGCACAGACAGTTCAAAGCATCTAACTTATCTAGCTGCTCTCTAATTGGCTCTTCTAACTGCTGTTCTGGCCTGAGATTTTACCCCTTGTCATTGATGGTGACGTAATGAGCTGTCTGATGAACACTGTTATTGTCAGTGAAGGCTGAAGCAAAAAAACTGCAGTAAATGCTTTGGCTTTTCTTTGCATCACCTATTGATAGCTATCTCTCCTTATTAAGCACCATATCAACACTTTGCTTGATCTCCCTCTTCCTTGGTAACATATTGCACTTACAGAGGATTCCTGTTTTGTTATCATCCTTGCTAGAATACTTGCTACGTTTTTCCCTTTTAAATGTAGGCTTTTTGGCATCTAATAGGAGCAGACTGCTATTTCAAGGGTGCTAACTGGGTTATTTGAGTATCTGAAGATCCTGCTCAGGTGCTTAAATGCAGATTTACATCTCCAACTTTAAACTTTGAAGTCTGAAAATGTTGGCTTATGTAAAGAAGTATCACATCCACTTAACTGCTTTCAGCAACAAAATAGGAGAGGGGGAGAAAAAAAGACAAATACTACATCCAATTTATCAGACCTTCAATCTTTTTAAATGTTGTTGTTTTCTTAATTTAAAAGGAATAAGCTCTTTCTTTTAATGCTTTTGCTAATTCTTCCAATAAAATACTAATTTCTTTTCCTTTCACACATGTAACAGTCAGAAGCTTATTTCTTGATTTAAAATTAAAGCAATTACTTACTGCATTATTTCCTTAATAAAAAAGCTTTAAATTACCTCCCAATTTGGAGTGCCTCAGTGGTTTCTACGAAGTGGTTATCAATGGTGTCTAGCTTCATTTCCACTGCAAAATAGAAGAATCTTGTTAATATTAACTCATCCTTCTCTTTCAGACATTCTGAACAGATTTAAATGATTTTTTTTTCCTTTTAAAATAGGGAGAGAAAGAATTATCTTATGCTTAGGGCTACAAACTAGGTTTCCAACAGAGGTAACTCCACATGGCTTCTGTATGGGAGTGCTTCATGACCAGAAACAAAATACTTATGGCCTGTCCACATAAACATTATTTCTCTGAGCTGCGTAAATGCAAAGGTACTCTGTTATAAGAGTTACTTAAGAAAATTACTGATTCCATGCACTGCAAACTCTATTGTGCAGACATTACGTTATTCATCTGTAAAGATCTATTGGGATTCATTGCATGCATAGAGATTCTCATTATGTGCCAGAGTAGGACCATATTAAATGATGATGCCTTATTTCAGCTGACGTTGGTACCGCTTATACAAGGAAATTTTATAAGGATTTTTATATTTGTTATTGTTATATGTAATTTATGCCACTGGATCCAGCCTTTCCCATTGATATATAATTCCAGCTTGTTTTCTTCATCCTCTGTACCAATCACACTACAATGCTGTGCCACATCATGCCAGAGAATTTCATGGGGAGTGTAGAAATGACATCAAGTGGCACAAAGTCTGGATACAATCACCAAAAATTTTGCAATGTGATAAAGGATATATATTTTTTCTCCTCTCAATTCACATTTCATAGATAAAGAACAATTCTGATTTATGTTCCAAACATATGAAAGAAACAGGCACCCAGGCTGTTTAACTCCAGGCTGAAACATTAAGTAAAGTCATAAGCAATGGATAAGAGGATCCTATAATGAATTGCACTGGGCTCAGTTCCACATCCACTTCTGATTCCTGCACAAGGCAATCATCATGTGCAACTTCCTTCTTTTTATTGTTCTGGGGCAGGGGGAAGAAAAAAGGAAAAAAAAAAAGAAGGTGTAAGTAAGAAAAGGTCTAAAAATGAAATAAAATATAACGTCATGGCTAACCTAGATATACATGCTAAAACTGATATATATTGGATATAAACATAGAATTGAAGTCTCTCATATACATTTTAATGCACTAAAAATAACCAAGCATTTAATTGCAAGGGCAAGACAGAAATTATTCATTAAAAATATTTTTGAGGATTTGAAATGCTTTTTCCCAAATAGTAATCATTATACTAAATGAACAATTTTTTTTCCGTGTATTGATATCTCACAAATCAAATTTTTCAGTTCTGGGGTTTGGAGTTGTTTTTTTTCAGTGGAAGGGAGCAGCCGCAAAAGTGAAATTTTACATTTCTTGATTTTAAAAATATTGCTGGAACAATTGTTGATAGTGACCATTTATGGCATCATCCTGTGGGGCTTTTCTACACCTGCAGACAAAGGTGTGGTATTGCTCCTATTTCAGTCATACTAAATTTTCATAATGCATGAGAGCCACAGGTCAGTGCTCCTCAGCAATCTCAAACAGCCAAACACAGGGAAAGCGAGTGAGCAGCTATTGGAACAACAGATGTGACCCATTTCTTACTACTCTTGGGGGTGAGCCAATAGACTGAGACTGAGGAGGTGCATCTATTTTTTTCCACAGTTATTCATCAGTATTTACCTTCCACCTGCACACACAGTAAAAACACTCAACCAGTGAGTCTACGTGTTGGTTCTGCTTTACTTAATCTGACATGTACCGGATGTATTTGGAGTTCAGGGGATAACTGATTTTATAGGGAAGGGACTTTTGGCAAGGCCAGAAGGTGAATTTCAGTCAGTGTGAATAAGAGAGTCTGTAAACACTTTAATATTATTACTATGATTATAATTAAATGCATCAAATGCTTCCAGAAGCTTTGATTTCTATCTTTTCAATGGCATTGGGGACAAAATACGTCGGTGAAGAAATGTTTCTATGCAGGACATGGATGACAATTTACAGGCATTCCATATTCTTCAGCAGAGCTCACTAGGTGAAAAGTTTTTGACTATGACTATTCCAGAATATGCCTTTAATAGCTAGATCCCGACTTGTACAGCTTTTTGAACAGGAAATTATCTGGAAATCAATGTTATCTGTGATGAGAAAATAATCGGTATCAATAACAACTTGGTTCCACTCACAAGCTTTCTGCTAGTTTACTCAGCCTGAGGAGCAGCCAGACTTCAGGAAGTCATAAGGTGCATATCGTAATCATCCTGCAGAGAAGATACACATCCCACCTGAGTGTACTGAAGAAATGGGGCAAGGGAGGAGGGAGAAGTCCAAGTGCACTTCACAGTCAGAGTATGGCAATTTTTCTCAGGAGTCCTGAAAGTTTAGAGTGTGTATCATGGTCTTGGGTAACCCAGTGTCATTTCTGTCCTTCCTCACCACAGCAATCCCAAATAGATTGTTTCTTTCCAGAGTCAAGGAATTGAGTTATCCACTTATCTGTGTATAAACTGCACATCCAACCCCAATGTCATCCAACATGACATATCTCTGACTTGGGTACTGCACTTACATGTCCACTAGACCAGATTGCTCAAAGCCCCATCCAACCTGGCCTTGAACACTTCCAGGGATGGGGCATCCACAAGTTCCCTGGGCAATTTGTTCCAGTGTCTCACCACCCTCATAGTGAAAAATATCCATTCTAAATCTATCCTCTTCCAGTTTGAAGCCCTTACCCCTCATCACTTGCTGCCTCTCATACCCCTTCCATTTGCTGCATCTCATACCATCACTTTGCTTACATTACCTTACATTAACTTTTTGCTACTTCTTGTCCTCCATCCCCTTTAACAGAAGAAATTGTGCATTTAACACTGTTCAGTGCAAGACGATACATTGATTCAGTAACAAACATTGTCTATCAAAGTTTGCTGCTGTGTTTCTGAAATTTTAGATGCTGCTACACGCAGCCATGAAGGTGGCCAGCCAGACCTTCCTCACTCCCTCAGGAGTCGGTGTCCAGGTGATACAACTTCTTAATGGGAGAGTGGCTGCAGCACTTCAGATGTCTTCTGGGTACATCTCTTTCTCTTGTAGAGTGGACTGCATTAAATAATACGGTCAGATGAGTGTGGTGTATAAAGCTTGATGATATAAATATTGCATTAACAACCTATGAAAGGCTTTTCTGCAGAGCTGGAAAGGAGTACAAAGCAGCTATAAGTACTTTTCTAGTTTTCTGGAAGAGGTGCGCTGAACTGAAGATATGTGGGTTTTCCAAACTTTAAGTGGAAAACATAGGTCCTAAAAACTCATTCGTTGTTTGTCCTCTCTGAAAAGAGGGAAATAGACTTTAAAAGCAATGCCATTGATTCTTTGTTATAGTGTAGGATTATGAGATGCTAGCCATGAAAAGCCAAAGCTCGTTTCAGCACGTATTGAATTTATAATCAATAAAATAATTACTTGATTCAATCTAAGGTACTAGGTCAATTAATTATATTTAAAAAAATATTTCTGGCTTCGAGGATTGTTTTACCTATATTGCATAGCAAAGTAATGATATAATTAGGAAGAAATTAATCACTCTGGCAAGGTAGTTTTCCATTTGCATTGAATGGATAAAAAGTAGAACAAACGTGTATTTCAGTCAGGATCACTTATATACATTTTTGCACACCTAGCTAGACTAATCAAGACTAACCACCATTATGCCCATGTCACAGGGAAAAATTTACATTGTCTAAATCAGACCAGGATCGAAGCAGTTTATTGAATTACTAATGGCATGTAATTAATTGGCAATCAGTGAACTATACATTCAGGATCAATAGCAGCAATGCAACACATAAAACATAATACTACACACCTACAAAATGTTAATATGTATAGACTAATTTCTAAACATCCTTTTAGAAGTAATCCCAAAATTTATAATCACATATGCACACATTCATTTACACAGTTACATAAACAGACCCCCCCTACACACACCTCACAGGCCATGCAGATTACCAGCATTACCCTCTCTTTGGGGGGGGGGGNGGGGGGGGGGGGGAAGTCCCTACTCGCATGCTCCTCCCGTGGTAGATGCGGGTAATCCAACTGTATGTGTGCCTGTGCTGCTCCCTGCAAACCCCCTGGCCCATGCAGGGCAGAAACCCCCTGCGAGGCCATGGGAACACATTTAGGTGTCCCTGCTTGCTGTCCCTCACTGGCTGGGTGCTATTTCCCCCGGTGTCCCAGGGGAGGATGCTCAACCCAGCCTGTGGGTGGTGCTGCAGGGTGACTTCTGGCAGCACCAAACCAGGTTTAACCTACTGCTCTGTTTTGGTGTCTCGTATCTTCAGCCTAATGACTGTAGCATCAGCTCCAGGTAGACTCTGACTATTCCCATTTACACCTGACTAGACTGGTATAGTCACGGAATCACGGAATTTTCAGAGTTGGAAGGGACCTC
>RSEF01000003.1:81855128-81939465 GCA_003993805.1 Himantopus leucocephalus | reverse complement strand
GCAATAACATCTGCCAGCTCTCTCAGCACTCGCGGGTGCATTCAGTTGTGTTTAAATTCACGCATTTCTGTGTTGTTGATCGAATGACTGTTCATTCTATTCTTTATTTTATTTCTTTTTACAAGACCAAAATTTCATACACTGTATTCAAAAGGTCAATCCCTCATTCTGAAATTGCTTATGGCTGTTTTTTCCATTTTTTTTTAAAAAAGGTCTTTCTGTCTACCTTATAAGCGTTTCTTACTAAACCAGGCAACAGCTGCTTCAGCTTTGTTCAGGTTTGGCAAACTGTTTTCTAGTCTCAGCACTGAACTGCATGGTGTGGTTTCATCTTTGCGGACTGGCTTCGGGCTCACATAACCAGTCCCCATAGTACAGCCTGCTGCTGATGGTAGAAATAGGAGAACTGTGTGGCAAGAAGTGAAGAATTGAAAACATTTACTTTGCTAACGTTTTGAAACACACATTCACCTTCACTTGAAGTTTTCAGAAAAAATTATAAATCTGAAAATTTTGCACAGGCATTAGGATTCCCCCTTCATGAGATTACACTGAGATAACAAAATAAGACAAAGGAAACTCATAAAACTAGGAATGAGAAAACTAAAGAAAATTTTCCTACAGTTTGGCATCTCTTATCGACTTTGGTGTTTAAGAACATATGGACTTTGAATGGAATTTTTCTACAACTTCAGGCACTTCTAGTGGCTGTATTTTGAGAGGATTGGCTACTGTCTAAGAAGAAATAACTGTACCCTGAAGCATTTTTCTAAGTGGCAGCATGTGAGAGATTTCTCTGCTCTACCTAGCTACTATATTTAATTAAACTTGGAGGAACTTCATATGTCTGAGATGCTTATTTTCCTTGTAATACTCAATAAACAAGATTAAACTTTATAAAGGAATTAGAGGGACAGACAGGCAGACACGTACACACAAACTATGTGACAATTTTTAAAATGTTAGATTTAAAAAAGCGAATAAGGGGGAAATGTTTTGAGGATTTTGCAAACAGACACATTTTTTCTCATCGTCGAAGAAACAAAACCAAAAACAAATCCACATATAAAAAAGGAATGAAAGAATGGGGTTTTTTTTATCCTGTTTGGTATTTTTATCAGAAACAGATACATCAGCTCTACCTTTCAATGATGTTCGGAGCACAAAATGTCAGAAGATTTAAAACATTCTAACTTTTATTTAAGACTGTACTACAGGGACTTCTACTACTGCCAGTATTTTCATTACAGGCAATCTCTCATCATGTTGAAAAAATCCTCTGTAATTTGAAAGAAATAACATTAAGGTAGTTCTGTAATATGTATATAGAGGTTTAGATTAATTAACACAAAACTGTACAAAAGTTAATGAAGAATATGAATATAGAGTTAAAATCATCCTATAGAAAATACTGTAGTAGTATATCTCTACTACAGTGTATAGTTCTTAAAACTTTACAAGTTTTAGATATGGTAAGAGTTCTTTTTTCTTTGGAATTTCACAGTAGTAGGAGAGGACATCCAGAAAACACAGAGCTGTTTTTAATAAAACATCTGTTTTCTTGAATTCTTTTTTTTTTTTATTTTCTCCCTTATCTCCTCTAAGTTGGCAGCAATATTATTCTTAAGCACCAAGATTCTTCAAGGTTATAACAACCTTCCCACTGAGTCAGTGGCTACTAAGCAGCAGCTTGTAGGGTTTGCCCGCGGTTCAAAAAAGAATCTCCAATCACCGACCCATCTGAAATAATCAAGCAAATAGTTCAGCGTTGCACCCTCGCATTATGCAGTGGTACTACTTAGTGATCATTGGAAAAGTACTCTCTTCTCTTCCATGGAGACATAAAAGTTGATTGCTTAGCATAGACAACATTATTTTTTTTTATTTTTTTTTCCCAGACAAGAGGTATTGAATGCTCTTCCATAGGCAGAAGCTTTTCAGCTCTTTACTTCCAAAAACTATGTTAGTTTTTGCACTGCTAAGACTGTTGTTGTCATCAGCTACAAGCACATAGTAGTGCATTCTTTCCATTTGTTTCTAGATATTTCTATGTATATTGCAGCACACTTGACTTGTACGTTTTCTTCCTCAGCAGCTAATCGACCTTCTTTTTGCTGAGACATCAGAAATAGTTTTAAACTCTCCACTTTGTGCGAGTGCCGCTGAACCCAAAAATGAAATAACACCAGTGAAATGTCAGAAATGGGTAGTGTCAAACTATCAATCAGATGCTAATCCTGACAACATTAATTCTAGCTAAGCTTGAAGAATCAGTTAAGAAGAGGATTTCAGTGCTACAGCCCTTCGAATTAAGAAAAAATATTTCACAGGCATTTAATGCTTTGTGTTAATTTTGCAATTAATAGTAACAATATTATAATTTCTTTAGAGAGAAAGGTCAAAGTAGGACAACATCATCCATCATGCCCTATGCAACCTAAAGTCTGACAGAGATTGTCAGATACCCAAGTTCCTAAATAATGCATTGAACAGACAATCTCTTTAATACCATGAAGAATAAGTTTACAGAAAAAGATATCCAAACCATGTTATCAGCCAGTTAATTCTGGGTTCTGCTGGGAAGCCTGATAACTAGACTTTCTCTTATTTTTCTGAAACTCCTCAGTAGTAAGAAGAAAGGAATGCAGCTCAACAATTTCAAAGCTGAAGGCAGAGGTGAAAACTGGTTTGTATTATGTCAGAAGCAGCTATACAGACCACAGTTACATATGTACAGTACAAAGGAATAAAGGACAGAGGATGAGTCTAGGCTGCTTGGGTCACTGGTAAGCATCTCTCATGTTCACATTCAAAAATCATAAGGCCCTAGGTGTCTCATTTGCTAAACAGCCACGCGCTCCTGCTTTACTTTTCCTGCTCTGATCATACGTCAGGCTCTTCTTCACATTTCTTTCACTGAGTTCATATTTCTTGATAATGAGTCAGGCACAGTCAGACACAGAAAAATTTTTAGCTGTGCTCTGCTTGAACACCTGGCTATGATCACTAAATATCCCTTGACTGATACATTATAAGGTTGAGCTTGCACTGTTTGGTCTTACATCGGATTGGTGGTGCACACCGACCAGACTATCAACTGAAAGCATCACCTCCACCCAACAAGCATTGTTCTTGCTGGTAATTCTTGTTAGTAGTCACTAAATTTATCATACTGTCTTACATTATTAATTGTCTTATGAGTTACCTTACTTCTGTCTTTTATGCTCGCCATGTTTTATTTCTCATCGTCTGCACTACTTCTGCCTTCAGACGGTGTTGTTTGCTCATTTTATTAGCACATTCTTATGGGAAGCTCATTAAAGCAGATACCAGCTAAGTTTGATCCCAAGACTGTTTTTTGAGAAAAAGACCACAAGTCATCTCTTTCTATTCCTGAACATCTTACGACTTCCCCTTTAATCACTTCCTAGTCCACCTTTCAATTTCTACTACTCTAATCCAGTTTATCAAGTAGTCTATTATACAGCATCAATTTCTTATGCTTCACTGAAAATATAATAGATATTTTTCAATTTCTTTGTCTAGAAAATCAATTATTTTAACAAGCAGAAGCTATCATGTCAGTCTGTCGTGTTCTTCTACATTGCGTTTTTTCCATTGCTATATATCTCAGTGTTTCTAATTATTCTTTCCCATGAAACCTGCTAGTTTTGCTAGGTTGAGGGTAGGTTAGCAGTTTAGTGCTTACCTCAATTACTCCTAAATGCCCTTCGTAAGTATTTATCATATATGTACTTCCCAAATCAAGCTTTTGTATCCTCAGTATGATGGATATTTATACAAATTTACAATTAATCCCGTGTACCACTTATTTCAGTATTCTGCAATGGTGTTTATCTGTTTTACAATTTACATTTGAGAACTGGTTCTCCTTTGGGTATTGTAATTTGGATATAATTTTCTTCTTAACTTATTTTTGTCTCAATTATACATCCTCTCTGTGTCTTCCTTTGTCCACATTCACCTTCTCTGTGAAAGACAAGGTATTAGTTCAGGGTTTGGACCATATATATTATTTCTCTTTTCTCATTTCTTTTTTACATATATAGGTAAAAATCTTTATTAATCGTATTCATATTATTTGCAAGGTTAGACTCATCTTGATTTTTGACAGCTTGCATTTTATTCTTACTATATCTGAATGACTGTCTGATTTGTAGGACTTTCTTGGTATTAATTTTTCTTTTCCTTTCATTGTAGATGCTCAGATTACACATAATATCTTTGTTGAAGTTGTTATTTATCCAATTCAGTGTGTATTCCTTCTCTACTTCGCTCCCCGTTCATAGTCTGCAATTTGCAGATAATTTTGTTCACTTTTGGTTAAAGTTGTTTGAAGCTTCCAGCAAATTCAGGTCTTTGACCTTGTTTTACTAACTGGTTTTCTTGATTTTTTAAAGCTTGCTGATTTGAAATCAGAAAGGGACAAGTCAGGAAATATATTCGCTGACTAAGAAGACAACATAAATTAAAAACTAAAAAGAGATTGTCTCAAAAATGTGAATGTCCATGTCAATGCAAATCCGATAATCTTGAAGGCAAACTTAGGGCTCAGTTAAATGTTGCTTTCCAATTCATGCGTTTAAGGCTTTTTGTCTGTCACTCTTAGAACAGTTTCCAAAATTAATTGATTGAGAACCATAACCCTCTGCAATGTAGACAATTATTATTCTCATTTACAGATGGGTAAACAAACATTCAGGTTAAGTGACTCGTCCAAAGTTAATCAGTGGTGGAAGTGCAGCTTTACGGTCTTGAGTGACAGCCCTGTAGATTACACTGCCTTCCCATCCCATTTAGTGATGCCTACGCAAACCGCAGATAGGAGGGCAGGTTTGCTTGTGGTTTTTCTACTACCCACCTCTACTTATCTTGCGATTAATTTTACCTGTTCCAAATGGACCCTGATCAACAATTATTATCATCACAAAAGCATGAACATTCAACAGAGGCCTTTGCAAAGTCAACAAAGAGAGCTCCATGGTGATTGAAAATCAATAGGGCAGAGAGAAGAATAAAATTTTTTTTTGTAATAACTTCTTTTGAAATGAGTATTCGAGTTGCATGAGAACTCATGACTCAAATAGTGTTGCATGGTCTTATGAATAGTAATGAAATCAAATCCTAAACAGAGGTATTAGATTTTAATTGAGCTATTCTTTAAAAGACTTTTTTTTTCACAGTGTCAAGGTCATATTCTCACAGATAAGAAGTTTATTATACAAGAGGAATAGTGATAATAGGCACTGGAGACATATTGAGTACATGTGGCATGCTACATGAAAGAGGAGAGAAAATATACTAAAAGCAATAATTGAAGTATACACAGAAGACATTCCCATTGATAAGTAGTTTAAATTATTAAAGCATATAAGAGGTTATTAAGTAGAGGGTGTATAAATTACTTTTTTGCTGAATATAACTTTTGTTACTCTCCAAAACTTATTCTTCTTTTAAAGTGAAGTTTAAATGCAATCCAATTTTAAAATATCTTTTGAAATTTCATTTAAGATAGATGTGTTATTACAAGTGTAACTCTGATGCATTTGTGATCGGGTTACCTATATGAGATCTTCATTGTCTTTAGCTGTGAGTCTGAGTAGCCCTGCTTTGAACAGACCAGACATCTTGGCTCTGAGGACTTCCCAAGGCTTTCCTAGACTCAGCAAAACCTTTAAGCATGAGATAAACTTAAATATATTAGCAATACCGTCTTCCTTAAGCAGGTTTTAATCATTTACCAGTGAAGCCAATGAGATTTGTCTGCATTATATCATACTGGGATACATGCTGTTTTATATTGCCCTATGGAGTATCTGGCATTTAGTGTCTGCCTTGTCCAAATTTTGTGCCACATATAGCCTATATTTCTGATATTACATCTGGCCCCTTTTTAGGTTTCAAAGCACAACCTTTTTTCAACGTTGTTTTTCATTAGCCAATACAGTTCAGAATGCTCCATTGCACAGGGAAAAGGAAAAGTCATATGGGTGTGTGGCAAGGAGTTTCCAATTAAGCTGTGGGCTGTGCAGAAAAGTGCACAAAAGTAGGTTTTCCATGTTAAACTGGCTGTGTCAAAGGAGCAGAGATATTTTCCTGAAATGGAGTCCAGTTTTAACTCCTTCTCCAGAACCTTCCACCTGAATGTATACCAAACCATCTGCTTCTGATTTGCAATGCTTCACAGATAATGTATTTTAAAAAATGTGGGTGTCACAGTCCTTTGTGATTCATTGGCATAATTTCCATTGCAGAGAGTGTGCCATTGTCTTTTTTTCTCATTTAACCTTCCAATAATCATATTTTGTTTATTTCAGCCAGAAGCAGTACTAATAATTATAACACAATGTGCTCATACAAAAAGGAACAGATAATATTCATGGAACAAAATTAGAAAATATTCATGTGCCCATATGGCACACAGAAATTACTATCCCATTAGCTGTTAGCTTCCCGTTAGTAAAAATTGGAGTCAATTTACTCCTGACATGTCCATGCAAACAACCTAACTTCTATAATAACTTATCCATAATTCTTTAGTCAGGAATCATTTCAAGCGCAGCAACAGGGTATTACAAAATCTGTGTCAAGATTTCACTTATTGCAGTCTCACATCTTCACTGTTGACATACACTGGTAATCATAATTGACATCAGCATTTTCAGAAAAACTGGTCTTATCTCATTGTTTGTCTCGTTCCCACTACTCACAGAATTTCTGCATGCATCTTCTACATTTGTTTCAGTTCAGGATTAGATCTGGAACATTTTCTACATCAGTTCTTCATTAAAAGATATTTATCAATTCAGGCACTTAAACTAAGCACCCAGATATATTTCTAGCATTCAAGTAAAAATCTCTTTCACTGAATTCTGGGATTTTCTCCATTTTTTTTAGTATTAGAAAAATATAGTATTAGTATTAGAAAAATATAGAATCACAGAATCACAGAATCTCCTAGATTGGAAAAGACCTGTAAGGTCATCTGGTCCAATCGTTAACCTAACACTGACAAGTCCACCACTAAACCATGTCCCTGAGCACTATATCTACACGACCCTTAAATACCTCCAGGGATGGGGACTCCACCACTGCCCTGGGTAACACATTCCAATGCCTGATGACCCTTTCAGTAAAGAACTTCTTCCTCATATCCAATCTAAACTTCCCTTGGTGCAACTTGAAGTCATTTCCTCTTGTTCTATCACCTGTTACTTGACAGAACAGGGCGAATCCCACCTCTCTGCAACCTGCTTTCAGGTAGTTGTAGAGAGCAATAAGGTCTCCCTTGAGCCTCCTTTTCTCCAGGCTAAACAACCCCAGTTCCCTCAGCCGCTCCTCATAAGACTTGTGCTCCAGACCCCTCACCAGTTTCGTTGCCCTTGTTATATATTCAGAATAGTTTTTCCTCTTATACCTCACATTAAACAGATTATTATTTTTAAAATGTGGATATTGAATTAATTCATATATACACAGAATCTAATTCCAAAGATATAAATCTGATGACATTTGCTTCTCACATACCAGAACAGTTAACTATTTTGCTTACGTAAGGAATCCAAGTGTTAATTCTAATTCTCTTAGTGGAGTACAGTAGGATTAACATTCCTTTTTTCTTTTTTTTTTCTTTCCCGTTTTCCCTAAATACATCATTTTCCTCTTGACACTCTGAAAAGTTCATTAAATTCTAAAGCAGTATAAATATTGTCACAGCATGCTGAAGACCCTACTTGCTTTTGCAAGAAGCTCTTATCCATTGCTTCATGGCTATGTAGGATTTTTCTGAACCATAAGACAAAGGATATCTCCCAGGAGTTCCTCCAAATATTGTGGAATTCTAGGTGTTAGACAGAGGATTCCCATGGATATGGTCCTCATTTTTCTGAAAATATCTGATATTTATTTCAGAGTGCAATTTTCGTCTACATTTTACCAGTAAACGCTCTACTTGCAGATGTATTCAAGCTAGCCATAAGCATTAAATTCTCCTTTTTTTTTTTTTTACCTCTCATTGTCTGTTGAAGCAGATTCAATTATGACAGGAATGAGGAAACCTTACAGAAGTTATACAATTACATATTCAATATTTGCTTTAAAATTAACCAGAATTTCTGGCAGTTTTGATGTATTGATATCTGCATTGCCACTGTTTCCACTGAGCTTAGAAATGAATATATGTCCACAATGCCTTATACGGTATGTGGTCTGAGGATTCATTTCAAGCAAATACTAATTATTAAATGTGATTTCTTTTTTCCTTCCTCTTAGCCTTGGACACAGAGTGATATTCATATTGATGAAAGGTTTTGTACATTTGCTGGTTGCAGAAGAACAGTTCTTTCTCTGCAATGTTATTTATTCATGACCAATTTTCTGCCTTCTTTTATACTTATCAGCATGGTATGTTTAAGAACAATGGTGTTTGGATGGACAGAATTTATAAGAACCATACCATAACCAAGTTTTACACTGTGAAGACTTTAAAACCTACAACAGTCTATGTAGCAGAGGAAACATGACTGAAAACATTTCTGCTTACACTAAACCAGAGACAAACCTTGATATTAAGTAAGGATCCGCTCATCTGAGTAAGGTATTCAGCATTGTATCTAGGCCAGATGGTAGGCCAATAACACACATTTCACTGAAAAGTCTAAGAACTCCTGAAATAGTCATCTAATGGAGAATATGTCTATACATATGTCATTGAAGACCAGCATAAAAGCCTTGGTACAGCAAGATTTATGTCCTTTCTTTCTCATGACTTTTCTAAATTCATTAAAGTTATGGTAGATGTATGAAAGACTTTGACTTATTTGGTTTTCAGAAGACATCATAATTTGTATTTGGTCTTAAAACCCAAACAAATTAAACCATGGAATAGGATTGGATGGGTAGTGATATTCATCTTTCAAAAAAAAATAAATCTGATTTTTCTGCTGAACACAATGTTTCCTTCCTATATTCCAAAACCATGAAATATCTTCCAAGGTCTGTTAAGAGAATCACTTGGGTTTTTGGGGCAGCTATCTCCATTAAAAAAAAAAAAAATTAAAATTAGAAAGGTTATTTTTAATCAGTTTCGAGTTTCTAAAGAGGAATTATTTCTAAGGAGTAATTCTTTGACTTTTATGATGTTTTCATACATCCAGTTTTAAGAAATTATTATAGTCCAGCACGTTATCCAGCTCCTAACTGCTCCCTGTAGTACCTGGCAAGTGACAGACTCTTCCAGAGAATGATTCAGGTTAGGAACATAAACTATGGGCTTGTGCAAGGTTACACAGCTGCATCATCTCAGAGCT
Source organism: Himantopus leucocephalus (assembly GCA_003993805.1). Lineage (NCBI taxonomy): Eukaryota > Metazoa > Chordata > Aves > Charadriiformes > Recurvirostridae > Himantopus > Himantopus leucocephalus. The sequence goes on along the minus strand of RSEF01000003.1, from coordinate 81,930,136 downwards.
AGCCCTGAACACCAGCAGCCAAACCTCTAGGAGTGTGATAGGTGTTGCAGAGCTGCTGGTGCACTCAGAGCCCCACAAGCACCTCCCCGGGATAGCCAGTGAGTTTGGAAAGGCTGCATCTGGTGCTGAACCCTCATGATTCCACTGCTACAGGAATGAGATATGAGATACATTGCAAAGAACACGTGAAGGATGCTCTGCTTCCCACATACCTTTGAACTCAGAGGTGATTTGTGCTCGCATGCGTATTCCATGGACTCCAGTGCATATGACGTGTTGAGGATTTACCTACATGCCTTTCATGTCCCCTGTCATCTATTGAAAAATTGCAGGCAAATTAACCCTCAAACAACATGATTGACAATATGCAGATTTTACTTTGTTCTCAATGAAAGACAAAGAACCTACAAATCATTCATTCCCTTCATTTTGATCTTTTTCTTTAAAGCTCTTGTCCATGCAGATGGTAGCCTTCATTTACTTGTTTGTTACAAACAAATGTCAGATGAACCTGTAGAATAAGGGTTTTCTGAGAGCTGCTCATAGCAACCAGTCAACACTTGGTTTGTGTGATTGATTAACTACTCTGGTATTTTCAGAAACGATCAAGACTTAATGCTTAACAACCAGAACTGGGAATGAATTTTGAAAATAACCAAGACGAACATAGTAAAAGAATGATAAATACAAGACTTTCTACACCCTTTCATCTCTCTGAAAGTAATTCAGGATTTTTAACATCTGTGCCCACTTAGAGACCAGTTAAAAGTCATTTTTTCCAGTTTTCAGCATGCACTTACTAACATTATGATCCATTTCTGAAAAGAAAATTGCATCCTCTGCTATGTTCATACCATACTAAAAACTGGAGGTTCATTTAGGTACTTGTCATGGTTCAACCCCAACCAGCAGCTAGGACCATGCAGCCGCTCGCTCACTCCCCTGCTGGGGATGGGGAAGACAATCAGAAAAGTGAGAAAACCCATGGGTTGAGATAAAGACAGTTTAATAGGTAGAGTGAAAGCCGTGCACACAAGCAAAGCAAAACAAATAATTAATTCCCATCGGCAGGCAGGTCTTCAGCCATCTCCAGGAAAGCAGGGCTCCATCACATGTAATGGTTACTTGGGAAGACAAACAGTATCACTGTGAACATCCCCCCTTCCTTCTTCTTCACCCAACTTTTATTGCTGAGCATGACATCACATGGTATGGGATATACCTTTAGTCAGTTGGGGTCAACTGTGCCGGCTGTGTCCCCTCCCAGCTCCCTGTGCACTCCCAGGTGTGAGGAGCAGAAAAGGCTTTAACCGCTTAGCAACAAACAAGAACACCAGTGTGCTATTAACACTATTTCTCATCCAAAATTCAAAGTATAGCACTACACCAGCTGCGAGTAAGAAAGTCAACTCTATCCCAGCTGAAACTGTGACAGTACTTAACGAGGTCATGAGCGTGTTGAAACCGTGGCATTGGAAGTGTCATTTGGTGGGAATTTCAGCCTTGGGGAAGGATTGAAAACTGTTGTTTATTAAAAGGTTGAGGGACTTCAAGCCCTTCTTTGTGTATTGTGTGTGTACCCTAGTATTTCCTATATCTTCTAGAACTCTTTTTTTTCTTCAGGTCACCTTTCAAAACTGTACATTTGCAGTGATTAAGTATATGTAAATATATGCAGGTCTATGAATAAATGTTGGAAATGAACATTTCCTTTCACTGAATGCTCTTTCTTGAGAAAATAAAGCAGCACTTCCAGGAAAGACATGGGCATTCCTACAGTTGTTCACTGTATTCACCGAACAATACTGTTTGAACAGATTTTTAGCTCTTCACCTGTACTTTGCAGACCAGTCACAGGGAGATATGGTTGAAGGTACAGGCACATGCTGTAAATGTGACTGTTCACTCACCTTCTGCTCAGATTTTGCCTAACCCGCAGCTCATGCTAAGACCTGATGCGTGCTGGGAGCAGCACCATTAAGTCAAAGTGAGGGCAATGCTTAGGCAGGAGACAGTGGCCAGAAAGAGCTAATGGTCATTATGCAGCCATTATCACTGCATTGTGTTGTCTCCAGCAGCCATAATCCTTGTATATTGATTGTCTGGCAGTTTTTTTCAGAATCTGCTAAGTAATCATAATGGTATAGACCAAACTTCCAAGCTGGAAGGTAAAAATATGTTAGCTTACCCAAAACATTTTCAGAGTGGATCCAACAGCAGCTGAATTGCTAAGGCTTTTGTGCTTCCTGGTATGATACAGGGGACACCTGCACAGTGTCAGAGGAGGAAGGATGAGCACTGTCCCCATCAGCTAGATAACTATTTTGTTTATAGCTGCATGAGCTACAACTCATGAGTTATTAGCGAGTTGCAAGTTGCGAGTTATGATTTAGAGAACTTGTAAGAGTTAGAAACCTTGTTAATTAAGTGACAAATTAGTGAATTCAAATGTTAGACTAGTCCGTACAAAGTGGATTGAGCCCTTGTTTGTCGAGTTTCTTTGTTTTTTAATGAGGTCCTAAAATAAAGTTTAATTTACAGAATATGTTGTCCTGTTCATGGTCCAAATGAACCAGGACAAAACATGACTTCTTCATATCCCTCAAAAAATCTTCTTTTTTCCTTTGCCTAATAGGTGTTTTCATCTCTTTCTGCTTCTTCTTGAATCCCAATTTCTTTACCATGGTTCTGATACTACAATTACTTTTCAGATAACGTCTTACAGGGTGTGCCTTGTCTTGAAGGTACTTCTGTGATCAAAGTGCTATATAAGGCTCATACTTGTATGCTACTGTACTCTGTCTTCTCCCTCCATCTCTCTCCACTATCCAGATGTTTCCTCTGTATCATAAGATTTCTCCACCCGATATTATTGCCAAGTATCTCATCAGTTCTCTGTATGCAGCCAGTGCAGCCAATGTAGCTAACTATTGTAATATTATGATATCTGTACGGGTCAGTCAAAGGCACTTCTGATGTAAGAAAAATAGAAAAAAACCATGAGCTTCTTGAGTGCATGCAGAGGTCTTTGTATACTTCTATGGATTTTGTTGAGCTTCTGTTGATGTTTTTAGTAGCATAATGAAGAGCTACAGCCTTTTTTGCCCTTTCATTTGGTGACATAAGAACAAGGAACATGGCTTAAATGCTCTTTCTCTTTCCTGGCTGAGTTCAGGTACACAGATGAATAAGCAGGTTGATCCTCATTTTTGAAGAAATGCCACATGGTGTTCACGCTGATGGTTATTTTGCATATTGTCCTTTACTTCCTCCACAACAGCTGCTCATTTTCCTGTAGGCTTTATGGAGAAAGTCATACTTGCTATTTCTCTGCCAAAGCCCTCCTTCCTTTTTCTTCCAATTCTCAGCCCACAGAAAGCTTTCATAAAGGTCACGGAAGCACATGTGATATCAATGTTTGTGTGAATACATGCTTGTATGCATATTCATGGCACTTTCACATTTGACAAATGTTCCAACAAACAGAATTTCTCTCATATCAGTGCTTTAAAGCAAATAAATAGGGTCATAACTATCATGGAAATATTTTTCTTGCATTTGGGGGGAAATTCTTGTAGGTATGATAGCATTTTGCTGGGCAACAATCAGTATAAATGAATTTGTCATGTGATGAAAATTGAAGGCAATGAGCAAATTAAGTCCATTAAGCTATGGAGGCATATAGACCAGCCAGACATTCTTAGGAGAGATTACTGAGCATGTACGGTATTCAGACTAACCTCAAGAGAAGCATAATTTGCCTGTACAGCAGCTTAGATATTTCAAGCCTGTAGCACTTCAGTTTCTTTTCTCTCAAGAACCAAATCTGCAACAAAATATCATAAATCAAGCTCCTTTTAAAAATTGATCCCTCTACCCTTTTTCTTGTTTTCTTGAGGTCGCAAGGAAAGAGTATAGCAGAAAATGATGCTTATGGCATATGAAATGTCCATTTCAAATACAGTGTCTTACAGGAAATGACCAGGAAAAAATGCAGATCAACAGGAGGCAGACAGAAAAAAAAAAGTTAAAAAGACTTGCTTTCATTTCTCTACAAGTGTGTAAGATCCAGCAGAGTTTTAGGCGAGTTTCTCTGTAGGGTTCCATAGCCCTGTATGAACTTCAGACAGAGACATAGTGTGAATCCCTGCAATTTTTGTTAGTTTGCCATACTTTTACTCTTCTAGGAGTCAGGGGACAGATACTGAGCACTACTTTTATGGGAAATAGAAGCTAACTAGCATCATACTTGTGCTAGCATAGTCTGGCATATCTCTTATTCAGAAATATTAATCACAATTTTATTAAAAGAAAATTAACAAGCTAGAGACTGAAAGAACAAATGTTGATATTAGGACAACAGTAAGTGTTGCCGAAAAGGCACAAGCTAAAAGCCAGGAGATAGATTTGGCCATTTGGATGTATCGTCAAAGCACAGACCAGTGACTTCTCTGTTATCTTTTTTTCCCCCCACTCTTTGTCTATAATAGCTGCTTAGAAGGAAAGCTTGCTGAAGTATTGCCTGGCATATTAGGGCTTGAGTCTCATTATGTAAATATTATGCAGATTTCTAAAGAACCAGATGTGGTTGCAAAGTATAGAGAAGGAATACATAGTTAAATGACTGCTTTCGTATTAAGGGACCTAGCATATATACATCCCTATATGGTGATTTTAAAAGGCAGGGTGGAATCTAAACTCTATAAGCTTTCCTCTTCCAAATATCTGGCTACCAATTAGTATGTGACTGAAAATAAATTTCTTTCTTAATTACTAATTTTTTCCCAATATCATTCTCATCATTTCATTTTGTTTACTGTTATCTTTCTCCTTTGGCTCTTCCCTCCACTCATCATAATCTCATCAGAGTCATAAGTTTTTATTATGTTTTCTTTTCCAGTATGACTAACTTACGTTCTCCTTCTGAGAACATATTTAGTACTCATTTATAACCACAAAATACAAGCTAATCTGTTGGTTTTCAGCAATTTAAATCAAGGACAAAAGAGCCTTTACTGTGCTCTCCTCTCCAACAGATTACAAAAAAAACTGTTTCATAAGTTATAGGGTAAATTCCTAGCTACATTCTTAGAAACCTTTTTTTTACAGGTGAATGTATTCCAGAAAAAGATGATGAAAGGCTAATTTCGGTTTAAAGGAGAAGTCTTTTAAGATTTGGATTTATTAGATGGGTAAGAAGATGAAACAAAAGCTTCTTTTTTAGCACAATGGTCCAAGAAAGGAAAAAATGGTCTTCATAAGTCAGGAAGCACATTTTACACTAACTCGGTAGCATGTTACAGGTGTTTACTGTTATTTCAGCAAAAGAATAACATGATGCAAAAGTCAGTTCTGATGGCATAAGTCTATGTAAGTGCCAAATAATGGGGATAGTAATGTCCTTTTACAGTCATTTGTCCATGTTGCAAGAAGTAACAAAGATGTCTTAAAAAAAAGAAGAAAGATCCAAGTATAATTTTTCTCTCTCTCTCAGAACTAAGTGAGAGTTAAATAACCTGCTGGACTACATGAAAAGCTTTGAAACCTGATATTTTCTGAGACAAGTCTGCCTTATTTTCGTCAGTATTCCTCTATTCCTTTTTACTGCATGCAATATTTACATGCTTCTTTCCCCAGGTGAAGTCTTCACCTTCGGTTTGTGACAGCGTTGGAATCTCAGAGCAATCAAGGCTGAAGTCATCAACAGGAATAGCATTCCTAGTAATTAGTAAGCTGTTCGCAGTGGTATGAGGGCAGGGAAGAGATATCAGAAGAAACCAACGCTTCTATTCACACAGTCTGTACTTGTAATAATATTTACAAGGAAGATAAACTCTCCCAAAGTATACAGAATTAGATTCACAAATCAGAATATGATTTTCTATAAAATGACAATTGCTTTTTTAGGACCCAGGTAGCAAAACAATTAAGCGAGTGCTTAAATTGAGCCCATTTCTTGAGTGCATGCTCTTTGTAAGCATGTGCTTAATTTACTCTTATTTACGTTAGTTTTACTGGTTTCTGAGTGCCTTAAATGAGATGTCAAGCTCCTTTGACTGACACAGAAAGAAATTGATATTGGGAGTAGCTGTATTACTGGATGAAGAAATAATCAAAGAGAAGAAATTTTTGTGCTGCTTGTTCACACAGACATGTACCTATTGAGCCCATTTTAACACATTACACAGCCTAAACTCCATGTTTTAAGGTAATCTGTGATTACAGTGGTAGGAACTTTTTAAAACTGTCTTTTTATAAGTATGAATCAATTGTGAATGATGCATGCAGGAGTCGTAGAATCCATACCACCCTCTCTTTGTTCTCATTTCCAGGTAAGTGTTAAAGGTGGGGTATCTGGCAATTTTATTGACTAGATTTGATTGGTCCAATTCTCTGTATATGTGGATGTTCACTTGTGGTTTAACCAAAAAGAGAGAGAGAGCAGGCCAGCATATCAGAACAATCAGAAATTCATTTGCATACATTGGGGTGTTAGCAGCCCTTTGCAGTTAAGACGTTGCCTCAATGAATATTAGTCACGAGACAATGACATTGTTAACTTTTTCAAGAATAGTTCCTTTTTAACATACCTCTTAACCACACAGAAGCAGCTTGAACTGAACTGCTGGACCTTTTCTGTTGGGATCATATTTGCCATTACGCGAGTCAGTATTGAATTGAAGGATGGCCAGCTCTTAGTTCTGTTCAACATGCACATATTGTATGTCCACATTATTTATTCAGACCAGGATTCCTGGTTTCTTAGATGAAACAGTTCATTGCTGAAAATTGGGCTTTTCTATTCACGTGGAATTGTTCATTGCTACCCTTAAATAAAAGTGTGTGTATTTTTTCAATAGTGCAATATTTGTTCATGTAGTGAAGAATGTGATTCCAGCAAGTACGCAAGGGGACTAAAATAGCTGAATGTGTAGGACATATAAAATCTAATACTGAATAAGCAGAACTTAAGTTACTTTTACAATCACTATGGCCTGCTTACTAGGATGCTTTTTAGTAGCAATAAAATAAATGTTTTCTGAAGGGAAGAAATACTGTCTTTTGTGCTATCTGAAAATCACTGTGTAGCACATTATTGTTCTAGCTGTCAATTCCCAACATCTGTTGTACAGCTTAAGGACCATCACCATACATAGCTAAAGCCATACTCTTTGTCAGAAAGGAAAACAAGGTAAAATCTTTTGTTCTGTTATGCTATGTTTTTATTAAAATACATTTAACTTAGGTCAAATGCTATTCAACAAATGCAAGTCAGTGATTTTGCTGCTTTGTCATATAATTTATTCACCGCATTCTTGTAGTATTCAGACACCATGAACAGAATACATTATTCTACAAATACCAACAATTGCTCCTTGAATAATTTAGTTGATGAATATTTTATTCTTGTGTTAAGACCAACTCAATGCAAGGGAACTAATACCTGTGCACAGCCTTTTTTCTGCTGGATCTTTATGAAAAGTTGATGTAAACCCAACAGCTGATAGAGAACTTCTTTTGTAGCTTTGGGGTACAGAGGGAGGTAAAATGTCTTATGATGCATTCTGAATCTTGTAGGAAAAGAAGTGATTGGGTATCAAGGTATTATTATTTAATTACTGCCTGGATTTGATTGTACTAAGTAATGAACAAACACAAAGTACAGAATGACTAACATCAAATGCGTAAGTCTTAAATATGGATATCTGTTACCTGAAGGAGAAGAATGAATAATAATGCAGCCTATTTGAAAAAGAAAAACAGATGAATTGACGTAAAAAACCTGAAACAAGAATTCAAGAAACCTCAAAATGTCAGGACTAAATGGACTTAAGTTTTGGGGTTTTTTTCTAAATAAAGTACATCAAGATCTCTATGATTTGACTGTAGCTACATCTTCATCTGTCAAGTCAAAATATTCTGCATGAGACTAGGTCTTCTTGCCTCTCACTAGACAGCCCCTTCCAGGAGTCAGATAACTCATATGTACTCGGTACAACAGCATTCTCCAGATCTGGCAAAAGATTTGCTAGATATAAATGAACAGCCTGATCCGTGATTGGCTGATCCATTTGCAGGAAATTGTGTGCTACACAACAGCAGGAGCACGTGTGCTTTTTAATAGGATCCCTCTCCCAGTGTAACTTCACTGGAAACACATTCCCATCTGCGAGGATCTGATACATCTGGGAGCATGCCTCCCAGACAACAGGACATATATACATATGGCAGTCATGTAATCGGACACATCAGATGCTTGTTGATAGAATCTCCCCATGTTGTATGACCCACTGTGTAGAGTCTCACACACTGGGTCTGTATGACACACAAGAAATCTGGAAATGAAATAAGCTGGAAATTAAAACAGAATTTTGTGAATCGTAGTCCTATGGCTTTGTCACAAAATCAGTCTTTTTTTTTCCCATATACTAGCATATGAATTGGTTAAGTTCTTGCAGTGCATACTATATAGTGGCTTGGTATCTACTGATGGATAGTTTATCAGGTATCTTCCTTGATAGTGCAGTGACTGTTGCCTTAAAATGTTCATTAAATGTAGACCTTCATCAAGGTGAGGCTGTCTTCTGTTTAGATAAAATGATTATAAGTGTTTGCTTTAGAGATTGTAATATCCTCTGTATCAGTTCTCCTGCAAGTACATAATTAACCTGTCAGCCCACCCTGCAGTAATAAGTGTGATAGACGGGAAATATATTAGGAAAGAACCCGTGTGTGATATGCTTGCAAGCCCTACTTTATCCTTCAACTATTTTTCCTTTTAATTAGTACTCAGGTAATGGCAGGCCTTAATGAATTTGCATATAACTGTTATCAACATACATTATTTTTTCATTCTGAACTGCTCATTCAGATGAGATGTAAAAGATCTGCTCTGGGTTTTTTGGAAAAGAAAACAGCTTAAAATTAAATGGAGATATACTTTGAAGAGTCCAGGATGTCTGGTATTTGTAAAGCCTTTCTTGATAAATAAGATGTAGGATGAACTACTAAGTAAAAAAATCCTGAAGGAGAAATACTGGCAAAAACATTGTCTCAAAAATGTTAACATCAGAAAAAGAAAGTGTTTATGAGACATATGGAAAATACGCACAAAATCTAGCTTTGAAATTAGACACTGTCACAATGACTGGAGGGCAAAACAGATATTTGGTGGAACTGATGGTCTGAAGGTATCTGAGTGATGTGAGAGTTTTTTTGTACCTGCTGCTTTTGTATGCACTTCACCATTCAATGTCAAATGAATGTACTCATTTATCTGAGTACCTTTCCACTAGATAAAATTTTAGAGGGTTCATTTTGGAGTATCCCTTTTAACAGTCAAGAAGTGGCAGTAGAAGTAAAGGTGGGGGTGGGGATGGCTAGATCTTCTAAATCTTAGTAACTAACCCTCCCCCTTCTAAGATTAGTGGATGCCATAAAAACAGCCAACTAAACAAAAAAAACTATTCAGAGGCTGAAAACCAAGTCTTAAGATGTGAAGCTTAAAGAGCTCAATTTATTGAATAGAAAGGTTGAGAGGTGTCTTGATCACTGTGAATAGGTACTGACACAAGGAACAAATACTTGATACTGGAGGTCTTTCAGTCTTGCAGACAAAGACCTAACAAGATCAAATGGCTGGAAATTGAAGCTAGAAAAATTCAACCTTGAAATAACACAATACTGCATATTCCCAGCAGTCCCAACATCGGACAACTCACTGGAGCTTCAAATCCCTGAAAGAAGATTAGATGTCTTTCTAAAAAGGGATGTTTTCATCTAATTTCTGGGGAAAAAAATATGGCCTGAAAAAAAAAATATCAAGTTTAAGATCGTAGTTTGTGAGTGACAGGTCTATATATGCTACAGTACCCAATGTCTTCTAGTGATAGCAAATATAGTAGACACAAATTACGAGACATAGTCAACTCATGTGGGTGGAGAGCCACACTAGGATGGCTACACTACCATAGAAATAGTCCAGATAAATATAGACAGTTCTACATACTGCATTACAACCATATGGATTTCTGTATCATAAAAAGTCTTTGCAAACTTTTCCAGCAAAGGTGGAGAATGTGTCTTCCACTCTGAGATCTGTTGATGGCATCATCAGCTTTACTTCTAGCAAGTCCTGACACTGTGACCTGCAGACCAGTTCTTGAAATTCTGGCCCTTCCACATGAAATGGTGATCGATCTTCTGGTTTGTTGCACACAGTCACATTTTAATACACGAGATGGAGCGACTACTCTTTGTGAGGCTGTGTTAGTTTTTTCCTGCCAGTCTAGGCTACCCTTTATTCTCTCACCTACATTTCGAAAAACGGTAATAATTGTTTAGCCTTATTCTCTAATAAAGGATAAAATTAAACAGTCCTTTTTGAATAGCGAGGTTTTAACTATATCTGACAATATTTTCCTGATTAAACAAAAATAAATACATCTCAAGAGCTTTCTAGATAATGTATGTCACATTTTGGAACACTTATTTGGTCTGGATAGAAGTCATGTTTCTTTGAATGAGAGTTTATATCACACAAATATGTGATACTGCATCCTCTTTAAATTGTGCTGGATAAAAAGATATTCTTAAAACTTTCATCTCCATCTGTGTAATAGTAATTGCATTGTCTTTGTTCCTCTCCTTTCTAGACTGTGAGTGTAACTGAGGAGTTACACTAAACTGGGAAGAAACTGATTAATAAGCTCTCCATTCTGCACAGACTGTCAAAACAGAGTTTGTTGTCCATCAGGAGGAACACATCATTCACATCACACACAGAGACTGAAAATCCTGAGAGAGACTGGATTTCATGGCCAGGTTCCCACATGGAGCTGGGCAAAGAAGTCACAGTCTAGCCTTTCATAAATACTGTAAAAATGACCTTTCTAAATCTCAGCTCTATTATTATTACAGTATAAGAAAAAGAGGAGCCTGAGAAAGACATAGAAAGTGAAATGATGCTGGACAGGGACTCAAGCATTTGTATCGGAGCTACTCTTAATGTATCTCTACAACAACAGCTCTTGATAAGTTCAGGAGCTGTGAGGACTATATACTGTTAACCTGAACTGCTGTCTCAATCATCTTATCAAAGGGTTTAGCTGGGAGAAGAACGATGAACAAGAGATGAGAGGCTCATGTACATCTGTCACAATTAAAAAATATTTGAATTACAGGAGACAAATTTGGAGTATCTAAGTATCTAGTCTAATCACAGCTACAAGGCAGAGAAGGAAGAAAATAATGGATTATTTTTAGCTATTCCTATTGTTAAAATTTGCATTTGAAATTGTATGAGGGGCAGTCAAGAGTTTGTCTTTTTAAATCTTTCCCAGATGTGACAAGCTACAGCAAATGGATGGATAACTCATGTGTCTTCAAATGACACCTATTATTTTACACATAATGTTTGTCCTCCAAGGTGATTTTATTTTTCATTTTATTAATCCTTATTAATATTAAAGAGAGAATAGTAAAATACTTTTTTTTTTTTTCCTGGAATGTATAAATGCTATAGCTAATCATTTCCCAACAATTATCATAAAACAGCAGTGACATTTTCAGCTCTTCAAAATTATGCAAATTATTGAGTGGGTAAGTACAGTAGCTCTTTTCTCTATTAGAGCACTGCTGTTTAAAGTGGTATTGCATGTCAAGGAGGGCAAGGTGTGAGCAGTTTGATTAGAATTATCCACCCTCCACCCCCACCTCTCTCTGCTTCATACAACTACCTCATACAGACACCCACTGTCCTTTATTAAATCACATTTGCATTTGTAAATTCATGGAGATGAGCTAAAACAAATGTACCCAAAGGAAAGCAGTCAATCCAGACCTGCATTGTTTTTTATTCCAGAGCACCTTCATTCAGGGTACAAGTAGGGAGTCTCTGTGTTTCCTTTTATAGCATAAGAAAAAAAAAATGGAGATAAAGATTTGCAATATTAAATCTGGATTGGATTTTGAACCCAGAAGTTCATTTTGCTCTTCACAAGCCAAACTCTTTCTCTTGTCACAAAGTTATATGGTTGTGGAGTTACTCAGCTAAGATGTGGTAGAGCTGAATGACAAAACCAGAAACGGTGGACCACAGTCTTTTCCTGTTCAGTTCAGCTTTGGAATGGTAGGAATTCATTTCCGTTCACCTGGAGGTCAGTTTCGAAGATGACAGATAAAAAACACATCCACTGTTTTCCAACTTAGCAGACTTAGTGCAGTACTCCTTTTCAAATCCCTCAGAGAGGTGGTAACTTCCTTCTCCACTTCCCTTTCTGTCGTGCCTTAGTTACCCAGCCTATGAGCACTCACAGCAAAGCTGCTGCTCTAGACTGCGCCACGTCATCCTAGTCATGCTCATCCCGCTTGGGTTTCTCCCATCTGTTTTCTGGAGTGTTTGTTTGTTTGTTTGTTTGTTTTAAAACCATCTGCCGTCTCATACCTTCCTCTTCAGCTCCAGCTTGGCTGATGCCCTGGAGGAACAGTCTAACTCTTGAGCTCACAGCACAGCATTGGTGCTTCAGGCAGTTGCTGTGGAACCTGGTGCTCAAAGCCCTGCATGTACCAGTGTGCCCACAGCATACTGTGCAGCTTTCTCCAGAGGTACCAGCATGAGGCATGAAAGTGGTGCTTGCATGAGGCTGTGCCTGAGGGAACAAGCCCTGCTCATTGGCAGCACTCTTTGGTTCAAGCAGATCCTGTTCCTGGCTATGGAGTTATCTCTGTATGAACACGTTTGACGGTATCTCACTAACATTCACTCTGCAGCATAGACATACCTTTAAATTGTGTGCCATCAGAGATGGCATTTCTGTCTTGACCTGTTTATAAGATCCAGTACCAGGGGTCCATTCAAGAGGCCTTTTAGATGACTGTAAGAGTACATACGATTAACAGCATGAAACAAAAAGAAGTCAAACATGAAAGAAGCCAGTTCTTCATTCTTTAAAAGCTAACTGCCTCTTGCTTTTCCCGCCCTTCTAAGCCAGTTAAGTAGAAACATAGCTGCCTTGAACAATCTACATGTGAAGGCTGTTAGCACTGCCCAGTGCACATTCCTACTGTCTCTCTCTATGTCTCATTGCGATATACAATTCTAATAACTAAAAGGTCTAATTTCCACTCTAGCATTTGGACAGATGGATTATTTTAAGTTTTTCAGTAGAAGAAATAAAGCCAACTATACCCTTATCTTTTATTTTCAATTTAGCTTCAGAAATTAAAATTTCTACCATATAATTGAACCGAAATTATCTACAACTTTCCAGTGCTTTTCGTTCTGTGTAACCATGCTGCAAATAGAAATCCAAGGCTATGATCAAGTACAAGTCACCTATTATCAGTGAATAGAACATTATACTACACTGAAGTATTTTCCTCCGTTTAAGCTGTTTTTCCAAATGATTTCATGGTCACAACAGACTTCCCTACAGTCTGTTTAAGAAAAATGAAACATCTCTCCTTCCAAAGTAATTTTGCAGTATTCATTGCCAGTTCATGCAAGCAGAAAGCAAGCTATAACATAAAAGCTCTTCCTATATATGAAAAAGTACTAATTCATTCATAAAAAGTGAATATAACCAGAAAAATAACTTACACATTTTTATAGAAACATACAGTACATTTTAAGAGTTTTGGGGTGTCCTTTTCCTTCATTTTTCTTTCTTCTATGTTGAAAATTAAATTCTGTAATACAAGCCCTAGCCCAAACACTGCTATATTACATTCTTAAGGCATAATGTGCCTTATTTGAATATTCTTTTGTGTGCTTTGTGGTATTCCAAGAATTTACTGAAATAGTTGATATCTGCGTTGCAGCCATTTCCTGCCCTCCCCACCTCCAAACCCTTGACTACAGAATCGCAACTCAATGATGAGATACGAAGACAACATATAGTAACACCTGAAATCCACAAAAGAGCATCAAGGCAAGTTTATGCAAGCGAATGAGATGGTGTCAGGGCTCAGACACCGGGCAGCTCAGTCATCCAAACTGTTAAGCTGTTAAACATCTCTTGGCGCACTTTTTTCTGGGGCCAAGTTAGTACTCTCCCAAGGAGTTCCCAGGGGTGCTCAGGGCATCAGAACCAGGGAAGGGCAATTACCATTAGACAGCTGAGACACAGCCTCCCGCTTTTGGAAGATGAACATTTAGGAGGTTGTGTGTGGCTGTACGGTGCCAGCCGGCCTCAGGGTCGAAAAAGTGTTGTGCCCACTATTCAATTTACTGGTATAGATGCTGTCTCAGGCTCTTGCCTATTTCCAGAGACAGAAATAAAGTCTGTACAGGCTTGTCTTTTCCCTGTCATAAGGACACAACACTGCTGTTGATGACATTTGTGTTATATGTGAAATTGGCAGGATGTAAACAAATAGGAAAACAACAGAAGGTATTGTCCAGGCTCCATCACTTGAACAGCTGGTTCAAAGCAAAAATTGTGCTGTGAATAAAGAACTTTTGAAACTAGTGATATGGAGGCTTGTCTACCCCTTGCAGACAGTCCTTTGAGCCCCATGCAGACAGAACTGTCATGTTTTGAACAGTAAAAACAAAGTGCTTTTTTTTCTTCCATCCAGTCTCCATCCGCAGGGGTATGCACTCCGTGTTGCAGCATGGGCAGGAGATGCTCGTGCTTTCACCGCACCTTGATGCTGCATCTTTCTATGTCCATGGGTTGCACTGGAACCAAGGGTATGGCAACCATCTGTGTAGGCACCACAAAAGGTGAGACAAGTAATACTGTTGCTAATACTAGACATAGTTTAAGACATACTAATACAGCTACAGGGCTCTTCAATGAATGGAGGGGAAGTAAGAAAGAAATGGAAATGCATCCATCACAAAACATGGAGCTAAGGAAGAAATGCTCAAGAGAAACTTAATAAATAAATCCCGTACCTTAAAAGAAGAGTAGGTACTTAACTTTGGGGGCAGGAGTGGGTAAGGTCTGCTAGGAATATGCTCCATGCTTATGCATCTAAACAAGCTTTTTTTTTTGCCACAAAAGGCTATCATTGCTCTTTTTTGCCCAATGACAAAAACTATTATTCCCAAAGTATCCCGGTTCACATCCTATCTGAAAGCATATAAGTTTTCATGCCCTATGTACCAATAGGTAGACATACTCTCACACAAATGATTTCTCTTTTGGTTCAGGTTTTAAGTTCCCAGCTTGCAAAGCAGCTGTGTTCTCTTCAGGAAAGCAGAGTCCATTGCACGTGGATTTAAACTTCGGTTCAGAGAGTATTTTACTGAATCGGAGCTGCAGTAGCTGTGACAAAGTCGATTGCTCAGTGCATAAACGTCCAAAACTGATGTAAAGACTTAAAACAAGAACATATTTTTATTTTTATTTTTTATTTTTATTTTTATTTTTGACATATAGAGGAAAAAAAAAAACAAAAAAAAAAAAAAAAAAAAAGGAAGCAGTCCAGTTCNTCATCTAAACTTGTGCAAGTTGGTCTTAGGAACCTAGACTCTCACTAATCCTCTAACAGTGAACCTGCCTACCTGCTCTCTAATACTGTCTGCTTCTGAAATTTCACCATGCATTAACCATGGTCTGAAATTTGCTTGGATACACACATGTGAAGAAATACCCGTTTTGGAAATAAACCCACCTAATTCTTAGAGTGGAGCTGAGGCTGTACATGCACTGAAAAGTTAAAAAGGGTCAAAGTACAGGTATGAGCACTCGCATGTGGTCATCCATACTGTGAAATCAGGAGGAATCAGGATCCAGATGCATAATAACACTTTGGAGACCAGACTCTGGAGCATCACTCTGCCTCTTTCTTTGAAAGTAATGTTCTTCTCTCAGCTTTTGCTTGATGGTCCAAGCACTCTGCCAGACATGGGAGATATGGCTGAGCTGAGAGGACTGGAGATTCACACTCCTTAGGTGACAAGGCGGGTTATAAATGGGCAATGCTGACATCCTCTCATTTCTTAGGTGAATCCTCCTGTTAGTGGCTATTGGTAAAGGATAGCTCACATTTCTTATTTCCCTGCACTGTGAGAAGAAAATTTGTGTTTAATTTAAGCAGACTGGATCACCTTGTAGCTTTCTTCACTGGCTTTATTGGGAATGTAGATTCCCACTGACTCACTGAAGATGAAGCACCACCTTATCTAGGTGCCTCGGTTACTTACACACCGAGGCTCTCCGCTCACTGCAGACTATATGGCAAAATTCAATTTCTTTGGAACTGTGTTCCTTTGAACTAGCTCTCCTCTTAACCCTGCTGATGTTATGATTGAAACTTGAAAGCTAACCCTCCCTTTTTGCTCCCAAAAGAACAGGAAAAAAAGTACTTCACCAGGTCACCTTTTCACTAAATTCCTTTAGTCTGTTTTAGTTTCTGTCTGTCAGAAGCACATAAACTTCATGTACCAAAAGGAAGGAAAGCTAGAAACTCCCTTCAGCTTTTTTCTAAAATGTTTGTCTTTTAAAAGCTTCATGCTACCCTGAATGTGCTTGAATTCAATTCAGTTTTGACTGGGCTGCTATATTAGTATTTTTTAAAATCAATTTCTCCCCAGACTCAGTGGGCTAGTGACAGAAATCTAAAAGCTTTGGAGAAAAATGTCTAAAATAATATTAAAGAAAATGTTCATCCCATTTACGGTGAGTCCAGAATCTGTTTCAGAGACTTTTCCTCCATCCTGAGTCCTTTAAGCATCAGGAGACTAAAGGGCTTGTCTTAAAAAATAGTATTACCTTGATGGATCATGGATATCGAACATCAAGTTTACAAATTATAGGGCTTTTCTCTTTCATATGACTTCCTGAATAGTTTTAATCCACAGCCATGTTCAGACATGTCATCATTGGTCAAACTTTCTTCACGACTTTGCAAACAGTTACAGCATCTTGTGCAGACATTTGCCTCTGTGATGTGGATATGAAACAGTGCTCACCTGAAATTATCTCCATACTTAGCGCAATGGCATTAACAGCAACCCAACACACAAAGCTGGTGAGAGGTAGGTTTTGTCTTCCTAAAGATGGAATGCAAAGTGATCTTACTCATGCTAACATTGTGCCCTGACAACTCAGTGGGCTTCAATGGAGATCTTCCTGAATTACTTCAGATAGATTAAACTTAAGTCTCTAAATGTTATATTTACTGAATATCACTCATCCAGTAATCTTAAAGGGCTTCAGGAACATTAGTTGTTAAGCTCCAGAATCTTTCCTCCCATGGTTTCCCGAGTGGAAAATAAATTTTAATACAACTGGTTTATGAGCATTTAAATCAACACCCGGGAATATTCCCTAAATTTGTGCAAGATCACACATCAAATCACCAGCAGGGTCAGATACAGAACCAAATGTCCCACCTGCTCTCTTGAGCTCTGGTACTAGACATTATATTCTCATTTGGAACAATGGATTTAAACTCTTATAGATTATTACTTTTACCTTAAACTCTCTCTTACCTCGACTGGCTGCTGAGTTCTCAGTCGGGCCATTTAACATAAGTGCCTCTTCTAGTTATTCAGTCCATTAAAACAGAAATCAGACTACATTACCCAGAACACACTTAAGCCTCCCACAGCCTTGCTCAGTCAGAGAAGTAGCCTGCCAATGTTCTCTCTACAGAGTTCCCTACTAAAATCAGCTGGGAGTTCCATGTTAAAATGTATGAATACATATTTTTATACAAACCCAACAGCCAATATCAGAATTATCAGGTAATTTAGTTAGGCAAGCACTTGCTTATGCATATTCAGTCAGATATTTCATTACCCAGGGCTAATTCCTGGGATGCTGTTAGCAAGCTGCTTAACTTCTTTATCTGTCTACAGAGTGCTCTGCTGTAAAAACACTGACTTTCTTTTCTTTGCTTGTAGGACATCCTTGCTATTTGAACTAATCTGGCCATGGGGAGCACAGGTTGTTTCATGTGTGTGGTTTCTGGACATATTAAGACAGTTAATCTACGCATCAACAAGGCAGGTAATTCCTTAAACTAATAGATAGGGGTGAAAAAGAAAAATAAAAACATTCCCAGGATAGACCTAATGCCTATTTTACTAAAGTCCTAAGAAGCTAAGTTACTTTTTATCATTGCCACCACTGAAGGAAGTCTGGAGCTGTGAGAGGAGGTGGGTGTTACCAGGAAACGATGTGTTTAAAGAAGTTACGTAGATGGCTCCTCAAGGCAAAGTCAGAGTCCTACTTTCCCTGTGGAGGCAGTGGAACCAGCAAAAACTGTTTCTGAAGTATTATTCCCCAGCTTTTTCTTCCACCACTTCTGTTGCCATGGCATGAACATGACTCGGTCCCAGCTCTTTGTCCTGAGAGCAGCAAAATTAAATTTCCCCTATCCCGCCTTGAACTGACTCCAAGCACACACCTTTGCTTTGTAAATTCAGTAGTAAATCAAGGAACATGCATGCCTTACTAGTCCACAGTCCTGCAGATATTTGAATGCCCTGAACACTCTTGTACAAAATGTGCGCCTTTGCAAGACCTGAGCTCTATAAGAATAAACATAATCAAATTCAGGCAGCATTTGCTTGCCAATTACTGGCAGATTTGCACCATTTATGGTCAGTCCGTTATTACACAGCACTACAAATTGAATTTGTTACAGAAAATGTTAGGAAGGAAGGATCTTTGGCTTCAATTTATCCAGAACAAATGGGTAAATGGAAAAAATCAAATCTGAATTTGTAGTTACAAGGCAATTTGGCCAAATGTTAGGCTATATGGTCCTGTCTGTGGAGCAAAACATGATCCAAACTATCTCAATGCACTGAGATTATATAATTTGATGACAACATCTAGTGCTGTGGTAGCACAAGCAGCCTGGTGTTCAGGACATTCCTGAATTTTGGTTAAAAGCCTTTTTTTCTTTTAGTTCAACCATCTTTGTTGTTTTAGATCACACATTTATGATGTAAAAATGAAAGAAACTGTCCAGAATGGGAGGATATATGCCTGTGATGTAACTTGCCAATTGCGCTGATTACTGTACAAATGTTCAGCACATTTTCTTCCTCTAGGAGATTTTATGTTGAAAGACTACGCAAAAAGACAGACAGATAGAACAGTCTACTTGTAGGTATCCACGTGGAACAGTCTAAATGTGTATGGGAGATGGAATTTGATAGTTTAAATACAGTTGTCTACAGAAGTGCTCTAAGAGATTCCACCTAGCTCTAGCTGTTACTAGCTCAAGAAGAGGATGTTTCCCCTAATTCCTGTCTCATATCTGGCAGTCTGGTGTGGATGCCTTGAATTCTTTGGGGTTGTCTCAGATGTAGCTGTGTGGTTATCTTAAGCAAGGCCTTGCTCTCCATTAACAGTAATGGGGTTATAGTGTGCCTTAGACTGCTAAAAGTAGGTGATATAATCTCAGATTGAATCCCCCCGCCACTGAAATCAACAATGAAGATGTCTACATTGAAACTGGTTACTCAAGCTATCCTGCAGTTTTTCTTATAGTCATTGAAGAAAATGAGGCTGTTCTAGGATGTAATTTGTCTGATATTTCTCAAGTGACTCTTCCCTCCTTTAAAAGGAGATTTTCATGTTTTGTCAGATTCTGTTCTTTATTTCAACACCTGCAGTACTTCAGTGTGCATGTGAGCATGCCCTTTGCAAAACCATAGCTGACTGACTTTGTTCTTTCCAGGATTTGCTCATCTGCACGTTTCACTGGGCCTTGTAGAAGCACAGCACCTGCTTGATGCTGCAGTAATATGAACTTCTCCATGAGTCTTTCTCAGTGAATTGTAGAAGGCTGTTGCCACCCTCTGGGCACTCACAGGAAAGTGTTTGAAGGAAGGTCAGCTCCCAGTTGCTCAGGTAGGGCATGTCAAAGCAGTGTAAAGGAAGTTCATCTAAAGTAACGGCAACAACAATAGACTGGAAGTCAGCAGCAGTATAACCCTGTTCCAATCAGTATTGTCTCTCTGAGCTGAAGAGCTGTAATGAGAAAAAGAGATTTTTAACTATCATGTGTTACAATCACAGCTCGTTTTTTCCCTGTGGGTGCATGTTATCCGCACATGGCACAGCATAGAATAACATATACTTAGCTAGGTGCTAAGTATAACATATTCTTACAATTCACTTTTCCCACATCTTGACTGAAGGGTGGGTGAGAACAGAGTGTTTCTAGCTACAGTGAACACAGTGTAAAGTCATTGTTAACCCCGTTGTGCATATTATCATGATTTACAGCAATGGATGAATATGAGGATGATCCTTCCATGGACAAATTATACTCCATAATAAAACTGTATAGAATATATTCATTAGAATTCTGGGACTGATTTCAAAATATTTAATTCTTAAAGTTTCTGAAGTTTCTGAAGTTCTGAATTTCCCTCTCCCCTTGCTCTGTGATCAAACATTCTAAGTAATTACAAACTGTGCCCATCACATGCATTTTCTCATAACTTCTCATATAAAAGACAAGGTCACCTTGCAATTTCAACCTCAGACAAAAAACACTTTCACTTCCTTTATCCCTTCCATATAATTTATCATGCCTTATTGTGGCTGTCTTGTGCTCTTCATAGCAGGGTGCCATTTTTTCAGAGTTGTCCATCTGTGGGAGCAGGAATCCTTGTCACAGACCTGCCAAGAACTTCATCCATCCTGATATAATGACATTCTGTTGAAGAGATACAAATTCTTATTCTTTAGAAAGATGAATTTAAGTCATAGAATCATAGAATGGTTTAGATTGGATGGGACCTTAAAGATCATCTAGTTCCAACTTCCCTGCCATGGGAAGGGACACTTCCCACTAGACCATGTTGCTCAAAGCCCCATCCAACCTGGCTTTGAACACTTCCAGGGATGGGGCCTCCACAACTTCCCTGGGCAACTTGTTCCAGTGCCTCACCACCCTTGTATTGAATTTTTTTTTTTCCTAATATCCATTCTAAATCTACCCTCTTCCAGTTTGAAGCCACTTCCCCTCATCTTATCACCACATTCCCTTGTAAAAAGTCCCTCTCCTGCCTTCTTGTAGGCACACTTCAGATACTGGAAGGCTGCTATAAGGTCTCTCTGGAGTCTTCTCTTCTCCAGGCTGAACAACCCCAACTTTCTCAACCTGTCTTCATAAGAGAGGGGCTCCAGCCCTCTGATCATCTTCGTGGCCCTCCTCTGGACCCAATCCAACAGGTCCATATCCTTCTTATGTTGGAGACACCAGAGCTGGACACAATATTCCAGGTGGGGTCTCACAAGATCTTAGTAGAGGGGCAGAATCACCTCCCTCAACCTGCTGGCCACACTTCTTTTGATGCAGCCCAGGATACGGTAGGCCTTCTGGGCTGCAAGCACACGTTGCCATGTCCTGTTGAGTTTCTCATCCACCAACACCCTCAAGTCCTTCTCCTTGGAGCTGCTCTCAATCCATTCTCCTCCCAGCCTATATTTTTGCATGGCATTGCCCTGGTCCATGTGCACTTGGTCTTGTTGAACTTCATGAGGTTCACACAGGCCCATCTCTCAAGCCTGTCCAGGTCCTCCTGGATGGCATCCCTTCTCTCCAACATGTCGAATGCTCCACACAGTTTGGTGTTGTCGGCAAACTTGCTGAGGGTGCATTCCATCCCAACATCCATGTCACCAACAAAGATATTAAACAGCACTGGTCCCAGTACCATCTTCTTCTTTACTTGCTTCTCATGGTATCACCTAGCCTTTTCCTGACTTGACATGATGGGATGCGTAAAGGAATATCTACAAGTCAAATTTCCAGAAAAGCATAGCTCACAACTTCATTTTCAGTTGTGACCATTGGTCCCAATTACACTTGAATTCCAGGGTCCTGCCCATTACTTGACTCACCAGTTGAGGAAAAGAAGAGGAATACAAGTACTGTCTGCTTTCCCAGAGAAGTATCAAATAGATTTCAGTGGAACATACCTCTGACAGGAGACTACAGTTTTTGGGTTAGGTGAAGACAGAATCATACTGGACATCAGAATGTATTGCCAAGATTGGTCATTTGTTAACAACCAAAGGGAAGTACGTTAGAACCGTTGATATGTTGAAACATAAAAGGTGGTGAAGATGGATGTGAAAGTTGCCTTTACTTGGTTTCCAGTGATAACATTGGTGGGAAACGCATTTCAGTATCCTCCATTTTTTTTTCACAAGTTCTGGTGTGATACAGTGCCAGTGAGTGTTGCAGGACACACTCTGTGCTCTGTCTCCATCAGCTAAGAATCTATTACTTTCTCTTCTCCTTCCCAAAATTCACCATACAAAGAATCATACTTAAGGCTTATGCTAGTTCTTTTTCACATTATCATTACGTAAAGATTCAAGAGCTGGATATAGTCAGAGAAACTCAGGAAGCGACTTTGTGACATGGCACCCTTGGGCAGATACAGAAACTGTAAAATATGAAAAAAGTTTAAACAAATTTGACCTACTAAGGTTCAAAATTGAGATCCTAAAAACTTCTATTGATCTGCTTCCTGACCTCTAAAAGTACCTGAAAGTTCCCTGAGCAAGTTCTTCTGCACACGCTTTGATGTCTTGGTAGATCTTAGAAACACATCATCTATCTGATGTGCAAGTCCAGTCAAGCAGATCCTCCTTTATTTAAGTGCCCTAATACTTTCAAATCTAGGAAAGGATTCATCTCACATAACCTGAGTATCTAGAAATTAACCATCTTCTTATTCACCTTAACTCTCTTTAATATCGATGGAGTCAAGCACCGCTGCAGGCTGGTTCATCTCATCCAAAGATATCCTTTATGAATCACCCTGTGACAATATCTGTCCTCCACTGACTGGAGAGAGAGTGGTGGGTTTAGATAGCAATTCTATAGAACTTTATGTTTGGCACAATAATACCGGCGCAAGACATACTAATCTGCTTAAGCTCTATCCTGTACCCTCTGATCCGTTTGCATGCACTGAAAGAACTGTCTTTTTCAAAATTATGTTTTTAAGTCCATGCTTTAAATCCATGTTGCTGATAAAACAAATGTATTACAAAACCATAGCCTTGGACTTTGGTAACTAACTTGTAAACGTTTGCATGAGATAGCCCTTACTAACACACACGCTCGCCTACTGGTCAGAGCATTTGGCAAGAAGCCTGGAAGTCATAGGAACCACATTTTTCCCTAGTGGGTTTTCTTCTGATATCTTTACCTCCCAGTGATCAAAACACAAATGACAAAGTTTCCTGCTGGTCCAGAGTGGGGACATAGTCCCAACTCCTCTTGAAGATCTTCCACTATAAAGAAAATAATATATACATTTTCTAATGGTATAATGATTCTTTTATGAATAGGAAGGGCAAGGTTTCTAGGTGCTGACAAATTCTGCGTGACTTCTTTTTCAGTAGGCGGGTACTTGATTTTCCTGTTTGAGTCACCTATTTTCCTCAAGGAAAATAAAGGTGCCCAACTCATGCTCTCTTCTCAGAGTCGCATACCTTGAAGTTAAAAATATCAAGAGCAAGTTTTACAGTACTGTGACTGATCTCTTTAGACTTACCCCTGCTTAAAATACAGTCCATTTGCAATATGTTAATGCGGAGTCAAGTTTTCAAACACCTCTCAAATATTGGGGTACATCAGCTGGAGGATGAAGAAGGTCTAGATCAGGCCCAGTGTAACTCTCTGGTTTGCAATAAAAATATAGAGTTGAATGAACACTGATTATGATTGTGGAAAGGCAAGCCATGGATTCAAAAGGCTAATGCTTTTAAAATGTAGCCTGATTAATGAGGCTGTCATAGAACTTATTTATAGGTATGCTGTACAAAGTATCATAATCTCTGGAAAGATTTACAGCAAATTAAAGCCATCAGAGTTTAGAAATCATAAAACTGATTTGACTCAAAAGGATATTTCATACAGGCCAATCAGAGGTTTATAGCTGAGGCACAAAAGTTGTAAAGAGCAAGTGTTCTCATACTTTTCCAGGGTGTGTGTCACATTTCAACCCCTTGACTCCAGATTTCCCCTCCTACTAGTCAACACATAGAACATTTCACAACTAGATATCAGCCTTGTGTAACAACAACAATTGCCTTCTTTCAATAGTGGCATTCAGAAACGATTAAATATAATTTTAATTGGTTTTAATGTAAGACAGCATCTGGAAATGCAGAGGAACCTGTGCTTTGCTCGGCAGTTCTCTATGGACCTCCAGCAATTGCTCCATGAATCACTAATGGTGCGTGGTCTACAGTTGGGAGCTATTGATTTGAAGAAAGACTGAGTAAGTAAACAGATAGACCTTGTAGTATATGGTGAAGGTCACTAAGCATAAGAAACAAAATTTCCCCTACAGCAATGTGCATGGAGAATTTGATATCCTGAAAGTTAAAAAAATAATTTTGCGATATTTGGGATACTCTGTTTAGTGTAAAGGAAAAACACCGATGAAAGCAGAGACTCAGACATATCATCATTAAGACACAGATCACCTGGGAAGTGGCAAAGGAAGGAATCTAGGCTCTTTTTTTTAAGAATGACAAGTCCCTTTAATGTAAACAGTCTTTAAACCCTGACTCCTAGGGATCTAAAAGGCTGTCCAAATTAAGACAAATGGAGTGGGGGACATACAAGCTTTTTGTAACTGTAAATCCGCATCAGAGAGGGTAGTAGCCAACAAATATGAAAGCATACTTCTAATCTTTTAAGGGGCAGAGAGGAAAAAAGAGTAGCCTGGCAGGACAGTGCATGAAGCTGAGTGTCTGGATATGCTACCAGACCTAAAGAAGGAGGAAAACCACCAATTATTACAATCACTCAGAATTTAATACAAAGTCAAAAGAAGAAAGCGCTTAGAAATTATTGATTTCCCAGCCTGCCATAATGTCTTTGGATATCAATATAACATTTGATGATACCAATGTTTGCCTCTTGTTCCCCTCATAGCTCTATAGATGTTAACTTGCAGGCAGCCTTGCTGGCACAAGAACATAATAGCATATAGGATTTTGGGTATATTGAGCACTGAATAATTTTGATGACTTCTAAAACCCTTCAGCCTAGAAATGCTTTATTTTCAGGCTCCACTATAATTAGTTACAAAGGTTATTTGAGTGAGACGTGAGGCAAGGCTGGAAGGTTATTGTTAAATGAAATCAATTTCACCTACTTTTTCTCTTGCTCTAATATTTTCTTTTAAATCTATAGTGAAGAAATAGACTGTTTCAGGCAGTCATTTACCAACAATGACTTGTTCAGTAGTTTCAACAATGCGTTCAGAAACAATGAAGGGATTCAGCTGATGCCAGCCTTGGTTGAATAGTTCTCTGTGTCTGTCAGGCTGTGTCTCCGCCTACATTACATATTCCAAGCATGACCAACTTATTCAGTTTGAAGGAAGACACTGCTGACCTATATAAACTTCTCATGCCTTAGCTGAAGTTTGAGCAGAAGCAGCATGTCCCATCACCTCTGTTCAGTCTCCCAGACCTGAACAGCCTCATACTTTACTGATACTCCATATTTTGCAAGATCAAAAGAAAAAGCATGCATCTCCAGAAAACCTGGTCTAGTTTTATAGTGCAAGAATTCTAAAACAAAGGTCTCGAGAAAACACAGTGCATCCCATGCTCTTAAGTGGGGTGGATGGAAGAAGCATTCCAGCAGAAGCAGAGTAATAAAGTCTTGGTTTCAGAACCATGCTAGGGAATTGAAACTTGCTTAGGGATGCCACAGACATGGCAGCTACTAACAGAAAAAGTGAGTCCCCATCCACTTGCCCCCCTCTGATACACAATGCACAAGTGTTGCGATTATTCATATTCCAGACTCTGAAATGGTTATGTTTTTGTGTTCATTTGCTTGAGTGAAACTTGGCAGATACAAAAAGACCTAACTTGACATGGATTTGTCTGCACATGCATGCACATACACAGACAATGAGGAAGAACCGGATAAATTTTAAAGATGAAAAACTATGCCTTTAACAATTGCTTAAGTCCTGACTAGAAAAGATAGCTGCTGAAAGTATATCAGTGATTAGTCTCTTGACCTTTCTTCAACTTGAAGTCATCAGCTATTGTTCGCCACTGATAATAATAATAACCTTTATTTTATGAGGTGACTGACAGACAATCCTTAGAGACCATGGTCTTTCACAAAAGCAACATGCTTAAAAAAGAAATCATATTTAGTAGGCTCAATACAGTGAAATTAATTCAGAATTTTTACATCAAATATTAGAAACATCAAACACTGTCTATGCAAAAAAAAAAAAAGGAACATTCAAAATTGCAGCAGAGCAGCAGAGGAGTAAAATTTATTTCTCCTTTAGCCCCTTTTATTTTTCACTGAGAAGGTAGAAAGTTTCTGAAAGTTTTCTCTTCCTTTGCTGCATTTTGAAAAGGGAAGAGGAGGGAAATCAGAGACTGTATGAACTGTGAAAGGGAATATCCTATCTTTAACAATGGCCAGTCCTGAATCCTTAGATATGAACACTATTATACTTCATTTAAGAGGAGGGGATTTCTTCCTAATCACAGCCAGCAATCATCTCATGACCTGAAGCCACAGTGGCTGCCCCCTTCACATTTTCATTCTTCCTAGTGTAATTGCATATGTTACTCTAGACCAGACTTGAATGGAAGCCCCTTTAAGGGAAACCCCAGGAGGTGGGTTGGATAGTACAGTAGGTGACTCTCATTCCTCAGAGTCATTATTGAACCAATCAGACAATATAGTGTTAGGGGTCACAACGCAACTAGCGGTGCACAGTTTTGAATGGAATGTAAAGCCAAAACTCTGAATAACTGTGGCCATTAGACAGGGGTTTTTTTTTAAGAGTGAAGGAGCTTGCTCCAGTAAGACCTAACCTGAGGTATTATACTTTGCCTTCCTGTTAGTTCAGTCAGTCCCTTAGCCTGTGTTATTAGTATATAGGAGGTCTATGTGTGCTTAAGTACCATTATCCTTCCCCAGTGGAAGGAACAGCAATGCACCAGGTGGATTTTCAGTTTGACAGAAGAATTTAATCCAACATTTGAAAACATTAAGATCATCATTTTCCTGGAGGGTTGCAGACTATCTGTCCTTAAACCCAGTATGTTTCCCATGTTCAGTGCATTTATTCCTATTACCTCCTACTGAGCTGTGGAACAGAACAGACAGCATGAATACTGGGAAGGTCAGAGATTGTTTGGAGACTTATCTGAAAGAATGTCTCCTTTACCTAGCAATAATTGCATCCCAGGCTAAAAGTTTTGAAACGTATAAAACCAGTAAGCAACTAAAATGAAGTTGTTAGGTCTTAAGGGTTTCTTAGGTATTAGTCACTTATAGAGAACTGTTCACTGATTAAAGCTGGGATTTTAAAAGGCTTGAAGAACCTGATAACTAAATCCCACTGAAATTAAAAAATTTGAAAATCTCAACCTAAAATTTTAATTTGTATTTGGGGTCGGGGGAAAATATCTACCAGCTGAAAAGGCTCAACACAAGACAGCCATTTCTGAGTTGGACAAAATATGTTGATCTATATCAGTGCTGTAAAGATATCAGCATTTTAATCTTCAACCCACATAGCCAGAGAAGGATTCAAAAGTCAGGTGACTCTGTCATGTAGCTTATGTCAGTCTCCATAGTCTATGACAGATCAGGTGGCCACTGGACAGACCATCATCACTCGAGGAACTGGCTTTCTGCAAGCCAATTCTTGGTGCCTCACTTTCCTTGTGCAAAAGTGGAGGTATTTTTACTTTAAAGCAATTTTGAGAACTACTAATGAAAACACTGGACAAAATTTTTTTTGTTGATTTTTTTTACTGCTATCTAAACAGGATGACTTTTCATTCATATGCAATTTACTTTGAAGAATCAGCATCTGTTTCTAGTTATGGATTATACCAAAATATCAGGCATCCAGCTTGTAGCATTTTTTAACATAGAGAAAATCCATTTAAAACCATTTTTAATGTTGCTAAAATATACCACTCATATTTTTCTCTACCTCCTATGTTTTGAATACACATGGGAACTCAAGAGATCAGATCTAAATTGAGTGGATCAGCAAAGTGTACTGGAGTCAATGAAGTTATGTGGATTTATATTATCTAAGAGTATGGCCCAAAGCGATAAGGATTGGCAGGAGAAAAACTGCACACTTCCCCCCTTGAAACACATATTTTTGAAACTGCTGTAAAATATTATTCTTTCTGCTAAATATGTAATATATAAAGGATACGTCAAATTTTCACGCTTGTATAAAGATTATGCAGTTTTAAATGCCTTTGCCAGTCAGACTTAATCTACCCAGCCCAAAGACAAGCTGTTACAATTGTATAATGTACAGCACATTTGTGTGTGTCTCTGTGTGTGTATTTGTGTGTATGTGAACAAGAGAGGGAAATGCATTTACAACCATAGAAAGCCACTAATTAGGCAAATTAAAGTACACTTTTTTCATCAAAACCTCAGATATTTTCTTTTGCTATTTATTGTTTATTGGAAACAGCCCTTTCTCTAACACTACCCACAATGGATTTTGCAAATTTTGTGGCTTATGTTGACTGTTTTGCAATTTATACTAGTGTGTAAAATATTCCCAGCACATACACTTAATCAAAACAAGCCCAATTAAGCTCAGTACTCCAGATTCCACCTCATTAGCTTTCTGTTCCTAAAATATAACAGATGTGATTGCTGCGGGCCATGAGTTAAAGACGAATTTTTCAGCTAAGCACTTACAATACAACCTAAAGTTATATGAAGATTTAATTATTACTTTCATTTTCATGGCTTCCTGTAAAAGCTCATTTTTCACTTAATAGCAATAGCATTCCACTACTGCACTTTACCCACCGTTACGGAGAAAAGTATCTAAATGAGGAAGAAGGGAGAGGTCAGGGGTCCTGTTTTTACTCTTGGCCTCCCATATTGGATGGGTGACTTCACAGACTTGCAGGGCTTTTATCCTTTCAAAACTACTGGAATTCAGAAAGGATTCAGGATCTCAGCTTGCAGAATATCACTTCTGCCTAAAAATTCTGCGCAACTGTGTGAATGATTTTGCAGCACGTTTATTGTCATGCTTCAAAAAGATCTGGTGGCTTAGTGTACTGGCAATAGCTGGCTAGTACTCTCCTCAAGTAACTCTTGATACTTCTTAGCTGGATTTTAACTGTTTATAACTACTAGCTTTCATATAATATCCAACATATATAAGGAAAAATATCATCATTTTTCAGTAGTCAAAAGGCCAAAGAGGATTACTGTAGGACAGCGGGGATACGAAGGGAAGCGCTGCCAATTGTCAGAAACTGTATTTCTCTGTCAATA
This sequence comes from Himantopus leucocephalus, assembly GCA_003993805.1. NCBI lineage: Eukaryota > Metazoa > Chordata > Aves > Charadriiformes > Recurvirostridae > Himantopus > Himantopus leucocephalus. The sequence continues at coordinate 81,900,862 of RSEF01000003.1, read as the reverse complement.
CCCCAATGTCAAGCTGCAGAATCTCTCTCACACTTTGTCCTCATTACTGGAGCTCAAACATTTGGTGGATCAAGGATAATCTCTGGCCAAATCAAAGCAATTCCAAGAATAATCCAGAGGCAGTGGTCTGACTTGTCTATGGCACAATTCACCACGGAGGTTTCCAAATGAGCTTGCAGTTTCCAATGAAACTTCTTTACAGATTCTGTACTGATGCATTACTCACACCATCCTCTCTTCTAATTTCGCAGAAGACTGTAGAGTCAACCCCACATACTCAGGACCCACTTTCTCAATCTGTTCAGCCAGTGTGGGTTTTGGCACCATTGAGTGAGCCAAGAAGACAACGCTCCCAGGGCCTATGCAGTACAAGGTCAGTCCCAATGCCTCAGCATCCTGGATCAGTGAAGCCAACTGTGCATAAAATTGTGCACATTATACACATTTAATCTTGCAAAACCAGGCATAAAATAGTCCCATTAATATCAGTAGCAATACCAGAGGCCCTAAAACGGCCTTTAGGTACCTTCTTTGCATAAATTATTACATAAGGTGCAAGGCAGGACTAACAATTAAAATTACACAAATGACTTGATTCACCACTCTTGCCACATTTCTGTGTTGGATGACTTTTTAAAAGTCTGTGGTTGCTCTCTCAGCAGGGTGGGTATCTGAGATAGCTTAATTGAAGTCAATGGAGCTACACATTGACATAAAACTAGTGTACTTAATAGGAGGTTAATGCTCAGAAGAAAAGAGAAGGCAAGCTTTTTCTTGAAAGATTTTCTCATGGTTGAGATCTTCTCTTATTTGTAGTTTCCCCACTGCATTATTCTTTCTTTTCTCCTCCCCAAAAGATTCATCAAAAAATGAATGTGTTTCCTTTGTGGTTTACACTGAAAAGAAGACATAGCTTTTCTGTTTTTTAAAATGTGGATGGAGATAAATAATGAAAATTTCTAGTGATTAGTCCCTAAGGTCTTTATTTATGGATCCCTGGCACAGACACACTTCAGATAATAGCCCAATTTAATATTTATGATATGCTACATTTCTCTAAATATATAAATTTGGCAATTATCATGGGAGTTATCCCTTATTTATTTACTTTTGACTTTTAATTAGTAGGATTGCTATTTAATCATTAACAATCTTCCCTTCCAAAAAACACCCTACCTGCTACTTCTTTGATGAATGTGTCCCCATTGTGTCACTATTTGCGTTAGAAGATCCGTCTTCGTTGTTCTAATGACAAGCTTCCATATAAAAATACCAGATCTACAGAAACAGTCTGTTGAAGTGACATCTCACACTGACTGGGCACTCTGCAACTACTCTACAGTTAGGTACTCATCAGCCTTCAGCAGACCAGGCATTAGGGGACTCACTAAGGTGACTGGTGACCCTTCAAATATTAGTACCTTTCTTTTTTTAAAAAAAGGAAAAATGCTACATGTCTGTGAGTGGATAGGGGAGGAGGAAGCCTGGCACAGCCTGTTTAATTAAACATAATAATATTCAATGTAAAGATTATCCCTCTTTCTTTGACAATGTAAAATAATGTCACAGAAATTATACCTTTGTTAAAAAGATCTCTCTAACATTAATCAAGTCACTTCCATAGAGAAATGAAGCTACAAGCTCTAACATGCTAACATTCAGCAATGTGTTACTAATAGCATCATTAACACATACCATATATAGCTGCACGGAGTGTCTTATACTGAGCTAGTGCCAAGTCCCAGTTTGTCAAGTTGGGACACAGGAATGGCAAAATAATTTCATTCACTCCACCAGCTAATTAAGATGGAGCTTAAAGCATGGAAGCTGAGAACCTGAGCAGATCTGCTGTGCCATTCCTCCAGGGTGACTTTGTAGGGAATAGTAAAAATACTTAATATAGTCACTGTTGCATGTTAGTGGTACAGGTTGAATCAGCAAAGGGTGAACACTGCCATCATTGTGCAGTTTTTACCCCTCCCTCTCCACTCATCTCTGGTCTCGTGTTTACCTATACTGCTATAAAAGAATAGATTTTTTTTTTAATAGAGGGGCTCTTGACGTTTACTTTAAAACCAGACTATCTTCCTATAATATGCTGTTACCTGATATGTATTATACAACTTGGTCCTGAAAATGTGATGGTGGAATTAGGACCTGTTTGTCTATTTAGGTTTCCTAGCAATTTCCATTATGAAGGAACCTTGTGGTCTTCTCCTTTGAGGAACTCTCACCACCCATCTTTACAGCAGTTCTTAGCAAATGAATGAATGCAGCATCCAGCTTCTCATGCACTTGGCTCACTGGGTTATTTTTTAACCTCACACTGATATAATTATTCTATCCCTAAATCTGCCCTGTAGAATGAAATTGCAATACACTTTGGCCCACTGCGTGTTTCTCTAATACCTGCAGCAAGTTTGTCATAACAACAGTACTATCTAGCTAGGTCCCAGCTCTGCATGCCAGACCTCAGTGTGCTGGTGTGAGGGACCACCTGCAATATATCTCACATTCCATTATGAAGAGAAAGAAGCAGGTCTGGATAGTGATGCTGCAGTTCCCCCTGTACCAGACATGTCTTACTCAATCCCCTTGGTAAGCCTGTACCTGGTTGCTGACAAGCACTCTGCCTCTCAGTTAAGAAAGTGTTTGAGCTATGCTGTTTTCTGATATTTCCCTTTAATGGCGGCTTACTTGAGATGCTAAATCAATTTGGTTTTACAAAACTGAAGTATATATGCTAAATTAATCACCAAAAGAAATTCAACTCCATTAATTCCCAGTAATGGTCTTCTTTTCATTTGCCCTTTATTCTGGATATTTTCTTTTTTTTCTGAATTTTTTGTCTGTTTTCTTGGTGTAAAATTTTGGAGACTGCTAGTACACCTTCATGGGCAGCTTGGCTTTTGTTCATGCAGTCTTTTCTTTCTTTTATTCAGGTAAAGCTTGACTAATAATGACAAAACCAAACATTTTTAAGGATACCTCATTCTATTGATACGGTTCTTTTAAGACCACTCCTGCCATACCATACAACAGCAGGGGGACCTGACCCTTTGGTGTTATTTTTCTCATTTTGTCATTTGATCAGTTTTGTTGCTCTTCCGACATCCTTTCAATTTGTTCCCTTATTTCTAGTCAGGCTTTATTCTGGTTTGAATCCAAGAAAATCAGAACCAAAAACCCTCCAGTGTATAATACTCTATAGGCTAAACTTAGCAAGACAAAATATGTGCTCAGTACTTATTTTGATACTCTAGTTCCCACAACATTTTCTGGTTAGTTTTGATTTTATACGGCAAGAGTCGCTTGCAGTATAATTTCTTGTAGTCAGGAAACTGCAAAGTTTACAACAGAGTCTTCTGTACTTTGAAACACCAGCCATTAATGCCGAAGTCAGATCTGCTAATGTCTAAAAACTTTTGCTCACCTATCGATGCTTAGGGGCGTAAAAGGGAAAAAGAGATTTTCTGAAAATCCAGTCCTAATTTGTGATGCTTATCATCAAAAAACATATGGCCAGATCAAAAGGACAGATCCTAAGCTGGTGCAAATTGGCCAAGCAGCACTGTCAGCAGGGATACTAGATTCATAACAGCAGAGTATTCAGCCTATTTGTAGTTCGGTATAAGAGTTTTTTGGCTGAGGGTATGGAAGTTATAACCAAAGGTCCCAAGTCTTTGACAAAGTCATCATGCATTTTTCAGAACCCGAAAATTCACAAATCTGTTAGTATTTTTGGACCAGTTCCCACTTCAGCTCAGATTTCATATTACCCATATTTTAGTTCTTTATAAAAATGAAATGCCCTTAATCTCAGTCTGTACACTCAATAAAATAAATCTAAAAGCCAGAAGCATCTTAGAGTCAAAGAGAGTTATTCTGCTATAAAGTAGTAACCTGTGTCTCAGTTTTTTGGACTTAAGTAGAATGAAAAGAAGCTACATTTAAAAATGGGATGCACAACGTTAGGTATATATTATTGAGAACAACCTGGCAATGGGAAAGGAGTGAATGGCTTGACCCTTCAGCTTCCCTTGTATCTGCAGCTGTTACAATTCTCCAAGTGGTCAGAACACATGATTTAGTTGCTTCAGAGATGAAAATGATTGCTTTGTTTTTGGCACATCTGTAACGCAGCAAACAAAACATATATATTTGTATGTATGAGATTTACATTAGAGACAGACAAAAGCAACTGGAGGGTGGATTCTCACTATCAATTAGAGGTACTATTTGCACAGAAGGAGGTAACCTGTTGGATGTGCATTGATGTGAAATAAAAAGATTGCGTGAAGAAAATGTAGATGATACGACTGCAGTTTCACAGAAAGGAAGAAAAGACTCAAACAAAATGAAATTATAGGAATGGAGAACGGAGGTGCTTTTGGTACGGCAGAGGACAGGCAGGTGTTTAGATTAAGAAAGTGTCATTATCATGACATTGTGGAAGCTGAATAGGAAAAGTGACTCATGCTACCAGCTTCTGAATCTCTTGATCAAGTAGCAGCCATAATTATTGCTGGAAAAGTACCTATTAAAAAAAAAAAGGACTTGAAAATAACAATTTTCTGTAAGATGGAGAAAGTGAACAAAGTATAACGTTGTCACAAATTAGACCATCCTCAGGAGAGATTGAAGCAGTAAGAAATAAAAAGGTCAGACATTGAAAGACATCAAGGACTGGATCCGGTCTGACGCTTAAATGCGTAAAAGCCGCAGTACTGCAGCACCCAGTGTTAATGACATGGCTCTGTGACATCCAGCACTTCAGATGGGCCTGCAGGTACCCACTTGCAGTGAATAGGGGGATTCAACAACCTCAAAATAATGTCCAGTACACTCTGTACTGGACTGCAAAACAAAGATATTCATCACTTGTCAATTGGAAAATACCAGTTCTTGGTCCCAGGGCCATTTCTGAGTTCAAAATTAAGCAATGATTTCACATAAATTCCTTGCAGTCAGTCCCCTTTTGCTGAGGCAACAGTACCCAGCGCTGAGGTGCTGAGTTACACCACTACACTCTTTCTCTTTCCAGGCCAGGGAAACTTGAAATCTTTTATACACACAGACACAGTTTCAAAAGGGAAAATAGAGCAAGAGCTCCTTCACATTTTTATGAATGTAACACATTCCAGTGGGACACAGGTAATACCCTTCTTCAGGCAGAAAAAGGAATTGAACCTGGATCACCTACTTCATGACTGAATGCTTTAAAAATACCAGGCGACTATGTAGCAGCAGATGGAGCACTGATCTGATTACAGGGGCTGGTCAGCATTGGGGACACTTCTATTGCTTAAACAGAAACATGTGCACCTGGATGAACATCTGGAAATACTGAGCAAATGTACTAAACCATCTAATTCAAAGAGGCCTTGCTGAAGGAAACCCAGATTGCTGAAAACATACATCTACTCTTTCTGTACTGTTTTCAAAAAAAGATTAACACTTGCAATTCAATTTTTGTGCAGACCCCAATGCTTTCGGAAGGTGTTCAGAAGTGGTCTGCAAAAGGCTGATGAACAGACGTTCGGAAAAGATAAGCAGAGAAAAATTCAGTTTCTAGTGTACACTAGGTTGCTTAGATGCACCTAACTGGAAATACTTCTGCAGATTTGCAGACCTCAAATATGATAGGAATACGAAGGACACAAACTGAACTGTCTGGGGTTTAGGAGCCTGCGCAGAGAAGCAGCAGCCAAGAGTGAGGACCGGGGGTGCTCAGTAGCCTCTCTTCTGCTGCCCTACTTGGCGCACTGCTGTGCCTTTCTTCTCATTGGTGAGAAGACAAGAAGCAACAGAAGGCTTCAGTAAAGCCCTTCCCTTCTTCTTCCAGTCTTCCTTTTCTCATCTTCCTGTTGCAGCAACAGACAGGCTTCATTGTTGAAGGAGAAAAACAAAGTTGCACAGGCTGCATTTGTTGCTCAAATTGTCATGCCCTGGGGAAAAGCTAACAGGACAGACAGAAGGATCCTTGAGGCTGAAGCTCATCTGGAGGAGGTTTGTTTGACTGACCACGCTGACCTGCAAGCTAAAACCTACAGCACAGCTCCTGTTCTTACCAGAGAGTTGCCTAAAGGAATAAAGATAGTGTGCAAATAAAATTTAGTTTTGATTTAGAAGTGGTAGAAGGAAAAAAAAATATGTGTTTAACTGAATTGGTATAGATACTCAGGATCTGATTTCGCAGCAAAGTAGCTTCATCAGCTACTTGTGCTAAAGGTTAATTAAGACTATATTTGTCAATATACAAATATGGGTATGTACATTTCTCGGAATTTTCACCAACTGTAAGATTTCATATGCTATTAACTATTCCTGAAATAATGCTTTGGTATGTTTGGGTACATGCTTCTTAGTTCTTATTGCCACATTATATTAGACAGTGTGATCCTAACTATGAATCAAGACAGTCTCATATGTAATTGGAAAAATATGCCAAAAGATTGTCAGTCCAGCATTCATGAAGATAAATGCACTTGTTTCTAATTAATTCTTTGAAACAGGTTTAGCAGGATTCCAGATCCTCCAGAATGTATAGCTTGATACAAAAATAGGAATCTTTTGATGAATTTGTATGTATGGCAGGATAAACAGAATGTTCCCTTCTGCCTCTAAAAATGTAATATTCCACATTCTTATTTCCACCTGAAACTCTGGAGCACAACTTCAACTTGAGGATGATCAGTCTCAATTAAAAATTAATTGATAGGTGGGGATTGTTTTCCATGTTAATATCTCAGGTGTTACTGAAATTTCTTCAGGAATCAATCAAACTATTCACAATAAAAGTATATACAGGGAAACTGTTTGCGGAATATACCCCATAAATCCAGAATGCATCTAGAGGAAACACAAAATTATTTTATCTTTTATCGTGGAACGTTTTGCCATCATTACCTTTTCTGTTTGCAGGTACAGAAAAACAGACACACTGAACTCTTCATTATACACACAAAAAGAAAACACCTTGAATTTTATTTCATGTAGGAAAATGGAATGTTCTGTTCTTTCTATTTATTTTTATGAAGTGCAGAATGATAAGACCCTACTTTTAACCCTATGCCATAATGAATCAATAAAGGATGTGCAATGAAATAAATGGAAAGCAAAGTACAGCAAAAATTGTGAAAGTGAATACTTTTCACAGCATGCTGTCGTCCCTTGGAATTAACTCCAGCAGGAGATTATTAAGTCAAATATCGTTGAAAGATTTTTAAAGGGCTGAATAATTTTATGAGTAATAACAACAATATGAATGTTAAAGTAATCTATTACTATGCTTCAGAGGATAAATTGATAGCTGCAGGGGTCACGAAGATATCCCCTTCTTTACTTTACTTTCCACACAGCCGGTTAAGTGCATTAAGGGCTTTTCTTCAACTTCCCCTCAAGCATCAGACATCGGTCACTTCCGAAGGCAGCAAAAATGCAACTCAACAGCTGAGAAGGAACATAGGATTTGTCTGATCCAGTATGACAAATCCTATGCTCCCTCTCATCATCATTATCATTGTCATCATCTGAACATATTTTACCTCCAGCATAAAAAGAGATTGCTTTTCGGTGTTCACCACCACTATGGGTGCAGGATAGGTACTTGGAAGTTTGCCGTTCTAAGTCACTTAGCATTTTAGTTCTCACAGCTCATCAACACTTCCTTCTAAGACTCTAGCTCTTCTTCTATTAGATTTCATGAACTTTCCAAGCTCAGGTTCTGAAGAAAGCTGAAAAGGGGAAGAAAAAGGAAAAAAAAAAGAAAAAACACAAAACCCCCCTTGATGCAATTTTCTGCTCGTCACTATCAATTTGCCCCATAAGGAGGAGAATGACAATCTCTGTGATGCTATTCTCACTCTGCTTTTGAGATCTTCCTAGTGACCAGCAGCAATATCAGGTGGGGAGACACAGGAACAAACCTTTACCCAGTGTAAATTTCTGCAGGTTGCACTGGCCTCAGCAGTTGTCTCATGATGCATTTTTGAGATATTTTAAAAATCTTTCAGACCTCTTTGCCAAATGTTTCATCTGTTAAAATTCTGTGAATGCTTTAAAGGGAGTTAAGAAAGAATTAGATTCTTCAGTAAGCAAATCATCTCTCAACCACTTTTGAAGAGCAGTTTGATATAAATTACATCTTTGGGAACAGCCCACCACATAGTCACTGTGGGTTTTATGGTGCCATATTATTGCTTCTGAGAGTTTTGTGACCTACTACGTCTGATGAACATGGTAAAAAGTAATGATTCAAAACACAAGAGCAAAATAATGGCCAGGGATTTATTATTGTTGTTGCTATTACTCATTGCAAAATTCACAACAAAACAAGGCAGTAGCCTGTACAAAAACCATGCAAAATTACAGCATTACAAAAATCTAAGCTAATGGCTCCCCTTTTTCCAAAATTTTTTCTCAAAAAGTTTGTGAAGAATTGCGGATTCTAAATTCATGCCTAAACCTTGCACTTGAGCCTGCCAGTAGATGACATTAGCAATTTTTCAATATAACCATCAGGCCATATATAAAGAGCTGAAAGATGTATTTCAAATAAAGAAGAAATATTTAAGGCAAGATTTACAGCATCTGCTGATGTAGCTCTGAATTACACATCAGAATTCTTGAAAATGGAATACTTGGCCCCAGCTGGAGGTTCTGGTTAGTTATCTAGGCTTCCTGCTAGCTAATGGGGAAATTAATGTTTCTGAAGAGACCTGAACAGAAATCACATATAGGTAACCATGCATCTAACCTCTTTTCCTCTATGGGGCAGGGCTGACTGGAGGTTGCATCTGTAGTATTCATATTTTCGTAAAAATACAGACCTAGCTGGATAGGTCAAAACCTCTCAAAAATGTAATCAGAAGTGGGAAAGGGAGTGGTAAAACCACCAACTTCATATAACCATTTATTAGCCATATAATGGCTAATATGCATATAATGCAAGATGCATTTTTACTTTGGAGTTTATTGGTACCAATGTTTGGCAAGGAGGGAGCACATGGGGGCTTCACTCCTTGCTCTCAGAAATCTTTAGTATTCTCTGAGCAGAAACTACACGTGACTTCCCCAATCAAGTACTCTAATGTCACTATTCTAAGGTTAATTTATCATCCTCAGAACATGGAAATGGAAATCAGATCTCGAACTCGTAAGGAAAGTGCTCTGACCAAAAGACTGTTTTGACAATGTGGATGATATACGTATTTACAAACATTTCCTGCCAAACTTGAAGCTGCCTGGTGATTTTTAGGTGCCTTTTGGAACAAGGTCTTTCTGGTTATTTTTTTTGGACTTGTCTTTCTCAAGTGGTACTTTCAGCTTTGCCTCAAATAAGTCTTCAAGGCTGGACTCTGACTCTTGTACTAATGAGCCAAGTGGCACTTACTATCATGCTTACTAAGTTAGAAGTGGCAATATATAAACCTTAAAAGACTACTTTCCACATATCAGATATTGCTCTATTTGACAACCTCAAATGCCTTCAGTGCATATATTGAGTATCATTAAGCTTTGTATCTCACAAAACAGAATATTTACAACAAAGAAATATATGATTCAGAAAAGTATAAAACACCTTCAAGAGATTCATACTCAAACTGATTTTTAAAAAGTTCATTTTGTCTCTATACCTATGTAATAGGTATTTGAGCAAGAGGACATACATTTTTGGTTTAGTGTATTGAGCTAAATATTTCTGTTAACATAATAAAATAGCTTTGTTTCAGTGATTTAAAGGGGAATAATAAACAAATCAAACTTTAATGCTAGAGTTAATGAGGAAAGGAATATCAGCAGTAGGGACACAAGTTGGAGTCCACACAGCATATTTAAGTTTTGTTTTATTCTGCTGATGTGGATTTCAGTTGTGGTTCCTGTATCAGTGTGAAGCTAGAGTAGGACATTAAGGATAATTGAGTCCCAGAAATAGGGGAAATAACTCCAATAGTTCGTTTTTATTGAAAGCAAACAAATTTTCATTCATCAAAGTGCTGATTTTTTTTTTCACAACCACAGCATCTTTTAAATCGACAAATAGATTACTTTAAATTAAAAAGGATGAATGCAAAGTCACCGCTCAATCTGTGAGGCCAGATCTCACTTAGCATCCATAATTCTTCCTTGCATCTACTGGATTCAAAGCTCCAGGTCACCAAGAGATATCCACTGCCTTCCACAAGCCTTGAATAAATCCTGTCATGAGTTAAACGGCTGCTTAGTGACCTACACTGACTTCACCTTTCTTCTCAAGTGCAAAATATTCCTTTTTTTTGGAAACTCACCTGTTCCATGCAAGAACAGCATGAATAGCTCTATACCTGGAATAACACTGAAATCCACTTTTTGCTTTTTCTCTAGAAGTCCCAGAAGTTTTGTTCCCCTTGTACAGCAACATTCAATACAAATGACTTGTGCAAAACCAAAGCCACGGATCTGTTCCTAACAATAAACTAGACATTTGGACAAAATGGTCTTAAGTTGCACCAGGGGAGGTTTAGGGTGAACATTAGGAAAAATTTCTTCACTGAAAGAGTTATCAAGCATCGGAACAGGCTGCCCAGGGAAGTGTTGGAATGACCATCCCTGGAAGTATTTAAAAGATGGGTAGACGTGGTGCTTAGAGACATCGTTTAGTAGTGGTGTTGGCAGCGTTAAGTTGATGGTTGGACTCGATGATCTCATAGGTCTCTTCCAACCATAATTATTCCATCATTCTGTGATTCATTGTGAACATTCTTTACACATCAAATAGCAAAACTCTCTTTTCTTTTCATGATTGTCTACAGTTTGATCATTTTCTCTTGTCCTATCGCTTGTTACTTGGGGAAGAGACTGACCACTATCTCGCTAGAGCCTCCTTTCGGGTAGCTGTGGAGAGCAGTAAGATGTCACCTCAGCCTTCTTTTCTCCAAGCTAAACAACCCCAGTTCCCTCAACCACTCCTCATAAGACTTGTGCTCCAGACCCTTCGTGAACTTTGTTGCCCTTCTCTGGACACTCTCCAGCACCTCAATGTCTTTCTTGTAGTGAGGGGCCCAAACCTGAATACAGTACTTGAGGTGAGGTCTCACCAGTGCTGCGTACAGGAGGAAAATCACTTCCTTCATCCTGCTGGCCACACTTTCTGATACAAGCCAGGATGCTGTTGGCCTTCTTGGCCACCTGGGCACACTGCCGACTCACATTCAGCTGGCTGTCAACCAACACCCTCAGGTCCTTTTCTGCCAGGCAACTTTCCAACCACACTCCCCCAAGCCTGTAGCACTGCATCCGGTTGTTGTGACCCAAGTGCAAGACCTGGCACTTGACCTTGTTGAACCTCATACCATTGGCCTTGGCCCATCGGTCCAGCCTGTCCAGAACCCTCTGTCGAGCCATCCTACCCTCAAGCAGATCAACAGTCCCGCCCAACTCAGTGTCATCTGAAAACTTACTGAGGGTGCACTTGATCCCCTCGTCCAGGTCGTTGATAAAGATATTAAAGAGAACCGGCCCCTGGGGAACTCCATTTGTGACTGGCTGCCAACTGAATTTTAACTCCATTCACCACCACTCTCTGGGCACGGCCATCCAGCCAGTTTTTTACCCAGCAAAGATTACACCCATCCAAGCCATGAGCAACCAGTTTCTTCAGGAGAAACTTGTGGGAAATGATGTCAAAGGCTTTGCTGAAGTCCAGGTAAACAACATCCACAGCCTTTCCCTCATCCACTAAGCAGGTCACCTTGTCATAGAAGGAGATCAGGTTTGTCAAGCAGGGCCTGCCTCTCATGAGCCCATGCTGACTGTGCCAGATCACCTGGTTGTCCTGTACATGCTATGTGATGGCACTCAGGATGATCTGCTCCATAACCTTCCCAGGCACCGAGGTCAGACTGACAGGCCTGTAGTTCCCCAGATCCTTCTTCTGGCCCTTCTTGTAGATGAGCGTCACATTTGTTAATTGCCAGTCAACTGGGACCTCCCCAGTTAGCCAGGAAAATATAGGTAAAAAATTACAGGTAAATAGGAAAATATAGGTAAAAAAGCTATAATTATGTTATAAAGCTCATCAATGAGAACAATTAAATGTTCCAGTGTGTGTTAAGTTGCTGTCGCTTTGTGAATAACCTTCTTGGCCTTTCAACAATGGGAATTGTTTCTTCTTTTACTTCCCTTTGCATCAGTGAGTGGTTTCAAAACTTTAGCTATAGCAATTATGCATTCCACCTCACTGCAGCATATAAAAAACTCTCTCTAAATTATCCCTGTATGCTGCCGTATTACCACCACACCCAGGTGACCCAGAAACCCTGAATCTCTATCTTTCGTTGTAACCATCAAACTACTTATCTCTCTTCAGATTCAAGTTCAACTGGTAAAAGGCATTTTAGTGTTGAGTCCACTTAGATGCTGTACTATTGCCTTTAAAAGCTAGTGGTTTTCAAATATTTCAGTTGACTGTTTTTGTAGATATGAAATGAGCCATTATGTACAGCATAGAAAATAATAAAAAGAAAGATGTGGAGTCCTTTAAAAAATGCTTCTCAGTGTACTTTGATGGAGAAAGTTAACCAGAGTTTATATTTTATCCATGTAGATTGTACTCAGTAAAAGCTTGTGTAAAACTCATATCTGACAAAGGACACTATCCAGCTTGACTGCTCTAGGAACTAGAAGAGACCCAGCAAGAGACAGAAGAATGAACTATGACAATAATTAGGCAATAAAATCCATCATGACATAAGCTACTGACAAGTGTTGAATTCTTCCAAACATATTCAGCTTGGAAGAAATGGGCACTGAAAACACTCATTTACCCTAGGCACATCTCTGTCACCTTATCATCCTCATCTCCAACTTTATTCTCGCTTTCAGAGTGACTTTGATGTAAACCATGAATCTTTGTTAAGTATCATTTACAAAGTGCCAGAGGCGACTGTGCTCTGATCAGGAATACCTGTGCTGGACAAGTTGTCAAGAGGATCAATATTTTTGTGGTGGTCCTGAGAGAATCCCAGCTTATTCAGCTACAGCTCTTTCTAGATCAGTAAATAAAATCTATTCATCAAAAGCTGCATCTATATTAGCTTTTGGGATGGAGAAATAATGTAATTTTGAAACAAATCTCCAGTGACCGCATTTATTGCATATTGTTTCCATTTGAGAGAGGACTTGGTGTACATGAACAAACATCCTTTCCAAGGAAACAGAAGTGGAAGATCTGTTTGAGGTGCATTACAAATGTATTTCAACCTCTAACGGAGAGATAAAAGCCCAAACCAATCACTGGTCATTCAGATGGAATTGAACTAAAGTTTGTGGACATTTTGTCCAAGGGATCCTAGTCCAACGTTTATATATGCTGGACCCACATATGATGCATATGTAAGGCCTTTAGCCTTAGTTGTTTTGATCTAGCGACCTTCTATTGCACTATATTACCGGCTAAAGTAGACATAGACAACATTTAAATGCCCTGCTCTTCACTCTCCCACACCTCTATGGGAACAGAACATCATTTGGGTAAATTAACAATCTAGCAATAGCTTCAGCAGAAACACACATCTTCCTTGCTACCTTCCTACTCGTCATCATGGAAGGTACAGCAGCCACAGGACCGCTTTATTTATGCACAAGCACCAACAACAAATGCAAAGTGACTCATTGCTCATTAAGCTTCACTGCCTTTTTAATAAAAGAGTAAACCAAACACTATACAAGTTGCAGCACAGTGGTCTACTCTTATATCATTAACGGACTGTCTGAATCAGCCTTGGTAATAGTTTTGTTGTAGTTGTATTCCAGATGTTTTCCGTTGCCTATCACAAAAGCAGGAGAAAAAAAATCTGTAAATGTACTTCTCTGGATGCGCAACACTCAGTTTTAGTTCCTCTGAGGGTAAGGGTTGCACAGAATCACAAAATATGTGCCCAGCCTCCCAACACAGTGCATGATCACAGCAGGACAGCTAATAGTAAAATACATGGAAACTATCAAGTTGAGTGGTTAAGTGTCTAAATTAGGTAAGAGGGAACCACAAAGATAGAGGGAGGAAGAATCCTAATGCCATGTCTCAAAAATGATTCCAAACCAGGCACAGCAGAGACTTAACAAGTGCCTTTTACTCAGGTGAGTCCCTTAATCAATAGAGTGCTTGTAAAACGTATGAGGGACAGATGCCATCCATCCAGCCCTAGAACGAGCAGTCTTAGGTTGTCTTGTGTACAAGTCCTAATCTTCTATATACCTTCTGTAATCATGTGCAAGATAAAGCCTTTAGAGAAGATAGTCAAAGTGGGATTTCCATGTCAAACTGCTCAGTGGCACCTGGCTGATTTTGCACCTGCTCAGGTTCTTGCAGGACTCTGAATGCACACGCTGACAGATGGCCTTAATGCCCTCATTGAGGGACTTACAGATCTCAGAGAAACTGAAAGTGTCCAATTGTATCTAAAGAATTACTTTTTTTTCAAAGCTTGCACATACACAATCACATTTATTGCTGAGAAACTGTAAAGGTTCTATGCCATTTCCCACCAGATGGTCTGTCCCAAAGAATCTGATTTCAGTGCTGAGTTCAGAATGTTTGGATGTTGTCATGATGCATGGATGTCTTCTCTTCAAGTTGGAGCTGGGATCTGATCACAGGTGAGGTGCTTCTGCTTATATCCATGTCACAATGCAACCAACATAAATTAAGCTATGCTCCCCAGAGGCCACGTGAGAATGGAAATGTGTGAATAGTGTGAAGCCAGGATTGCTCTGACAGCGTTCTTCACAATCCAGCAGAGCTGACTGCTCTCTCAGTGTCAGATCGATTTCTGGGGTCACCAGGATTTTGAACCAGCCCTTATTTTGGAGGCTTCTGTGTCCTCAAAAATGTCAAAATTCTGACAAAATGGATCATCCATGCTTCTGTCAAGAACACCTGGATTTATTCTATTTTATTATGGGCACTGAACTTAGGTAGGCTGAATCTATACCTCAGTGATGGGCATTACAGCTACAAGGTAAGACACAGCTCAGGCCCACTGTCTCTCAGCTGAGGAAAGAGCTTTATCACAGATGTGCAAGAATCAGTTTTGCTGAGGGCTGTTTGGGAATTACCCTGTTTTCTTCAGGAAGACCTAATTTCTTCAGCTAATGCTAGTTTAGAGAAATTACTGAGTAGAGGAGCAATCAGTACTTAATGCTATCAGTTTTCAACTGTTCCAAGTCCAACAGTTGTGACTTTTCCAGAAATTGAGAAAGAACATAAAGAAAAGTGATGCAGTATTACCATTATTATTGTTATTATATTAAAAAAATTAAAAGAGAGGAAGATATACATATACTGCTAGGTTTTGGGTTTTTTTTTTAACTTGCTGAAATGTACTTCAGGTACAATGCAGTGAGCTTTTCTGTTACTAATTATTTTTGAATGATGGCTTTGTCCACCCACAAAAAGGAAAAAAATACATTAGCATGGAACATATTTTTAAATAAACAAGAAATTAATTTCAAGACAGTGGCACTTCGGGCTCTGTGACATGACAATGGCATGTTGTTATGGTGACACACATCAAATAAGGAGTTCAGAAAAGTAATGGAGCAACATGAAACCTGAAGCTTTGGGAGAGTTGACCTTAGAACAAATTCAGTGTGAAGAATAATTTTTTATTTGGTGAATATATAATGTCTGGTTGCATATATAAAGCTGAAAATCCCAAACCTTCTGTGCTTCCACACCATGCCAGGTAAAAACATTGCCATTGTACAGAAGTTCAGGACTGGAAAGGACTCATTGGCTTGACAGAACCCTACTGGAAGGGTGATAGTCAGGGAGATCAGTCCCACCAATCTTAATGGTATTTTGTTGTATTGTCTCTATCGTCACTGTCAAACAGTAAATTAGGATAAAGGACTACCAGGAAAGATGAGATAAAACTCTGCAAAACATCTAATTAAATTTTAGGTGGGATAAAGATCATGTGGAATGAAACTTGAAAACTTATCTTAGTGCCAAATGATGCATATTTTTGTGGAGGGACAAGTTTGTATAATCAGATGCATCCTCTCATGAATTCCCATGTTGGTAAGCACTGTAATACAAGGAAAAAAAAATAATTGCAGTAAGAACCTAAAAACCCCTAGATCTATCTGAACATTTGAAAATATTTAGAAGCAGCAAGGTATTTAACAAGCAAATGTGCACTTTCCTTTTAAGACTTCCTGGTTAAATGTGATTATTCCCAAATTCCTAAATAGGAGGAATAGAATTGTTGATTTCACCTTCTTTTTTTCTTATGTACAACTAAAAGGTCGACAGCTATAAAAGTAAGGGGTATATAGCTGAATCAAACTACTTTTGCCTGGAATCATTTATTAAAGAAAAAATTTATCACACACTTACCCCCAGTGTGTGGTATTAGAGACTAATTTTTGAACTAATCTAATTAAAGTCAATTTTGGGATAGTGGTACTTCTCTAATTGTTTCTAAGACATACACATTAGCAACAGAGAGTGTTATGTTGTCATAGCAACGAGCTTACCATAATGACTTCAGAAACAGAATTGAATTATGCCACAATGGTGGTTCGGGAACAGCTATTTCTGTGCAAGTTTGGTTAGGAGGGACAAAGACGTGTTGGCTGCAATGATCATTTGTGGATCTCAACTTTAGGTGCATACAGAAAGCCCACCCCCCTCTGTAGGTGTTTTGATGTATGGCTAAGGTAAAAATATTTTTATTATGGATATTTCATTCTTATAATTCTGAAGTTTGTATGAAATCCTTTCACGTGCATTGAGCTTGGTACTTCACTCAACTTTGTAACTGCATACAGTGACACATCGGATATATGGGTGAGGACCTCTTTAAGTTCTCTTTTTCCTACACATGATCAACAAATAAAGGTAGATGAAGGAGTCCACTCTGATTCTTCCACAGTCCTCAAGTACTGAAGCATAAACAAGAGATTTAAAAGTACACCTGTCATATTAAAATTCAGGACAGTAATGTACTTCATCAAATGGGCTGGCCTGTTGAGTAGAGTGTCTCAGGATGTTGTGTATGAAGATGTATGAAGATGTACTCCATCTGCTTTCAGATTAGCACTTGCACTGAGCAAGATGCCTGACCTTACTTTCCTTTGTTCCCTTTCATTTTTTGCTGAGTTTTACTGGCTCTCCATTATGAATTCATGGTCTAGAAAAAGTGAACTCAGCACAAGATAAAAGGATTTCCTGTTCATTATTTACATGCTATTAACTTGACAACTTTGTTTGTGACTTAGAAGGCAAATATCTGTCCAGATTGCGACACTTAAGTTCACAGCATGGTACAGCTTTTGTAAAGGTGATTCAGGGTAGTTTACAGAAAACAGGACATCAGATGGTAAAGTTAATCTCCAAAAGAGCTTCCTTCATGCTAATGTGGGAAAAACAACTGAACGTAAGAGTCCAGATACTGTAGAAGCCAGAAACTTTAAAGGAAACTTCATTCTGGTACATACAGCTCCATATCCAGGTGTTGAGTGTGAACTGAGTATTTCTAAGTTTCTGGGGGAGAGGAAAAAGAAAACAGAGTGAGAATGTAAAAAGAGACAAGTAGGGTATTATTTTAAAAAATAATACTAATGGTGAAATGTACATCTGAAACGTGTTATAAACAGAGACAGAAACTTTTTAAAAATTGAAAACAATAGCTTCATGAACAGAGAAAAATTATACATTTTTATTTCCTCTGGAGTTGTCTCTGGTGTTATCTAGGAAGATATGACTTCCACATAAAATTTATCTGATAGTTGAAGTTTTCGTAATGCAGTTCTTCCATGTGTATTCCCTACTGTTTAATAAGGGCTGAGGTCATACTGCAGACAGCTGTACATTCTCTCTCAAGTACTTAGCTGTCTGTCTGCACAATATGTCTAGGAATAGAGTAGCTTTGAAACGACTGTGTCTATGTCAAAGTTCGTTGAACTTGGTGGACAGGTTAAAAAATTATGGACAAGCAAAGGGAAGAGATAGACAGACATACAATGTGATCACTTAAATTTTATTTTTCTAAGAAACCTCACTGGGAAAAACAAAACAAAACCAAGCAAACAGAAAACCAATAGCTTACTGGAGACATCTGAGAAACAGTGAGAACATTTCCAAACAAAAGTATATCACAGGATTAACACTTTGAGGTTAATTTTAAGCAAATGGCATAAATTCAAGCTCATTTGTTTTCGTAACAGAAAGCAACAGGTTGTTACAGTGACATACCACATTTGATGACTTCATAGCACAGATGTCAGGACTGAAGCTTGGGAACAACTACTATCACTGAGAGTTTGGTTTGAAGGGATGAGACAGTAAGTTTTCCTGGGTTGATAGAATTCTGCTCTGAAGTCTGTTTTCTGACACTCTTTCAGATACTTCATCTGTCTATCCTGGTGACGCTGGTGTGAGTGAGAAGTTGTAGTGAGAGGGATCTCCTAATCATAACTTGACCTGGTATACAGCAACTTTCCTAGTAAACCGCTGGAGTTGGTGTGGAGGCAGCAGTTCTGATGTGGGCACTAAAGCACTTGTAGATGATGATATATTAGGTGTTGGGGGGGCTTTGGCATATCTATAACACTGCTACTCGCTAATTGTGACACAAGACCAACAGATTGTGGATGAAGCAGAGCAAACTAGAGGGCATCTCTATGCCCCAGTAACTTTAATTATTTTATATCTTTTATAATTCCTCATTGGAAGAAAACCTCTATCATTAAAACACCTGTCTGAAAACAGAATTTTACAGGAATGCTTATGGACGTGCTCCATAATCTGGGTTTGAACCCATTTAACTTTGCTTAGGTTGTAACAGACCCAGGCTCATATTTATGTTTCCCATGATAATGAGGTGTTCCTGGCCTTGTGAAATTGAAAACAGTTTTCTGTATGATTCTTTTTTTCCTTAGCAGTATCCAAAACACCACATTATGGTTTATCTTTATCTCTGATCTCAAAAGCTTCACAGACCAAACCAGAACTGAGATGAGGAAGAAAATGGGGAATGATGATGAATATCTCCAATTACCGCACATAAGTTTTGTGAAAGAGTCAGATGCGTTTCTGTAGTGTTGAGAGTTTACTTTGAAACACTTGATAAATGCATCGAGTACAATCCATTTTTCTCTGTTAGAACAATCAGACTGTTTAGACCACTGATAAGGTATTTGTCTGTCGGCAGCTGTCAACATGTACAGCTAGTCAAATAAGCCCTGACAAAATAAAGTTACACAGAAACACGTAGTTCATTGAGCCCAACGGTCTCATTTCAAGCATTTTGGGTTTAACAAGCTTTCACTGACTGCAGAGCTGGATTTCCAGGGAAACATTTTAATTCCTGGTAGATCTGCCATAGGGACAGGGATCTCACAAACTATCTAATACTCAAATAAGATTCATACAGCTGCTCAGGAGCCAAGTCCTCTGCAACTGCCCAGTGGAAATGACAGTATCATCAGTTTAATGGCAGGGATTATTTGGGAAATTGACAGGAACACCAATTGCCTTAAGCAGTTACAGTATCCAAGTGCTACCACTAGACATACAGGGAGGGCAAATGCTTTTGATTCAATGAGGACAGGAAATGAACTTCATTCCCTTAAAATTTCTGTAAATTTAAAGACCTACATTTTAGCAAGTTCTACACTTAGACCTGAACCGGCACCATTCCCAGCCCTCCCTCGGGGCATATACTGTGCCTGAGAGGAGCCATCTACACAGAGTATTCATGGAGGGATGTCCAGCTGAGCCAAAGTTATCTAAGCTGCCTTCTATAATAATCAGTGCTTTAAAATAGATTTTATTCCCTTAGAGCTACACTCACCACTTCCTTACCCTTCCTTACTTTCAGCAGAAGCATGCTGAGGATCACACAGTCCATCCTAACGACAGTTTACGACGTGTGGTCTGTACAGAATTCAGAAGAATGCCATTTATGAATTCTATCATAGATCTGAGCAAACCATTATGCCTAAGTTCTACAACCACTGGAAAAGTCTCAGAATCATTGTTGCTTATCTGCTTATCCTCCCTCTCCAAAATAGAGCACATGCAGAACTGAAAGTAATGTTCTAGAAGCAAGAAATATAATATGCTTTCAAATTCAGATGATAGTAAGATAAAACTGGTTTAAGGGTTCTCCAACTAAAATAATACTGTGAAATACAATAAGATTAAAAAGATAGTAACCCTGCAAATATGTCAGTTATCCCAAAGTAGCCCACTTATAGACCAAAATTTGGCTTATGCCTGTCCCTATAATAGAATGGTATAGATCAGAAAGTCATTAGTTGGAGACATGTGAGTAAAATACAGCCACCACAATTGCTGTCCAGTCTCTCCAAAAACGTTCCAAAATGACAATGTCTTCTTAATGCTAAAGTTATTCTTATGGTCCTTCATAGTTCATACCTGTAGATTTAAAAACACAAGCAACAACTACGTAGATTTTTTTTAACATGAAACCAGTGTTGCTTTTAAAAAGTATTTACTTCTCAGACACGAGTCAGTTTAAATGAAAATTCACATTCAAAAAAACTGGTCGAGTCAGGACACACTCATAAAACAGGGAAAATAAGTCTTCTTGTATGGTTTTTGTCCCATCTGTCTGTATCCATATGCTGTCTCATCTTATTCTTATACTTTTCAAAGTAGAGACAAGTTTGCTTCACTATTGATCTGTATGTTTCCACCACCAAGCACAATGGGGTTCCAGTTAACAATCAAAATTTTGAAGCACTGTGGTTAGACAAATACATCTGTAATAATACATGAAGAGGTATCATTTATGAAAATGAAGTGAGCAAAGGATGCAAAAGAAAATT
Organism: Himantopus leucocephalus; assembly: GCA_003993805.1. NCBI lineage: Eukaryota > Metazoa > Chordata > Aves > Charadriiformes > Recurvirostridae > Himantopus > Himantopus leucocephalus. Next base: position 81,880,021 of record RSEF01000003.1, on the reverse strand, counting down.
ACATAATTGAAAAGCACCAGGGAAGGATGGATTTTACAACTATTGGTTAACGAGCTTAACAAATTTGCTCACATTCCATCCATGTGACATGCTAAGTAAAGGGAGAGCTAGAAGAATGGTAGAAGTAAGGACCATGGTCTTTAAATTTTTCATTTACACTGTATGTAGAAATTGATAAATATGATTGGGGTGGAAGAACTAAGAATAAAAGAAATAGACATTTAAAAAATTAATCTGCTTGTCGTTATATTGTAAGAATATTGAAAATAATTTGAATCCTTCAGGAACAAAAAGATGGGAGTAAAAATGAACATCCAGCAGTGCATATTTTCAGTAGGCTGTGCAGAGACTATTGCATAGTGTAGCATCCAAGTAAATGATAAGATTTTTTGGGCTGATGTCTTGGTAAAATGGATGCAAACGTGCATGGAGAAGTATCTACTGTATTTGAAACAGGAATTAGAATACTGGACATGTTAGGTATAGAGCTTATCAACAGTAACTCTTCAATCACTCTTTGTCATCCTTCCTCTTAAATCCCCACTTCCAGTAACCAAAAAACACACATACAGAAGGAAGGCTATTTAATGACTAAAGAAAGGAGACTTGCTTCACTTTTATTTTAAACCCCTGATATTTTTATTAATGTGTTCAAAATTATTTAATCTGGGTTTAATTTCATAAGGTATTAAAAAGAATTACACAGGTATTGTAGAAGTTGTAAATGGATAATGAAATGACAGCAAACTGAGTCCTGCACTTGAATCACAACCAGCCCATGCAATGCTACAGGCTTGGGGAAGAGTGGCTGGAAAGCTGTCCTGTGGAAAAACACCTGGGGGTATGGGTTGACAGCTGGCTGAATATGAACCAGCAATGTGCCCAAGTGGCCAAGAAGGCCAACAGCATCCTGGCCTGTATCAGAAATAGTGTGGCCAGCAGGGCTAGGGAAGTGATTTTCCCCCTGTACTTGGCACTGGTGAGACCACAACTCAAGTACTGTGTTCAGGTTTGGGCCCCTCACTACAAGAAAGAAACTGAGGGGCTGGAGCATGTCCAGAGAAGGGCAACGAAGCTGGTGAGGGGTCTGGAGAACAAGACTTATGAGGAGCGGCTGAGGGAACTGAGGTTTTTTAGTCTGCAGAAAAGGAGGCTGAGGGGAGACCTTATTGCTCTCTACAACTACCTGAAAGGAGTTTGTGGTGAGGTGGGGGTTGGTTTCTTCTCCCAAGCGAAATGGCCTGAAGTTGTGCCAGGAGAGGTTTAGATTGAATATTAGGAAAAATTTTTTCACCTAAAGGGTTGTCAAGCATTGGAACAGGCTGCCCAGGGAAGTGGCTGAGTCACCTTACCTGGAGGTATTTAAAAGATGTGTAGATGTGGTGCTGAGGGACATGGTTCAGTGGTGGACTTGGTAGTGTTAGGTTAGTGGTTACCCTGATGATCTTAAAGGTCTTTTCCAACCTAAATGATTCTATGATTTTATGTTTCTATCCAGAATATTGATTACAAGATTCAGGAATTTCTTGCTAAGGTGTAATTTTAGTAAATAAATTAAGGAAGTATAAGATGAATAAGCTAGAAGTACAAACAGATATATCAGTAGACTGTTTTGAATAAACAGGGAATTCACAACTAAGTCTCAGTACAAAAAATGATGTATCAAGAGGTGGAAGTGAGGATAGGCTGCAGAGGAGAAATACAGAAATATTGCCAGTGTGAGGGATGGTGTTAGGAAAGCCAATGCCGAACTCATGTTGAATCTAACAAGGGACATCAAGGGCAAGTAGGAAAGCTCCTACTGCTATAGTAATAGTAAAAGAAACAAGCAAAATGTAGGGCAGGTGATTCAGTGACAGTGGATGCAATGAAGGCTGAGTAGCTGACACCTTCTTTTCTTTTGTCTTCACAAACATCATCTCTCAGGCTTTTGTGCCTGGAAAAAAAGTTCAAGGAAGAGAGGAAATATCAGTGCTGCAAGAAGACCAGGCCAGGGCTCTCTTGAGAAATCAAACCCCTCTCGAGTCTATGGAAATCACCAGGATCATCCAAGGTTGTATAGAGAGCTGGCTGATGTCACTGCAAGGCTACTGTTTCTCAACATCAAAAGGTCCTCAAATGGAGAAAGAAAAATGTTACACAGATTTTCAAAAGGTCAAAAAAAACCAACCCAGAAAACTACAAAGCAGTCAACATAAGTTCATTCCTGAGGAAAATCACAGAACATGTCCTCTTGGAAGCCATTTCTAGACATGCGAAGCAGAAGGTGACCAGGAAGAACCAGCATGGATTCACCAAAGACAAAATATGTTTGACCCACCTGATTGCCTCCTGTGATAAAATGAGTAGCCCTGTGGACGAGAGGAAAGCAGTAACTGGTTTGTATCTGGACTTTAGCAAGGCTTTTGACAAGGTCTCCTGCATGTATTTAAGTTGCTTTGTTATGATCTCCTGAACAACTAGATGAACTACTAGGTGAACTACTAGATGGGTGAAATATAAAAGCAGGAGTTTAGGCTAGAGACCTCTGAAGGTCTCTTCCAATCTGAACGACTCTATAACTTTTAAGTGTTTGGGAATACTGAAGACAGATCTGTAGAAAAAAAGACAATAAAAATAAAAAATATTGTGGTATACGAAATTCTTCTGCAGCAAAATGTTCAAAGAGACATCTAAAAATTGGAGGAGCAAGAATATGTTAGCACTGTGCTAGGTAATATTAAGTTCGTATGTGAAAGGCTTCAGGCTGAAAGGAAGAGTGAAAGAAAAGGTCTAAGAACACTCTAGATGTTCTGGAAGTAAATTATATGGGAATAGAAGATGAACGGAGAGGACCTTGAGTACTATTCCAAAGAGTAAATCCTAGTAAATGTAAGTGATTAGATTGACAGCAAAAACAAATTCAAGGAAGAAAGGTGTAGCAAATGGGTTTCATGGAGATTTAAAAAAAAAAAAAAAGAAAGATATGACAAATTGTAACTTAGAGAAGTGTGGGTTGTTTGGGTGTGAAGTTGTGGGTTTTTTTCTTTGTTTTGTCTTGTTTTTAAGTGGACACTTATTTGCTTATGAGACATTAAAGCAGCACAGAGGATAGGCAAGGTACAATCCCAAAATATAGGATATATGGTCAGTCATATTAAAGTGGATGTAGCAAGTTGTCTGGAGAAAAGCCTAAATACACCTCTACAAATTTAGCAGTGCTGTGTAAGATGTAAAGACTACAGAAAGGAGAAAAATATAATTTTAGACCAGATGAGGTCTTCTAAGAGGACAAGACCATTAAAAGATTACGGTATTTTTCAATCATTACTTCGAAATGTCTAAATAGGGTCATTATAAAAAAGAGGAAAAGAGCTTTATCTTAAATTTGATTTTTTTGTTTGATGAGAATATTGAATTTAAAATGCAAGACTAATAAATATAGTCAGTTATGCCAGGAACTTAAAAAATCCTTTGGAGTTGGAAGTACATAATCATAATACCTATTCTTTATGATGTTTTGGTACTATGCGCAAATCACAGTCACATTGGATACATGGAAAGCTAGCTCTGTCATAAGCCATGTGTCCTTTGCTCAATCGGCATTGGCTAAAAATACTGGAGAGTTAATTAGTTTTCCAAGTTATCTTCACTGTAGTAAATCAGAATCGTAGCCAGATGAAACAGTGAATGTAAGGACTTAATACAATGATTGTTACTAGGTTTTCTGATAGCACTGATAACAGCAGTAAATAGTACATGACTATTTTTAAATAGGAAATATCTAGGTGGCAATTTTCATATCTGCTATCCATGAGAATGTCGCATCATGCTTTCTCTGTCAGCTCTGCTCACATTCACTACCTCACTGACTATTACATCCACGCTATATACCCAGGGCTACTCAGAAGTGGAATGATTTTGTCCAGTTTGGTAGAAGACTGATTAAAATCACAGCCCTTATCAAAGCAGTAAAACGTATCGCCAGATCTTTTCATTCCCTGTGGCTGCTGCCTCCCACTCCTATCTTCCGCAGGGAAACTTTCTCCCTCTAATTGCAGAACTAATATTTAAAATTTGGAAACATACCCCTGAATACCAATTGAGTCCTTAGCTGCTCAAGCCACAGCTTAGCTGTTAAAGTCAGAGTCTGACTTTTTCATAAAAAGTGGAATAGAAAATTGGCATAATAAGAAATAGAAAGGATATTTCCAGCCACAATTTAGTTCAAATGAAAACAAATAGAGCAAAATGTTGCAGACAGTAAAAAAACCCACCCTTAGGTAATTAGGAATGAAGCAAGATATTCTGACCCCAAGAGTAGTTTACCCACGCAAACTCAGAATCAGCAGAATGTTGCCTCCCAGTTATAAAATATTTTTATTCTATTTATCCTCAAAATGTCACCATGCAGATTCGTTGGAAGGATGGAGCAGGAAGAATATGACTAATGTGTAAAAAACACAACTTATTTCCCAATCTTTTCCTATATACTATTTCTGAAAATGTCACTACCATGCTGAGTCTACTAATAGGATCATTAGTTCATCAAATCAGGCTCAGAATCTAAAACTGAGAAATGAGACACGCTCACAAAATACCTCCGAAGATATAGCTAATTAGGTGGAAGATGGCATGGTCTTGGCTCTGAAAAAGGTCAAACTAAAAGTAAAGGCTTACAGGGTAGAATCTTAACAACAAAAACATACTTTTGAAATACCAGGAAATAGGAATGCAATGGGCATTCACAGCCTACAGCCTCTCACATGTAAAGTGGTACGTGGAGAACAAGACATGAGACACAACGGGATTTCTCTCCCTTGCCCAGCCTATCATAGCTCTCCAGGAGTGCTGTTTTCCATGTTGGAGATACATGCCTAACATAATTGACAACCACTGCCTTCGAGGCCCTTTCCCAAGCTCTGTGATTTTGTGATAGCTCTAGTTGCTGTCAAGTCGAGGTAAGAATACAAACTTGAATTTCCTCACTGGCAAAAAAAAAAAAAAANTACATGAAAATGGACGCTACACAGTGGGACTGGGAAAGCGCATGCTATCCTCAGGGTTATTAATCTGGGCTACAGTTATGCTTATGCTTACACTTACACTATCTACCTTAGTAAATCCACACCTGTTTCCAGTCAAAAATCAGTTCAAATTTACACTGTATCTGTCTATATATCTATACACATTTATATGCATAATGCATTCAAGAGAATAATACAGCAAGTCATAGAAACTTGAAAATATTAGGTAGTGAGGAGTGAAATAAAATATTCCAAGCACCAGGAATTATTTCAATATGCGTCAGATGGCGATTTGAATGCACATAAGATGGCGTAGGAGATTCAACCAGGCCTATTTTTACTGACTATAAAATGGGTAGGTGGGGAGAGGAACACAACAGAAGGAAGGACTAATTTTCTTTTTAAAGCAAAGATGAAAAGGGAGTACAAGGACCACAGGATTTTAATTGACTCCTCAAGGCTGAGATGAGGGAAAAAGAGGATGATGGTTCCTGACCTTCTCCATTTACAAGGAAGCCAACTGGGGAAAAAAGACAAAGACAAAGAGAAGGAAGGGATGTCACTGATACCAGTTTCCATGGGACATTCAAATGCATGCTAGAGATCTATGAGAGGCTGAAGAAAGCATGGACAGAAAGGTTACTATGGGACATCTTCAGACTTCCAAAATTTAAGGAAGACATCTTTAAAATAAATATTCTCTCCATTCTGCTCTTGGCTTCATCAGACTTGAGCTTCGTATGGGCTGAGAAGGAATCCTGAAAGCTACAAGTAAGGTTTACACAAGAGAAATGGTGGACAATGAATTCTTGGAATTGTTAACTGAAGACAGAAAAAATAAGAAGTCAAAGCATCATATGTTTGAGATTCACTTCCCCAAAAGATAACAGAAGAACCCCGGGTTTAATTTAAACTAAATAGGTCTCGCAAACAGCTGTAGAGAGCCTAGTGCAACCAAACACATTTCCTCAGTCACATGAAGAAATGAGAAGAGACAGGAACATTGTGTGTATAAAAGCACCAGAAACTGCCAGAAAACTTCCAATTCAATCCCATGCTGACATTAGCAAAAAGCGACAAACCCAAGTAGACAGTATAACAACGAGTTTATGATTACACCTCTGTTAGAGCAGCTGGCAACATAGCCACTGCAGTTAGTAGAGAAGCTGGAAAATGTCCAAGGATTGAAAGAGGCACAAGCACAATACTCACATGCTGTCACACAAGTGGAAAACTGTAGGTAAACATAAAGAAGAAGCTGCAAGGAAATGGCAAGGCTTGCAAACAACGATTGACCTTGTCATCAGAGGTAGTCATGAGTACCTGTGGCAGGTCAGCTGAATTCTCAAAGCAAGTGGGAGATTTGCATATATATAAATGATATCTGGCTACATAAATATGATTGGAGGTGATATGGTACACTGGCAAAACAAACAGCTTAGTAATGGTGTTTATACTCCTGGAAAGAGAAGTGATTATAATGCAATACATTAGTGGGCATTGATGACTTTGAATATCTACAGTATGGGCATCTATTTCTGAATTAGTTACATAGAGTATCTTTACATTTGCTGGCCAGGAATAGTACTTGTAAAAGGCAAGTCATCTCATCCCAAAACAAACAACTCAAAATGGCCCTCACAGTACCCTAAAAATTTATAATCCTTTCCTGAAAATGAGGCTTTAAATATAGACCTTTGTAAACTGACCTAAAGTATATCCAGTCCTGAGCTAAAATTATTTAAGATTCCTAGAACATACTCAGTAGCCTGATGCCATATGAGACTCTTCTGACAATACAGTTAATAGAACCTGAAGAGCTTTTCAGGTCACCCTAAAGGAGACATTTAAGTCTCAATTCACTTGGCCTCACACAAATATCTAGTATCATTTGAAGTACAATAAGTTACATGAAATATCTACAGACTCCTCACAGATACAGCAAAGAACATAGAGGAGTTCTATATCCTTTTAGAAAGAGCACTGAGGGCTGGACAGGGCTTGCTAGAGCATCTCAGGTGGTAGTAAATATCTATCTGTGGGTAACGAAAGCAAACCCTTAAGCAAACCTGAACTGTGCAGGCCTGGAGGTCAACTAGTATAGTATAATTATGTCCTTGTTATTCCTCTCTGTGTCCAAAACAGGCTGGCACCATCCAAGTTACCTGTTGTAAATAGTCTCTGATCTATGCTATGTTTCAAAACATGCCCTGGAATTATTCGGGTGAGTACTGTCTGGAATAAGCTAAAACTAGACCTAAGACAATTTAATAGTGTGGATGACTAACATCTAATACATAAGCCCACGTTTTCTCTCTGTTTAATTTGCTCATATAGATGTAGTTAGTGGCAATCAGCTTTCTAGACTCCAAGGACTACATCAACTATTTCTCTGTTAACTGTAACAGGAGCTTAAATGTTAGTTCTCATGAAAATAGACATATATATATACACCTTGTGAACAAATAGGCTTAAGTATCTTAATCTAAAGCTGAATTTCACTGCATAAATCATGTTAGCCCCTCCTAGCCCAGTTTCTAGACAAATTACTAAAAAAGAGAAAAAGAAATGGGAAACAAAATGCATAATACATTTCCCCAACTTTCATAAGAAAATGGAACACCGATGGTTATGATTGCATGTCTGCATCATGCAAAAATTCTTTTGAACAACAAAAGAAATAAAATGTTTGTAGAAAAAATAAATAAAAGTACAAAATTATTAACAATTATTATCAGGCAGAATCTAGCAGAGTATGTGGCTTTGGGTATCTCTCATCACTTGGTACATCTTCTATCAGGAAAGGAAAGTCAATCAGTTGTCCACACATGAGAAATCCTAGATGAAGTGGAGCTGACACTTGAGTATAGTGGGAAAGAAAGCTTTTGCAGTAATGTGGGCATGCTAATACTTTTCTTTGTTGAGCAGTGAGTTCAATACACAAGCAAAAAGCAGGCACTTTTGAAGGAAAAACTGATTGCACTTAAATCCAGACTACAAAAATTTCAGCTCAGATATACCAATAAAACATATTACAAGAATCAAAAAAAATGCTTACAATAGCAATTGCTTTTTCTAAGTTTTCACTTCAGCAATTAACATCTAAGGAGTATTAGGAGTTCAAAGAACAACTTCAGCTGCCTGTTGACTCTGACAGAGATTACAGCGAAATCCATTTCCCAGTCACAAGAAGTACTGACAGTTTGAAAGGCACACAGCATTGCTTTGTGACATGGAGCCTATAAAACGGTCTGACGATACAGAAGAAAAAGTGTTCTTGTAGATGATTCCTTATTAGCTGGCATGTAACTGTTAGCAATGCTGATGATGCAACATAACAGATTAAAATCACAGGTTCTGTGAAGTTGAAACATCTGGACTCTTTAGTCAATGCAGTGAATTCAGTGTCAGATCACAATTAAAACATATTGTAGGACTAGTATACGATAAAAATCACAAACTTAACAGAAACAATTGAGACCCTGGCAGACTCATTTGTTCTAGAGGTAGAACACAAACCTTCTCCTGACAATTATATACCTATTCAGTTAGCCACAATGAAGACAACAAGTCATTCTTATTCAGGAAATCCAGTTTTCCTTGATCACCAATTAAGATGGAAAATACTGAGTATGATAGTAGTCTCATGCAGTCTGCAGTAGCCTCCATGTGACCACACACTTCAGCAGCTCTAGACTGCACATTTACAATATCTTGAAATCATAAGGAAAAGGGAAATTTAGGGGAAAATATCTTATACATTACACAAACCTCTAAAAAGATTTAATTTTATATCACCCCAGCCTAATAGCACCCTAAAGTACATATTCACGTTATTCATTCTATCCCTGTAAAAGTGAGACTCGTCTTTCTTAACTTTAGGTGTCTAAAGGCTGGTTTTAAAATTGAAGTTAATTGTCTAGGCTATGTCTTGGAGAGAGATAAAAATGTATAGTAGATCATTCATTCCATCTATTTTAACCTGTTTTAAGATGGGACAGACTGAGTTCTGACGGCATTTAGCTCTCATTGTTCACTATGAAGAGAAGTCTGATGACCTCCTTAGACTAGATGCCTAATTTATAGGTGGCCAGAAGTGGAATTTCATGCCCACATGCATTTGTAAAAGAAGATTCAAAACCTGACACTATGTAATGCATTTTTTGTCTTTATTATGCAGAAAGAGCAAGAGTACTGTTTTCTTGGAAGCTGCTGCTCTCAGTGGTGCTGCCATATGCTCTCCAAGCATCAGGCGGATGGCTGGAATGCTTGCCTGAGAACTGGGAAATCTGAGTTTAGCCCGCCGTTTTCAGGATAGTGTCAAAAACAACAGTTCTGGATAATTTAACCTTTCCCCCGAGACATCAAATATAGTCCAAATCTACAGAATTCACAGGCTCAGAAGAACGAGACAGTTCTGATTTTTTTATTGAAAAGGTTTTCTAAAGTCAAAATGTATAACATAGAGTTGGAGGTGGGGACCAGAATCCTGTTTCTTTCTCCACTTCATTTCACTAGTTGATGGCTCACAAATACTAGAATTCTGCTTTTGTGTTCTCCTTTGAAAAAGAAACAATATTTTTTTAAAGAAGGCTCTAGATACTGCAATATAACATTTAGATGAACAGTGCTAATATCTCAGGGAATGTGCATATGTCTGTGAAAATAATAAGCAGCTTCTTCAAGTGGCGAATCTCTGTTCAGGCAGGTAGGCTCCTTTTGAGCCCAAAACTGACCAACATGGTATTCCATCCCATCTGCCTCATGCTCAGTATAAAAGCTGAGGGATCAAAAGGTCAGCTATTGCTCTCTTTCTTCAATGGCCGACATCTGAGGAGGACTCTGTTCGTCTGCCTTTGATCCCAATCCTGAATGCAGGTCTGAAATCCAGTTCCTGTCCATCACTGAGTCCAGCCTGGGACTGCCCTAGTGCCAGCTGGGGATGTGATTGTCATCCTGGGAGCTTGATAGGGTTTGGTATATATTTCATTATTTCCTTTTATTTTATTATTGAAATTTCATTAAAGTAGTTTAGTTCCTTCTAAACTTTTTCCCTCTCTTTTTCCCTCCTCTGCCTCTCTCTTTGAAGATGGGTAGAGGGGACCATCTGTTGGTCCCATCTGGGGTCCCCCATGACCCCAGTAGCCGATTTGGCCTAAACCATGACAAGTGCAAAGGAGATACACTGGGTTATTGGGAAGCTTTCTGTTTGATGGAATGTTTATACACTAATAATGAAGAGAAAAGTAATCAGATTTCTCTGCTCTGAGGGTGTGAAATGAAGCTGAATAGCAATATGTGCATAATCCAGAAAGGAACAGGAGAAACATATCACTTCAAGTGTAGAACACACTCAGCTTTTCTTCATATATGTGAAGTACATCAGCAAAATGTAAACTATTTGGCTGTTGTTGGCTACACCTAAATTAAAATTCTTCAATTAACTTTTGCCAGGACAACAAAACAAAACAAAACAAAACAAAACAAAAAACAACAGAAAACCCACAGAAATCATTCAGACCTATACACTTACTAGGAAAATTCTGCATGTATCAAGAGAAATACACCAACTTGGACCGCATTTTCAAAGGACAAAAAGGATTTCTTTGACAAAAGAAATCCCAGTAAGTCCAATGCTTGCTGTTTTGGTGGCAGAGGAAAGTGTCAGTTCCACTGATCTGAACACAACTAATACAGACTATTTAAACCATGTTCAGCACTCATTTGTGGTTTCGCATTTCCTATAAAACTTTAGTCATAGGTTGGACCTGCCCATAACTCTGGTTTTTCATTCTGCAAAGACAGGGTCTGGGAGAAAGAAGAACTGCCCACTGTACAGGAAGATCAGGTTCAAGACCGTTAAAGGAACCTGAAGGTGCACAAGTCCATGGAACCTGATGAGATAAATCCGTGGGTCCTGAGGGAACTGGTGGATGAAGTGGCTAAGCCACAGTCCATCATATTTGAGAAGTCATGGCAGTCTGGTGAAGTTCCACTGAGTGGAAAAGGGGAAACATAACGACCATTTTTCAAAAGGGAAAAAAGAAAGACCCGGGAAACTACAGGCTGGTCAGTCTCACCTGTGTGCCCCCAAGATCATGGAGCAGATCCTTCTGGAAACTCTGCTAAGGCACAAGGAAAATAAGGAGGTGATTGGTGACAGCCAACATGGCTTCATTAAGGGCAAATCATGCCTGACAAATTTGGTGGCCTTCTACAACAGGGTTACGGCATTGCTGGATAAGGGAAGAGCAACTGACATCATCTACCTGGACTTGTGCAAAGCATTTGACACTGTCCCACACGACATCTTAGTTTCTAAATTGGAGAGACGTGGATTTGACAGATAGACCACTTGGTAGATAAGGAATTGGCAGGATGGTCACACTCAAAGAGTTGCGGTCAACAACTTGATGTCCAAGTGAAAAGTGGCTTTCCTCAGGGGTCGGTATTGGCACTGTTTAACATCTTTGTCAGCAACATGGACAGTGGGATTGAGTGCACCTTCAGCAAGTTTACCAATGACACCAAGCTGTGTGGTACAGCTGACATGCTAGAGGGAAGGGATGCCATCCAGAGGGACCTGGACAGGCTTGAGAAGTGGGCCTATGCCAACCTCCTGAAGTTCAATAAGACCAAGTACAGGGCCCTGCACATGGGCTGGGGCAACCCCCAGTATCAATACAAGCTGGGGGATGAAGGGATTGAGAGTAGCCTTGAGGAGAGGGACTTGGCGGTGTTGGTTGATGAGAAGCTCAACATGAGCTGGCAATGTGTGCTTGCAGCCCAGAAAACCAGCCACACCCTCAGCTGCACCAAAAGCAGCATGGCCAGCAGGTCAAGGAAGGTGATTTTCTTCCTCTACTCTGCTCTGGTGAGAGCCCACCTGGAGTACTGCGTCCAGCTTTGGGGGCCCCAACATAAGAAGTACAAGGACCTCTTTGAGTGAGTCCAGAGAAGGTCCACAAGGACAATCAGAGGGCTGGAGCACCTCTCCTACGAGGCAAGGCTGAGAGAGTTGGGGTTGTTCAGCCTGGAGAAGAGAAGGGTCTGGGGACACCTTATTGCAGCCTTCCAGTACTTAAAGGGGGCCTACAGGAAAGCTGGGGAGGGACTCTTTATAAGGGAGTGTAGCAATAGGAAGAGGGGTAACAGTTTTAAACTGAAAGAGGATAGATTTAGATTAGATAAAAGGAAGAAATTCTTTCCTGTGAGGGTGGTGGGACACTGGAATAGGTTGCCCCATTGTGGATGCCTCATCCCTGGAGGTCTTTAAGGCCAGGGTGGACAGGGCTTTGAGCAACCTCGTCTAGTGGAAAGTGTCCCTGCCCATGGCAGGGGGTTGGAACTAGATGATCTTTAGAGTCCCCTCCAGCCCAAATCATTCTATGATTCTATGATTGAAAAGAAATACAAATACAATAAGTTTACTGTAGACAGAACAATAAGGAACAATGACATAACTTTTGTTATTGTTGTTACTACTGAAAGTTCACAATAAATTTCAGCAGTCAGAAAGTGAGATACCCCTCAAAGGTTGTGAGAATTATTCCATTAAAAAAAAAAAAAAAGAAAAAGGAAGCACTCTGCTTTTTCATATTTGGGGGATTAAAAGAGAGAACAGCAGTATCTTCAAGCTTAAGGAAAAAATCTGTTTAGAGATCTCGGAACTACAAGTCTAACTGAATAGCTATAGAATTCAGTACAGAAACAGAATGCAAAACTTGGCTGGCCTTTCATCAATAGAGGTGCCAGAAGGAATGTTGCAATTAAATATCAATAAAAAGATTTTCTTAGTCTTTTGCCCTTTACCCAAAACATATTAGCTATGTCAAAATGTCATTAAAAGGCCTTTTGAAGGTAAAAGAAGATAACTTTAAAAGTTGCTCAGGTGTGCTTTGATTCCATGTTAGACAATATTCCTAGGTCTGCAATCCAGTGTCAGCAAATAATAGCAGTACAAAAAGTAGGGTAACAGTTGGAAATTCAATGCATTTTGGAAAAGAGGATAGAACACAGCAGTGTTGAATGTCTCAAATTATAAGAGGATTATGTTCAGGCTGGGTAACACCTTTTACATTTGGTTAGTTAATTCTAATTACCATAGTAAGATTATTACCAAAATTTAGGAATTCTTACAGTAGAAATCCAGAATGACAGTAATACAAAGGAAGCACTTCATTACTGATTTCATATCCACAAAGGCCTTGGCCTGGTGGAGCAAATGAGCAGCAGATGCTAAAGATATATCTTGGGCAAATTGACAAGGAACCAGTGTTCAAAAGTGTCTTTCATAATTTAATTCAAACTATACAATTTACATATTCATTTAAATCTATATATGGTCATACCATCCACAAAGTGTTGGGATATCTTATTCTATTTAAGGGATCTTAAAGCATCTTAACAAAACCTGTGGTGTGAAAACAGCTTAGCCTGCACATGTCATGTCAAGATAAACACATTCCAAACCAGTAAATCAACGTCAGAAGAATTTATTAACCAAACGATTTAACAAAACCCAAGTATCTTCTTCTGTAGTGAAGGCAAATTATTCCTAGTCCCAAATCCAGCCAACTAACCAAATTTCCATCTGTCTCAGTATCTCAGAAGAGCAAATTAGTGTGAGAGGACTGTTACTTGCACTGGAACTGGATCATCTGTAACAGATAAATACTGAAATTATTTTAATCCCAGCCAACCAACACTTTCAAATAACAGGTGTATTTGAGAATGTAGCCTGGGCCAGGAATTGTTCTCATTAGACTCTTTGCATGTCGCCACCCTGTTGAAATGCTAAGAAAGATTAGTAATATGCACGTGCTGCAATTTTGCCATTTGGCTTTAAGGCCAGAAAGCAAACCTTGGCACTGTTTGATAATTAAAATAAACAGAACCACAAGCCATAACTTTTTCTATTTATACTCCTACTGTTTTCACTATCACAAAAGTATCAGCACCTATGGATATGATTTTTTTTTTTATCAAAAGACTGTTCACCTCATTAGGTCTAGATTATAGAATGGTTCCTTGTTAGAGAAGTTGGGTTTGAAAGTTTTCAAGGGACTCTAATGAGTAAAATGATAAGGCATGTGTCATCTGTTCCTGACATCAATCACCCAATTATTTCAGAAAGGAAAGAAATCTGTTATGAAGCTTATTTGTGCATTATAAATAGTGGGCTTGAATTTGATCTTACTCAGAGAAAGATTTAATCATAGTCTCTCTTAAGAGAGATAGTCAAGTGATTGTATAAGTAGCAAGAGGTTGAGTGTATATATATCTCTGGGAAAACTCAAAGCCAGTCTTAAAAGTGTTACATGACTCCTCAGAGAGTTAACAACTCCATCTGTTCTGCCATTAGGAGATCCAAAGGCTTAAGAGGCGATAGAAGAGTGTGCCTCATGTTATGGCCTGGGAAAGTATAATAAATCTTTTTATATAACTTTGACTGCAATGATAAAATGCCTTGATTCCCTCAGGCCCCAAAAAACAGTACACTGGTATTTGTATATCATGGGAAAATATTCTTGTGGGTATGTAAGTAGATTTTCCTCACAATATGAATTTAAAGTTCACTGTTAAAGCAGTTTGTAAGTTTTAATTAGTCTTTTTTGAGACAAATCCATGCACGAACTTCTGCTTGTAAGAAGAACTCCTTTTTTGATAACACACATTTTCCATCGTGCATATTAACATCAAGAGAGTGAAAGAGAGAACAGGACACTAAGAAGCAAGCTCATATGAGTACTGACTCTGAGACAAAACTATAGCTAAAACTAATGCTAGGTCACTGCAGACAAAATTAGTGCAACAAAAAAACTACCTACTAAAGAATCACCTTGCCATAAGGCAAAAAATAAGTGTACATAAAAAACTGTGGTAACTGAAATAGCATCATGAAAGCTTTTATAACACTGAGGAATAGTTGAAATGTCTGATTTGACCAGAAAAATTCCTCTTACGACTTCTGAAGGGATCCTATAACTAAAGTCACAGAAGCATAGTACCACTGAGAGAACCTTGATGGAATTCTCCCCTCTGCTGAGAAAAGTGAAAAGATTTATTCAGTTCTGGAGATACTACTTATGGTTTTATATCCCCAGTATGAAATTTGATTTCTTCATAACTTTTTAAATAAAATTCAGGTTTTGATCCACTATAGCCCCCAAATTTATTTTTGTAGTATTATTTCAGTCAGTTCTCTCCCATCCTATATTCATATGGTATATTATTCTTACTTGAGAATGACATCTTGAACTTGTTCCTACCAAATTGTGTATTTCTTTCGGAGTCATCTTTCTCTTGTATTAAGATCATTTTGAACTTTATTTGTGTATCTCAACATAGTGACTATCCTTTGGTCTCAGTTACTAGCAGATTTAATACATCTACTCTTTATTCTAATGTTTATTCATAAAAATACTGACTAGTACCACACAAGATAGATCTTGGCAGGGAATAACTTGGTACAACCTTGTATTCTGAACATGAACTATTGAAAACTGGTCTTTATATTGAGCTTTCAAATATCTTTGCACCTATGCTGTAGCAATATTATGCAAATGAGGTTTTCATAACAAACTTCTAAGAATGCTACAAGAGACAAAGCAAACAAAAACCACTCAAAAAAGTGAAGATACATGGCAATGGGATCATATGAAAACGGGAGTGTGGACTGTTTCTCCTCTTCCCATAGTCTGCTACCCTGCTATAAAAAAAGAAAATAGATTTCTTTGATACAAATCACACTGGATAAGTCCACACTGGCTGTTATTCACCATTTTATAATCTTCTAGGTAACTACAAATTGTCTGATTACCCTTTTACAGTATTTTTCTCAAAAATTAATAAAGCTGATTGATTGATCTGCATTTCTACAGCTCTTTTTTATCTCCTTTGTTAAACATAGGCACTCTACTTGCTTTTTTTAAAGCCTTACAGGATATAGCAGAACTCCATGGGCTTCCCAAAATATCTGCTCAGAGCTCTGAAATTTCATCACCCTCCTCTTCATCTGACATGGCATTGTTGTCTCAGAAAAGTAAACAAATAGTAAGTTCGTGTAAGTCAAATCAAACTTTAGACAAATGCACACTATGAATCCAGAGTATTACGTTCATCTAGAGAAAAGAAAGGGAAAAAAAGAGCTTTTCATCAGATTCAGATATTTAGGTTATACATTGAAGAACATTTCAAGTGTATCACTCAGGCAAGTTATACATACTTTTTGCAATTTGTAAGTTACAAGGACACTCAGGGGACTAATGGCTCCTGCTATTTTGGCACAATAGAGTATGAAGATCCAGGAGATGGTAACACTGGGTGTTTTATTGAATGGATTGAAGAAACTCTTAAACTAGCTCAACAAGAAGTAAAGAGAGAAAGCCAGGAATATTGGGCCTACCAGCAATAACATCTGAAAACTGGAATAAAGTTGCAAAAGGTTTAATACACATTTGATTGTGGAGTTCCAAGCAAGAGAGTTCCCAAAGTGAACTTTCATAAATACATACATATATAGTTGCATACACACTTCTACAAGGTTTTTCAATCATATGGCTTACCCTCTAAATAACACAAGAAATATGTTCAAGTTCGTGAAGAACAGAGACTGGAAAAGCAGGCAAATAAGTCCTTAGAGTAGACTCATTTTTGTTTAGCATTTTGAAAAGAGTGAAAATCTTGCAAAAACTTGGAGTCCTGGTATTGTTGCTGCTATTTTTTCACTATTGTCAAATCTTGAATTCACAGTCAAAATCAGACCTCATTGTAAGAGGTGTTTTCTATCCCCTCAGTGATAGACAATATCCCTTTCAAGCAATGTACAGTCTAAGCATATGAGCCAGAAGAAGAATGGGAGGGGAATTTGACACAGAAATGTAAAGTGGCTCTCCTCATATAACCTAATACATTGGCTGTAATATTGGAAATTGGGTCCAGATTTCCAGAATCCATATGTAATTCATTTTTCCATTGTACGACACAGATATGTAAGAAAACTTCAAAACATATGGGCTATGTGAATCCTCATGCAGAACATATTTAATCAGCTTTTAATGTATATTGATATTTGATATCCAGAGAGGTTTTATAGTATTAAATTTTATTTGGCAATTAGAAATAAATATCACAATCACCAGAATAAGACAGTTCAAGCTTAAAAAAGACAAGGAAAGCAGTTGAAATATATTTGTAGTCCAATTTGTATTATACATAATTGCCAGAGTCTTGCTAGAATCCTTCAGGATAACTTAAGAGATTTCCTTAAGAATAAAGGTCATTAAGCAAGGTAACACATTTTTGAGGGTGCTGCACAAGGTGACACACTAACTGGAATCAATAGAAAAATCCTTAGGATAAAGAACCAAAAGAACTTTTATCCTTGAAAATTCCCTCATTGCACATCATAAGAAAAATTTCAGTACATCATTCATTAATATTCAAGCTAAGCAAAAAAATCATTAGAAATTCATTGAAGGTCTTAGGCCACACCTGGCTGCAAGTAAATGCTTAGGCAACTTATGAGCCTTATAATGAATGAGCAAAGGAGAGAAAAGTGGTTATAATTTGGGTTAGTTTTTCTGCTTCTGTGTATTAGAGCTGTGAATTAAATGAATGCATTTCCAAATATTTCAAAAATGTCAGCATCTCCACAGCCCTCTGAGTATTCTGAGATGAATTGGGCCATAGGAGTAGTCTTTTCTATGTAATCAGATATTTCCTTTGAAAAGAGATATAAATACCTTACAAGTTGTTACATGACTTTGTTGTGCACTTTGGGAGGTGACCTGTCAATAACACTTGCTTTCTTTTCCACGTGGGGTGTTCTTTGAGAGTGGGACATTAAAAGGAGGTCTGTAACACTAGGGCAAGCATGTCTATGTAAAGAGAAATACTTCATGTCTGTTATCATCTCCTCCACTTTGTTCTTTTGTCTTGTCCCTACACATTGCTTCTCCTCTCCTCTCCTCTCCTCTCCTCTCCTCTCCTCTCCTCTCCTCTCCTCTCCTCTCCTCTCCGCTCCGCTCCGCTCCGCTCTTCCTCTCATTCAGAAAATAAGGATTTCCTCAGCTTCTTAAGAACAAGAGCAGCATGCAGAAGGAAACCTATTTGATGGGGTACCATTTTTTACAGAAGAAAAGAAAATTTGGTGTCCTAAAAGAACGTTTTAAAAGATGAGCAATCTTGGTAAGATAAAAGTCTAGGAATAGAACAAGTAAGAGGGTCTGTTCCAGAGTCAGTAAGATTTTTTTTCTGTTTTCTACAGGAGGGTAGAAAAGTTGGCTGGTTAATGGAACCAGATGTCCTGCGCATAAATGCCATTAATGCAGCTCTTGCCTTGACATGCTTACTAATGGTCCTTGTACTCTCTCACCGCACCACTGACTCCAAAAGCTCCAAAATAATGACAGTTTTTTCCAGTTCACTTTGCCTTTGGGGGAAGACTTTGGGTTTGTTCCGAAAAGATGCTATGAAGTATCATCTTACTCTCATTATGAACTCACTCTGACCACTCTGTGTGTAGGAATTTGGATAGGTGAATTAAAGTCTGGCTAATTATCCCAAAGGGAGAAGGCAAGAAGGGATTCACATCAGCTCCATTCAGTGTGGAATTTCCCTTTTCTCCAACTTTTGTGAATGCACCAACATTTCTCTCCTGGCCCACATTTACCCATACCCAAGGCTTGCCGTTGACACATTCCCTGTACCCACTTCAGGCACTCCCTCCTCCACATAACATACCCCTTCTATCAGCTCCAAATGGTGAATAGTTGTCTCCAAACCTCCTTTTCTCATTTCTCAGTCCTGGGAGGCAATGCCAAGAGTGACAAGTACTTTTCTTTCACAGACTGAAGTATCGGGGGTTGAAAAGGAAGGGAGTTAGAAGACAATAACACCTCTATGGAAACAATGGTATATGCCAAAGATCACAGTGGAAAACACTGATCTGAAAGCAGTTGTTTCACATATTCAGAAAATGTGAAAAAAAAATAAATTGGCAAAATTTACCTGTGCTTCTAACAAGGAATCTGGCAAAGCATGAGAACTCTGCCCTAAAGGCACTTCATCTAGGAAATGTTAAAAATTTACTTATTAAGACATTAGATAGTTTTAGTTTAATACCTCTTTTTCAGTGTTAAAGGACAAAACTGAATTGCTTTTGAACACGTAGGAGCACATGTGTGTACATATGTTTATCTAATGTATGTGCCTCTACTGTTCCTTCTCTAAATTGTTCCTAGTCTTAGTCATATTATTGAATTAAAATAAAAATAAACTTTAAGCCATAGGATTCCCAGGAGAATTAGCTATGAAGCTGGTCATGTACAGTCTTTAATGCAAAATATCTCTGCTTCAGGGAAGCTGAGATTTAAATGAATGACAAAATATTTTCAATAATATGAAAATGACACTAAAAACTTGGAAAGACCTTGAGCAACTAAAATACTTAAATATTATCTGATCACAGAGAAAGAGGGAACATGCTGAATTCTATTTAGATTTTTTTTGTGGGTGGTAGGAGTCTTGTTCTGTTGCTATTTGTTGAAATAACATATTTACATCACTACATTATTATTGTTCTCCCTTGGGATACTATGAGTAGGTGATTTGGATCAACTAAGCAAACCCTTTACAAAATGAAAGGGATTCTTTTGCCACTAAAACTACTGGGGAAAACACTCAGTAAGAAAATACTTTTGATCTTTAACTCTGCAAGCTTTTGTGCCAATCTAGAAGTTGTTACTCTTCTAAGTAGCCTTCAGGAAATGCTAACTTTGTGAAAGACATTACTTTTATTGTCTTGTAAGGCAATATACTTCTTGGGAAAAATACATGATTTGTAAATCCATAGTCTTATTACAGTTTAACAGCAAAGTGAAATTCATAGCTATGAAATTAAGTTTTGGGGATGTTTAAACTCTTGGTTTTGATATTACAGGATAACAATTTCTAAGTTGAAAATCTTTAGGAGTCAATGTGCCCTTTAAATTTTTGCAGTAGTTTAAGCCTCAGACAACATATATAATTAGCTGTCTGTCTACAAATAAGTATCTCAACCTAACGTATTTTAGAGCTGTAGAAGAACTGAAAAAGAAAACTGCCTTTTTCACCATAAAAATTCAGTGTTTTTCTGGGATGTGGTAGAGGTTGACGTCTAGAGAAAATAATTATCTTGTACTGGAAGTCAGATAACAGTATAGAAGTGAAGAATGCAAGTTTCTAGCTTAAAGCCAGTCCCCATCTTTGGGTTTCCTCTGGATTAATGCTTTAACTGGTTCTTTCTCAGGCTCCTCTCTGTTTCCCTAGAATATCTAAAGGTCAGATGTATAGTAACATAGTGATTTTTATCCAGTCTGTGGAAAATTATAAGAATAAGAATAGAGTCTTATCTGGAGCTTTAGAACACTCATGAAATCACCCAGATCGTGTAACTATAGGTGTTCTACTGTAAACATGACACACTTTGGCCACACCTTTTCTCTGACAGCAGCATATATATTGGCTCTTCAGGTCAAGCTAAAACAGTTCCTTTGGCCCTGGAACCTACAGGCTGCCAGTCCTGTGCCCCTCATGTGTATTGGCGGTGGGTGGAGGGGAAGATCTGTAACACACTCTGATGTGCTCGCTATAAATTTCAATTTCTTTGGTAACTATATATATACACATACATACACCACCACCCCCATCTATCTATCTATTTATCCATCTATCCATCTATCTGTCTGTCTTTATTATCTATAATGTTAAAGAGGTATCTTTTGTTCTCTAGTATTACTACTCTGACTGTTCCTAACGTGTGGCCTATACCTTGACACTACAATAGCGTATGAGTACTTTTCAGCTCATCTTTGCCATCACTACTGTATTTTAAAAATAGTTGTGCATATAATTACCCATTTTTACTCTTTTTTCATATATGCTTATGTTATTATAAAATCCAATAAAAAATGGGGGAAGAGAAAACGAAAGATAAACCAATTTAAATTACATTTCTAAATTAGATATCTAATACTGATAGATTCACTCCCTTTCAAATATAACACTCAACAAAAGAAACAGTAAAAATGCAAATATTATTTCTTTTTATAATGAGATTTCTTTGCACGCTAGTTCTTTGCCTAACCCTGGAATTGCCGTAGGCATTGCAGTTGCTTACTTGCTCTCCTTCTTTCCTTCTTGTTATTGCTTTCTTTATTAAGCAATACTAAGTGCTTTTGAATACTTAATGTTAAAACATTTAAGTTATCTACCTCATTAGATTTCAAGACAATAAGGGATTTGTTTCATATGGTAATGATTTGCCATTTCACAGGACTAATGTCCAAAGTTCTCAAAACACTTTACATCAGTAAATCATACATCTTTGCTGTCTTTCCATCTTCATTAAACACTATGAATTTAATTTATGCATCAGGTGAACAAGAATGGTGAAGCCAGCTGAAACTATATTGGACACAAGAAGGATAGGCTGCCCAGGGAGGTCGTGGATTTGCCAGTCCCGGAGGTGTTTAAAAAACACCTGGTACTTGGGGATATGGTTTTGAAGTGGTTTTGTCAGGTTAGGTTAATGGTTGGACTCGATCTTATAAGTCCCTTCCAACCTTAACAATTCTATGATTTTATGATTCTATGATATGCTTAAGTAATTCAGAGTGATTCAAGGGTGTACTTCAGATAGATTTACTCGGGTGCCTTGAACCAAACATCCTCACTGGGTATTTCGAAGCTGTCTCAGTGATTGGTCATTATTTCTTACCCTCTGGTCTCCATAAGGCAAAAGCAAACATTAATCGCCCACATGGAGAGGAATTTGTCATTTAGTTGCTTTTGACAGAATTCTGCTTCCTGTGTACCAAAATCACTTTGCTAATCAAACCAAAGCAGAGAAAATGGAGGTAGTTGAGATACTTCAAAACTGTGTTACTGCTCTGAAGCAAATCTCTAATGTAGGTATGGATGCAGCTGAAAGACATGTCCAAGCCAGAATAGAATTGAGATACACCTGTATGAGGCTCAGACAGAAGCCAGCGATTCCTGGTTTGTGATTGTTCAATAGTAATACAGCAACTGGGAATGAGCTGTGATTACAGGTTAAGATTACCACAAATCAGCGAGTGACATGAACTGCTAAAGCAACTGAAGTGGTTTGAAGTTACCAATAAGCACCTCTCCCCATTGCACATTTAAACTTCTGTTAAAAAATACTCCACTTCTGCAGTAAAATGTCCGGCTGATATTTGTATGAATCAACAACTGTTGCTTCTTTTCTCCTTAATCTTTTTTTTTTTTTTACTAGCCTGTCCTAGACTTGAACTCCTTTAAATAGGATCTTTGTCTGTCCTTCTTGAAAGCACAGCACTTAACACATATGGTGTGCTACCATAAAGAAAATAACAAAATAGATGACATTTTGGATGCAGAGCCAGATATGATGTTGCCATTCATTCCACGACCTGATTTATCGCTGCAATGTTTGTATTACAGAGTGCCATCAATGGTTTTTCATATACTGAGGTGGCCTAGTAGTTTCAGAAAGGACTTTCATTAATAATTGAATCAAGATTGGTTTGCTGTATTGCATAAGGTCAGATGATTGATTAACATATGGACAGCTGCTGAGTAGGGGAAATATTTTCAAAACTTAAAAACATTTTTTCTGTAAATAACTATAACTCCTTTGCTGCTCTCCAGTTACGGAAGTTTCTGTCACCTACTTAGTAAGCAGAAGCAGTACAATGGCATAATCCAGCTATACCATAAATGCCAGTTAGAGGAAGCAATCAATTTACTGTTAGTCCAGTGTGTGAAAATAATTTATCCAACTTTCTGATGAACATAAGGACGTGCAAAGCAACAAATGCTTGACAGAGGAAAAGGGAGATGTATCTCAACTAAATGGGGAGGAAGAATTCAGTCAGCTCTTAACATATTACTTGCTATCTAATTTGTTTTTCAAAGAAGTAATGTTTATTTAACACAGTAGCATTTTACTACATGCAGTGCTAATGGAGGTTAAATAAAAGACACAAGGGCAGCAAAATCCCTCACTTACTTTTCACACAAGGACAAAACTTCTATGTGAGAGAAATGTAGATTAATTTCTCAATCCTCACAGCACTTTTTGACACCACTGGCTATGGGTTACCTCTTAAGTATGTGAAGATTTTACTAGGGCTGTCTGACTTAGATTTGGATAGGTTTAAATCATACTTGTCAGTGTGCTATTAATTTTTAACCACAGTCATTTTTTCCCTAGACCTGTTAATATGCTAGGCAGTCCCAGAAAGCATAAAACTTTGACCCATGCTCTTCAGCATTTGCATACAGCACTTTCTGTAGGTGCTTTATTCTGTAATCAAAATTCTAACTATCTCCTCAACAGCATACAGATACGGGAATCCACAGACCCAGATAAAAGGGCCTTCAAACTGGCCGTGATTATCAGACATACATTCTTTTATGTTAACTGGTCTTTTCCTACTCAGTTCAGATGAAACGTAAATAACGTCAGCTGACTATTAAACTCTGCAGACAACACACTTTCTCTGGAGGTGCAGTGCTGAGGAATATTTTTTCCTTACAACCCACCAATTATTTCCACATCTTTTCTGGTCCTTGAGATCTCGTTGGGAGCCACATTAGTCAGAGAAATACAGTAAGACTAAATCACTGTTGCCTCAGCACAATCCAAAACTTTGTTTGATGCCTTTCTGACAACCCGTTTGGGAATGAACACAGCCCCATCTTTTCAGAATTCCAAAACGGATCGCTACACAGCTCCAAACTGCCTCAAGTTTTCAAGCTGAGACAACTTTGTAGAAATAACAGAAGCATTTCATTACCATTGGTATAACATTGAATTTAATTTTTGAAAGCTTGGTAGAATATACTTGCAGACTTCAAAAGTGGCAGACTTTCATTTGAAAACTGCTGTATCTACATGATCCTCTCCAGAAATCCTAAACTTTTAGTCCCTGTAGTTATGACTCATATTAACTAATCGGTGATATAAAGTCTGTTGAAGACACCTGTTCTGAGCTCTGCAAAGAATTGGTCAGTTTAAAAGCTCGGCTCTAACATCCCCGTTAGAAGGAAGATTCTTTACTGCTTGAGGGGATTCCTGTGCACGTGTGGTGTGCTGACCTTGGCTGGGCACCAGGTGCCCACCAAGGCACTCTATCACTCTGCCTCCTCAACTGGCCAGGGGGAGAAAAATATGATGAAAGGCTTGTGGGTCAAGATAAAGACAAGGAGATTATTCACCAATTACTGTCATGGGCAAAACAGACAACTCAGTGAAATTCATCTATTGTCAATCAAAGGTTAGAATAGGATTATAAGAAATAAAAGACCTTTCTACCACTCCTTCCTTCTTCCTGGGCTCAACTTCACTCCCAATTTCTCTACCTCCTTCCCCTGAGCAGTGTGGGACGACAGCGAGTGGGGGTTTTGGTCAGTTCATCACACGTTGTCTCTGCTGCTCCTTCCTCCTCACTCTCTTCTCCTGCTCCAGCGTGGGGTTCCTCCCATGGGAGACAGTCCTCCATGAACTTTTCGATTGTGAGCCCTTCCCACGGGCTGCAGTTCTCCATGAACTGCTCCAGTGTGGGTCCATTCCATGGGTTGCAGTCCCTTTAACAGACTGCTCCAGCGTGGGTCCCCCACGGGGTCACAAGTCCTGCCAGAAAACCTGCTCCAGAGTAGGCTCCTCTCTCCATGGGTCCACAAGTCCTGCCAGGACCCTGCTCCAGTGCAGGCTTCCTACAGGGTTGCAGCCTCCTTTGGGCATCCACCTGCTCTGGCGTGGGATCCGGGCTGCAGGTGAATATCTGCTCCAGCGTTAACCTCCATGGGCTGCAGGGGGACAGCCTGCCTCACCAT
>RSEF01000003.1:81811629-81839515 GCA_003993805.1 Himantopus leucocephalus | reverse complement strand
TGTGCAACCTACTGTAGGTGACCCTGTTCTGGCAGGGGAGTTGGACTGGATGATCTCGAAGGTCCCATCCATCCCCTACCATTCTGTGATTCTGTGATTGTATGAATATATAACAAAAACATGCCCCTAAAAGATTATAATCTTGATTCAAGACGGAATTTGGCTATTCAATAGAAATGAGATAGGCACCTAGGAGAAATGAAACTTTTATGAATATGGGAGTGTGTATCACCAGTGCACATTGGTTGCTTAATCAGTCCAAGTATCTTAGAATTTCAGAACGATAGTAGTCTATAAAATTGTGAGGTAATAAATAAATATTTGAAGTTTGATTTGCACGCCAAAAAGCTTTAAAGGAAACAGGAATATTTGAATGTAACACAAAACTAAAGAAAACCTTACTGTTCATCGTACTACTCTCTTTCTAGTTTACGCAGCTGCACTAAAGGACAAATCAGGAATACAATATCAAGCACCTTCCAAAAATAGTTAATTCAGGGAGTTTTTAATCCCACTTTGGAAGTTGCTCTATAACTCAGTTCGTCTGGTAGCTTTATAAATACATTATGATAATGTAATTCTAAAATATTTGTTTTAGCTAATAGCAATTTCCTTTAGGTGAACACAAACTGATGAAGAGTGCCATAAAGAAGAGACTAGGAATGGAATCAGAAAGAAAGAATGTTAGTCATTTTTGGATTTTGAAAGAAAGCAAAGTAATTTTTTATTACAGATGGACGTTTCTAAAATACATTGTCCTTAGCCAACGTTGAACTGTGAGGGGAATGTTTAAATATGTAGCCAAGCGTGAATACATATCTCTACTGCTAATAGTGTCACTTATTATTTTGTAACTTTTGATGAAGTCATAACATTGTAAGTTTTAAAAGGTGATTGAGCAAATTTTTCCACTTTCCCCATCTTTCTCTTTGACTAGCTTTTAAAATAATTATACACTATGACACACTTTTTGTGTTCTGGGGTGGTTTCTGCCCTCCTTTCTCACTTCCGTTCCTTGATTTCTAAAAACTGTAGAACTGGACAGCAATTTCAGTTGGTGCAGCATGGCAACATGTGAACAAAACCCAGTAACAATACAGATACAGAGCTAGAAGTCTTTCTTGAGTTAGCGCATTGTTGAGTGCATTCTTTTTGTTGAAAAATTACTATCTTCTTGGGTTGAAAATGCTTTCCATTTAATTTTCCCTATTTTAAATGGAAGTGGTAAACAAAAAGTAGTGATTTTCCAGTTCATTGTTTTTCTTCAGCTACACTGCTTTTCGTCTGTTTTTCATTCCATTTTTTCAACTTGTAAGTGGGGAAAAAAGGAAAAGGACAAAAATGGAAGTAACAAAAAACTGGATAACAATTATTAAAAGTAAAATAGGCCTACTTTGTGTATTAAAATGTATATAACATTTTACATCTTTTCCATTCCCATTTTTGCCCCAGATGCTTTTAGAAAGTACATGGTTCAAGTACTTATCTACGAGGTTAAAAAAAGAAGGCAAGAACTGGCTCAAAGTATCACTAGCAATGCGGATCTTTTAAATTTTCATTCAATGTTATGAATCCTTAACTACTGACTGAAAGTCTTTGTTACATTATGGTTGCGTAGTAAAATAAATAAATCAAATTATTTGTCTCTGTCTACTTGGTAGCAGATAAGGCATACATCACATCAACCACCTTAATAAATAGTACTCAACGTGTATAAAAACACTGCCAAAGTGCCAGAGGGGCCCATTCATAGAGAGGGTTCTTGATGGTCAGGTTTACAAGCAATTATACCTTTAGAGATCTGAATTATTGATGCTCATGTATCATGTGACTAAACAATAAACTTAATTCCACCATTATATCTATGTCTTATTTTTAGCACAAAATTTACGATGAAATTATTAATAAAGGGAAGATTATCATCTCTGTGTTCTCCTGTTGGCTCGTTTCAAAAGAAAAGATCAGAGCCATGGAGACAGACAACCCTAACAAGTTTGATAGACTTCAAAATGGGAGTCTGCACGGTTGAAGATTTCTTTCTGTGTGTATGTATAAAAATACAGACTGGAGCCTTCTGCTAAAATCTGAACAGTCTGCTTTCTTACTCTTTTAAACAGAAGTTGGACAGAAAAGCTGACCACAATAAAACAGAACTTCAGTGCTTTACTGTCAATTAAATTCATCATATGGAACCTATCATTTAACGTATATTTCTAAGAGCAATTAAACCAGAGCACAGAGAATCCACATTTTTCTAACAAGTAGAGTGACTGCAATTCTGCATTTTAATTATACCGCATTTTTAAATGATTTTGTGTGTGACTTCTTCAAAAAAAAAAAAGATCCTTATGAAAAATAATTTTGAAAATAATCAAGTTCATATGTTCTAACACATGCCTTGACCTGCAATAATCCTGGACTATCACAGAATATATTGTCTTCTGAATGGAAAACACACCAGACAAGCATCCTCTGTGTTACAAAAATGAGTCACAGGCTACTCACAGCTGGGTAGCTTGATGCTGCCAAATTTTTTTTAGGATAATTAGATTCTAGTTAGATACTGGAAACATCACAATTTTTTAACCCAGCTTTTGTGTATAAATTATATATTTTCCAAAATATCAGCATTTTCTATTTTGAGTTTGGATGAATAAACTGTGTTTAGCACAGTAGGCAGACCTTGTGCTGTCAAGAGCCAAAACATGCTTAGTTCACATTCTTCTTCAGGAAGAACCCCTCACTATAAAGCCCCCAAGGAGCAGTAGTATTTCTGGAAGGACCAGTACATCACCACCCAATGACGTAAGGTTGCTCCTTTTGGAATACCTGGAAAGGTTTCTCTTTTTTTCTGAGTGACTCTTAAATCAGCTCAATAAACTTTCTGAGTGGTCCCTGAGTTCCGCTAGTTTGAGGGTCTATGAAAGGGGGTCTTCACACATGGAACTGCCCTTTTACTCAACTGAAGATCCCAGAAAGGAGCTTCCATCTAAGTGCCAGAGGGACCCCCAAAACCCCAGAATTGTGACATATTTGGTTGGTTCCCTTTTTAATACACAGTAGAGGAAAATAAGCAACTGTCCATGAAAACTGGACTGGATTGGATATCTTTCTTAGTATTCAAACAGCAGCCTGGGGACATTTGCATCCTGCAAGGGCCATTCGTGCAATTTGTAGAACATTAAAGAGGGAAATGAATGATTTGCTCTGCTCATATTTGTCTTCCATAAAGGTGCACAGCCTCTGTTCCATTATTTCAGGCTTGCTGTGCTAAATCCTTGTCCACCCACTATAAGAAGGCTGAGAAAGTCGCTGCTTCCATGACAGCTCAGACAGCCCAGTCCCAGCTACTCTCCGATGTGGCTGCAGAGCTCACACTTAGCTATGTGCAGTGCGTCAGGAGTGACCTGGGACTGGCAGAGGTGAAGACACCTTGACTCCCTCTAAGCAACTGATGAAGACTAGTCACTATGAACCAGGTCTCACAGTCCTAAGATACACATATGCTGAGGGCAAGGGAGGGGACGAGGGGAGGAGAGGAAAAAAAAGAAATAAATCCTATGCAAAGACAAGTAACAGGGCTCTCCCAGCTTAAAAGCAAACATTAGGCCCCATTTAAAGCATATTTTCCATTCTCTGACTTTCCAGGAAGTAACTTATTCAATTCAAATGGAGCGGCCACATGCTGCCGACCTGCACACTTTGCTTATTTTGAATATATTAAAATCAGTCAAATTTCATCGTGTTAACACGTGTTCCTCTTGCTACTTTACCCTCTCAGGAACTGAGATGATGACAAAGGAGGCAATCCTGGAAAGAATAGTGTCCTTGGACACAGGTACCTGCTTCCAAATTCCCGAGTGCTGCTGTAAGCAGTTGAGATGGCAGTTCATGCGCCTTGAATCCTTTACAGCTCCTGACTGCAGAAGTGCAGCTCGACTCAGAAATAGCCCTGTGAGTATGGAAAGAAATGAGTTCATCTTCACATCTTCTGCTTTAAGCTTTGTCTTGGGGCTCATAGCAATTTCTCTGCTGTAGATTACATGGCTGGGCACCTCTGGGATCCCTTCCCAATTTAAAAAGGCCAAGGGAGCAGCATATAAAAAATGAACTCTTCCTGGCATCTGATTCAAGACATTGCTTAGTCACATGTTCCTCCATTTTTCTCTCCAACACAGAGTAAGAGAATATACAGCTCAATAGAATCTGTGAACACCTTTGCCATCAGCTGGAATTTTCTTATTTCCTACAGAGAAGAACTGATGGATGGTTTTTGCCTGCCCACCAGCTCCGTGAGAAAGTGCCCTGGAAATATACTTACTTCTTTAACTGTACTATGATTTTATTATAATTAATCATCATTCTCTTTCTGATTTTCATGTATGTAACATCAGGACTGCCTCTTGTCTCTACTGATCACATCATTAATGCCCAGTAATTTTCAGTCAAATACTTTGGTGAAAGATACCACTCTGGCTATGGAAGTCCTTGAGTTGCAGATCATTACCAATGTGGAATCCCAGATGTGGGAACTTTCACAGATGTTGCACACATACGTATGTGTGTCTGTATGTGGAAATCATATCCTAAGATTATTTTCAGTATTCAGTTTTGGCCATTGCTGAAGTCAGAGTTCTGGACTAGTTTGACTGAGTAAAGCACATTTTATGCATTTGTAGACACAAAAAAAAGTCAAAATATCAAATACTGCTTTTCAACTCTTGTTTTTTACTTATGTACTGCCGATTTGTGCTGCTGGCTCTTGTGAAAAGGATAAAGTAGTGTCTTCTATGAGAAAGGCATCCTGGTAGCAAGGGTTTCAGCACTGAAAACTTCTTCAAAGATGAGTCACAGTTGTGTAGGTTTCTATTGCCCTTCCAAAAAAAAAGGAAGCTGAAGAAAAGAAATGTCATTATACTCTACATGTCTTAAACAAAAGAAAAGCAAAGCTGTTTTTTTTTCCCTGTTTCTCCACCAGCTTCTGTGTATAAATTATACATTTTCTTAAATATCTGCATTTTCTATTTCAGGTTTGAGCTGATAACCTGTGTTTTTGCACAGTAGGCAAATCTCATGCTGTCACAAGTGGCGGTGATACAGCCTCACATTTCACTTCCCTTCATCCCAAGGAGCCCTTTGCTATTATGCCATTAGAGATAATGCGAAGCTTTGAATTGAAACACCATAGACACCGGTGATGCATGACAACCTTTCTAGCCAATGAACTGCCACTGTACAATGGGACCTGCTCAGCCACACCAGCCCTTGTTGAGAGGAGATAATAATTTCTGTAGAGTGTCAAGCTGTAACACCTTCCCAGCTAAGGAGCGGAAGGAGCTATGTGTTTCTCCTCTGAGAAGACAGAAATGCACGTGTCAAGATTGCAAAAATTATGTATATGCACTAAATATGCTTTGGAACAGTTCTTGCTGCAATGCAATCCCCAAATCACCTCGGATGGGGGTTGTGGGGTGGGATTGCATGTGTTCTGTGAATTGCTTGCATTTTGAAGCACAGGAGCTTGGGGCAAAGGTGCTGTCATGAGTTTCTCATTGCAGAGCTCAGAATGGCTGCATGCTCTACGGGACTGGGTGCAGAGATACATGGCCAACCAAGTCTTACAGCAAGTGATCACTATTAAAATCTTTTAAATCTTTTATGAAAGATTCAGAAGACAAGCAGACAAAGTGTTTGTTATGTAAAGCATTCAAGGAGACTTTCATTTTAACAGCATCCATTATTCCCCTTTCTTTTAGCTGCAGAGCATTTTTATGAGGAAAATTCCCCGGTTGATAGTGTCTTTTTATACAGTATTAAGATGATATTAACTCCCCCTTTGGGGGAAAAAAAGAAAATAAAAAGTAGTTGAGATGGCTGGAGCTGTATTTGTTGTCTCTTTTATTGGAATCTGGGCTTGCTCCTTCAAAAATAAAATGGGACAAGCACATACACAAAAGGAGTGGGGAAAATAGCCAAGAGAGAACAAAAAAAAAGCTTCTGTTTGTACTGTTGACTCTGATTTGTAACCTTGCTGCTGGAGAAAGACAAGCACAGCACATAGTCTTATCAGCCACTCCAAGACCTGGCAAGCTTGAACTAATGTCAAGCTGTTTAAGACATTACTATCAGCTGCCTTTCTGGTCACAGAGTTAACAAAACAAATAAAAACAACAACAACAACAACAACAACAACAAAAAACAGAAAAAAGAGAGAAAAACAAGAAAATAAAGAAAAGAGAAAAATAAATAAATAGAGAGGCTTGGCTAAGCTAAGTCAGATTCTATCTACACAGAAAAGGGGAGGGGGTAGAAAGAGAAGAAAAAGATGAGGAAGGACAAGGCTGAGAGTTATAACAAGGGCACAAGTCTCAGTTGGAACCAGTTCTCGGGACTCAGCCAAAGCTGGTGGGGGAACTGTTGTTATTGCTCTCTTCCTCTGTGTCTCCCTTGTCCACTCAGCCCATCTCTGCTTCTCTGATTTCTCAGGATCAGAAGCACAGAAATTCAGAAAATCAGAAGCATAAAAACGTCACCGCAAACTCTGAGCACCCAAAATATGCTAAGCCTGGCAGCTGAAATGAAAAATGTTATTCCTTTCTGTTTTGTTGTCCTCTCAGCAGCACTGTCAAACTATCACTGCCAAGTATGGCGACTGGCATAATATCCCATCTTCTCATCTTTTTATTCATCTGTTAAAGCTAATTTTTGATGTGCCACTGTTGCTGTATTGCTTTCTCATCTTTGTTCTGATTTACCAGAAAATCAGAATCCTCTTCCAAGGTATCAGGAGACGTCCTTGTTTGGACTGATTTCAATATTTATATGTAAGTTTTATTTACTTTTGGAAACAATGTTTTATAATATGTTGTGTTGGTCTTTTGCTGTCTTTAATGATGGAGACCATAAATTTCTTTGCTGCAGCCCAAGTGAAATAACCATTCCAATATGTTGTCCATGCAGTCCTTCTACAGTGCACCTAAGATCCATCTCCCAGCTGAGGCAAACTGTGGAATACTTTATGCATCTTCTGAAGCACCCTTGCAGTGCTACGGGGACGGAGAAACTTCCAGTACACTTCACACTTATTTCACTTACAAGAACCCCTCAAATGAAATAAGATATCTGTACTTGATCCACATGGGTATGAATTGTGCAAGGTCTGCCAGGGTGTCTCTATGAGCCATTTGGGTTGATCTCTGTGTTTGTTCTGATGTATCCTGAGCACATTGAGCGTGCTGGTCCCAGCAGGAATGGAGGGGCAGAACATCCTTGGATGGCAACTGAGCATGGCCTGGAGGTCTTCGTGAATCTCAGTCCACCTCTGAGAGACAAATGTCTTGTGTTTACATCTGAGAACAGGAAGTTATTTTATACTCAACAGCAGCAGTTTTCTGGACTTACTGCCCATGTCCTTATTATTACCCCCTCTTATTTTTCACCTGCTCCCACCATAATCCATTTGTGTCCAATCCCTAAGAGAGAAAGATCATTTTCTGCTAATTCTGGGGGAGGGTGAGGAAGGTAGGCCCCCACAACAAGAGTACAAGTCTGAGACATGGCAAGAAGAGCTGGCTCCAGGTTCAGGTAAGCCAGAGAAAAGTCAAGAGACAAAGAAAAGCATTGGCAGCGTGTTTGACATTGGCCTTCAGAATGACCAAGTGAGTGGGGTAGCTGTCTGCTTCCCCTTACGCCGGGCACCTGTCTTCCCTTTGCCTATAACAAGTAGCATGACTTAACATGGTGACAGGGAGAGTGAGAGATGAGGATAGTGCAACAGTGTCTAAAACAGGGGATGAGAAGGGGGTCTATCTTGCCTGATTTATGCCAACCTTCAGCAGAGCTGAGTTTAATGTGTATCTTTGGAAAATGGATTTCTGAGGAAAGGAAAGCATGGAGGACAGCCACAAAACCCATGGGGCTCTAGACCCTGTTCTGTACAGTGCTAATGAACTCTACAATGTTAGATTTAAAAAAAAAACAAAACAAAAACAAACAAATAAACAAACAAACACCAAAATCCTCAAAAAATCAGTTTTATACTACATCAGTCATGCAAATTGCAGAGAGGAGGTTAGACAGTCCTGTGCATAACATCACTTGACTGTTATCAGATAAGTCAATGTTATCACCAGATAAGTTAATATATAGGATTTATACACCATTCTTCTGAGGTGGCACTGTCTAGTGACTTCAGAGATAGGCTTAGGCAGCTTGGATTCCCTGTTGAGAGTTACTTAGCTGATCTTTAGGGAAGTTGATGCCTAATCATAGAATCATAGAATGGTTTAGGTTGGAAGGAACCTTAAACATCACCTAGTTCCAACCCTCCTGCCATGGGCAGGGACACCTCCCACTAGACCAGGTTGCTTAAAGCCCCATCCAGCCTGGCCTTGAACACTTCCAGGGATGGAGCAGCCACAGCTTCCCTGGGTAATTTGTTCCAGTGCCTCACCACCCTCATAGTGAATTTTTTTTTCCTAATATCTATTCTAAGTCTACCCTCTTCAATGGACAAACCAGATCTCATTCTTCCTCTAAGCAGATCTTCAAAGAGCCATCAATTAGTCTCCACCATTCTCAGGTATGTTGTGTCCTTTCACACTTCACATAGTAAATATTTTCTGTGAAAATACAACCCCGCTATAGTAAAAAAAAAATCAGAAGATTAAGATGGTTGTGTATTTCTTCCTTTACTTCTAATATAGAAAAAAGCAAATTCTATTTCAGGCATTATGTTTAAAAAATATGTTCCCACCTTTTTGCCAACCAGTGAATAATTGTTTAAGTTTTCCAGTCAAGTGTTTCAGTACTGAATCTTTATGCTAGCTTTTAAAGATTTACATTTAGAAAAATAGTCTTATATTTAATCACTTTGTAGTGTGCTATCTCACTTAGGTATTTCTGATAAGTAAGGCTTTTAATATCTTTACCTTTCTTGCTGTTCCCTGTTCAAAAGAGAGTAATCATGATTCAAAATGAGACTGCCATCACATAAACCAGTCTGTTTTTCTTAGGACATTTAACATTTGTTTTCTCTCTTTCATAGACCTACTTGACAATAAAACAAGAGAAATGAAGTGAATGCAGGAAAGCAGGTCCAGGAGAAGGTCTGGATCATGTGGTACATTTTGTGTTACTACAAATGACTGGTATAAAACGGGGCATCGCATGACTTCAGCCCAGTATGTACTGTAGAAGACAGAGGGAGTCGGTAAAAGGGAATGGCTCAAATACATTTATGTATTTCTAAGAGTAAAAAGGAAGCTAAACAGAAATCTTAATCATGTAGTAACTTTTTAATAATTTCTGGTTTACCTTGGTTGTCAGACTGAAAACCAGTTGTAGTTGGTAGTTGCAGAAAGAAAGGAGTCAAAATAAACATGAAGGAGCCACATGAGAAAGGGGCAGTCAGCAGAGGGAGAAAAGATCTATGTGAAACCCTCAGAACATACAAACTATGACTGTTCCTCTCTCATTTTTGACTAAAAGCTGCAGGTTTCTGTTGGCTACCTCCTGTTCCTGTTTCTAAAACCACGCAGTAAGGAGTCTCATACTTCAGTAGGTGATTTCAGCTTCTACGTTTTTTTAACACAAATCTGGAAACCATGTGTTATGTAAAAAAGCAACACAAAATAAAAGTTAGCAGCATGACTTGATCCACTGCATACTCTAATATTTACCTTTTTATTCTTAGTTAGTTGGCATCCCTACTTGACTAAATTTGAGGGTTTTGTTCAGGAAAGGATTGTACAGTCAGTCTCCTTACTTATTTAGAGTCACTCAGAAAGCTTTCTTAACAAATCCTCAGCTGCTGGGACTTTAACAAGCTTCAAGAACCTTTCTTCAATCTGTGCAGGTTTGCTGAACTGAAATTACTTACTGAGGGCCATGATCCAAATCCTGTTGAAGTCAATGGAAGTCACTCCAATTATTTCAATGGAGCTGGATCAGGTCCATAAGGCAGTGACCGCTTGAAGTTGTTTTGCAAATGTTGAATCTCTCCTTATGTACAAAGCACAGTCAGTAATGAGGAACAGGCTGTAATGGGGCTGAGGGAGTATATAGTGTATGTATACAGCACTTAATTAAACACATCATTCTATACTGTCATAAAGCATTTCCCACTCTAAGTGTTGTTCACATTACTCATAGAAGATTTAGGGTTTTGAAATCCCACACAAAAATGTCCCAGCTGTTCTATAGACTGTATCTTATAGTACTTGTCAATGTGTGTAGGAAGGGTAATTAACCTAAAGAACATTATATTTCACTGCCAAATACTAAATGTCAGTATTATGAATTTCTTAATATAAACAACACATTTAGAAACAGTAGGAGAGATAGAGATGGAGTATTCTTTAAAAAGGTATTTCACTAAGGGACTGGATGGCCCAGGCAATTTTTACAAGATACTTTAAAGTCATCTTTTCAAATTCTATAGTGTCTAACGAATCAGTAGTATCCAGCTGTGATGGGAGGTACTTGAGGACTTAATGCGGTAGATCTGACTGCACACAGAAGTAGTCCTGTCTTTTCTTAGTCACACACTATTATTCATAAAGAGCCTAATTCCTTTGTGAATTCTATGTTCTTGAAATGGTTGAAATATGGAATTTCTGTCCAATGAGACTTTTCAATATTTTTAACAAATGTATCCCAAGTTATAATGAAAAAAGATTATTACACAGCTTTCAGTAGTTTTAGGGGTTTTTTTTGTGTGGTGTTTTGTTTTGGTTTTGTTTTTATTTGAAAAGAATCAGGCTTTGTTGGTTTTGTTCTCTAAAATCAACCTTGAACTTGTGCTTTTCAGGTATTCCCAGTCTCTTTCTTGTTCCAAAAATGTTAACCGACCTTTCACAGATTGTGAGAGGTTTTGACAAGTTAAATAGAGTTGAGTATTTCAGAGTCAGGGAACACCCCGGCTATAGGAAATCCACACCTCAAACAGAGGTACCTCAGACACTGGACATCGCAGCAGAATTAGGAGAGTAACTCAGGAATCTCTGCTCCAGCAAAGACCATTGGGTCTTGAAGGCTCCTGAACCTGCAGAAGGCTGATGGGAAGCTCTGGATTGTTTGAGTCCATTGTCATCAAGTTTGGTGAACGTGTCCCAGACCTGTGGATTCTGCAGTCCAGTGTTCAACAGGAGCTAAACTGGGTCTTTCAGACCTTGGCAAATCTGTTCTCTAAAAATGAAATTAATTAGAAATGCTTTTCAATGAGAAAATGCCCAGACAACTGTGATATGTTTACCCTTTCCTATTATGTGGTCTTTGCTGTCTCTATAGGATTAAGGACCATAAACTTGATTCTGCATACTACTACCAGAGCCGAGTCTAAAGTAATTCTGTGCCCACCAAAAATGACCTTTGCAGTTAGGCAGACCTTGCCTTGTTTTCCAATAACAAACTTTATCATAATTCAATGATGAAAGTGTAGATGGTTTTTCTGAACAGATCTTCCATTCTGATTGAGCAATTCTGACTTCTTGCCCAGTATCTCAGAGTGCTTTACCCAGAGGGCAAAAAACTCGGGGCAGAAAAAGAAGACCAAGAAGTAGTGAAGGAAAGAATATAAGAAAGAAAGATGTGCATGGAAGAACAAGCAAGGTTCTGAAGTAATTGGATCTGACTGTAATGGTAGGGGCATCTATACAGAAGGCATTTCAAACTCATTCTGGAAGTCTCTGATGGAAGATTAGTATTCTTTCTCAAGTCTGATACTTTAATTAAATCCTCTGCCTTCTGATTTTGAACTCTTCAAGCCAAAAAAGAACAACAAAAAAAACCCCACCCACTATGATGTGCCCCACTGCACTCAATGTACATTTTCCCAGTGGCTCTTACAGGAGTAGTTCTGGGCTTATGATTTCTTGCTCTACAAACTCTCCTTTCTATAGTTTTCATGCAATTTTTGAGAAGCAGTCTTAAGCCACAAGTCATCACAATTTCTTTTCAACAGCAACACAGCACAAAAAGCAATAAACCTGACTTGGCAGTGCTCCCTTTAAAAGGAGGGGACAGTCAAAGCCTTGGGTTTGTATTTTGCATTTCTTTCTTTATTTTATGTCTTTTATTAAAATTCTCACTGCAGTCAGGATTTTGAAAATGAGAATCCTGGTTACTGACAACACATGCAATTATTACTGTGACTTTTCCATGGAAAAAAAATGCAGGTGAATTGTTTTGTACTTATTCATCTGGAGAAAAAGCTTTTCTCAGCATTGTGACAATTATTTATGAGATGAAAATTACTAAGTAGTTCATCTCATTTTTCCAACTGTCAGTTTTCTTCACTGTCTTTTTCTCCTTGCAGAAAGTGAAAGCATCCAATATGGCTTCCACTTCTGTCCTTAAGACCAAGTAAGGAAGAAACCACTAAAAATCCTCTCTCCAAATTTGAAAAATGTATGAAATTGTTGACACAAACTTATCACACAAGTTTCTTGTCACTGTTACAGAATTTTGTCATGAAAGATGCACTAAAACACATCTCATGTTGATACTACTGTAAGTAAATAACTTGCAGCATTATTAAATGACTTACAAAGGTTTAAACAGATATTCCTGAAACTAGATATTTTGATTACAGAGGTAACAGAGCAGAGTATACCATAATGAAAAGATAAAACTTCCAGTTTTGTTAGTTGAAAAACATTGACAGGTAAAACTGTACATTTAGAATGAATTTTAAAATATAGTACAAAAAATGAGTAATGAACTTGAACTCTTTCATTTAAATGTTAGTTAAATATCTATGAAAAGGATCTTTAATTCTGAATAATGCGTTCTGAGTAAATTTTCCCCTTTGAAAGCTAAGCAATTTCTACGTAGTGATAAAACCTCCTGGTCCTACCTAGAATGTCACATCACAAAGACTCCCATTGGCCTAAGTTCTTGCCTAAGTTCTTGTTATTTACTCACTGATAATACAGGACCAAACATTTACAATAAAGCAAACCCTGATATTTTGCAAAGGCCATTCTTTGTAAAAGACATCAGGAAAAATGAGAAAAAACTTAACTTTGATTCAGGAAAGTGTTGTGCTTCTCCGGGAAACTTGAGGATGAGAAGTATGCATAAGTGCACTAATTCCCACGTATTTGATGTTCACATGTATTTTCAGGTCATCCTACAAAAACATAGCTCCTGGTTGATGAAGGAACATAAAAGTTGGTATAGCCACATAGAAGTAATCTTCTCTATAATTAATGACTGTTATCTTCAAAATTTCCTTCTTGTTTAAGAAAATGATATCATTATATTTCAGGACAGAATCAGTTCCTTGTTGTTAATAGCATATCCTTTTACCAACTGCATAAAAAAGACTGCCTGGATCACTCATTTCTGATCTCATCAATGATCAGTGGTTATCTCTGGAAATCACTCAGGAGTTTGCTCACAAAGCACTTATGTTTCATTCTCGTGATTTATGGGAAGACTTGGATGCCCACAGTATAAAACACAGACAGCACCAAGAAGAAGCATGCAGCTACTGATATGGTATATTGTCCTTCAAGAAAGCAAATAAGTAGGAGCTTTTGAAAGGTCTGCTATGGAAATAAGTCTGTCTTCCATAAACTTTTGATGAGACTTTGAGCCCATAATTGCAGTTCTGATCTTTTTCTTAAATAATCCCTTATAAAATGTGACAACAGGGGATTTTTTCTTCAAGTTAGAAAAGTTAGATACTCCTGAGTGCCTGTGCAACTTCACTCCTGTAAGTGAAACTTCTGGAATTTTTCATAGGCCTAAGTTACCATAATAATGAACTAAAAGCAAAGAGAGTGGGTATTAGTACATTTCCATCCTGAGAGTGACCCATTTATCAAAGAGAGTTATCCCAGGTACATAGGTCACGGTGAAATCCCTTCCCATTTTATTTCCCTTATGTATTAAAATTTCTTTTCATCATAAGTAGACTTAATAAGAAAAAAGTTATGCATCTGCTTAAATGCTTTGCAAGACTGAGGACCTCTTCACTCCTTATTTAACCTGAAAGTAATTCAGGCAAATCTGAAACACTTAGGAAAAGAAAAGCTGGAATCAACAGGGTTCTTTGCTTTCACACTGTATAAATTTATGCTGGAACATGGGCACTGACATTTCATTCTTAGCTGTTGTCACACAATACTGCATAGCAGATCAAATGTGGCAATTAAAAATGTTTTGAAACTGCAACTCCTACTCCATAAATTACCGCAGTCTTTTGTTACAGAACAACCAAGTCAACTTCCTGTTTGTGCTTAAACTATTCACAGCTTCGGCCGATGTCCTGCAGTGTCTTTTCCAAAGGTCACACCACAGTTTTCGATTCACACATTTGATTAAAAATATAAGAATCACAGTGTCCTGGGAAATGATCTGCAGTAAAAATAGATCAAACTACCTGCTGTTTCCAGAATAAACCGGGTTACTGCCTCTTATCCCCATTCAGTTAGCATTGCAAAAAGGGGAGGATATATGCATGTCTGCAGAAATCATACTGCTAAACTAGGGAATTATATGTGAGGTATTTGTTTCATGATTTTTCTTTTCTTTTTAAGAGCATGGTTTCTGTACCTGATAAAAAGATTGTCAGGTCAAAATATGGTTAAGTAAAACCAAGGGACAGAAAACTAAGAGTACTTAGATTTTATAAGGGCTAAGCTCTCCTCTCATTCTTCTTTAACTGCTGCAACACACTTTTGCACGATTGCCTTCAGACCATATTATCATAACTTTCCTTACACTGATGAGCTTCCTCCCTGAAGTCTTATTTGCATTTAATGAAGTTACTGTGGCAGGGACTATTCAGAGAGAGCCTGTGTGTCATCCTTCCTTTCTTTCAAGATCACGTCCCTCAAGATGCGTGGTATGATAATTAAATGCCTACTCCTATTATCAATAATCCTAATACTTTGGTGTCCAACAATCAGAAATTTTGAAACAGCATTTGCAGCACATGGTGCAAAATCCTGGCCCAAAGTGAGAGGAATACAGGAAAAAATGGAATGGTGAAATACATCTCTGTCAAATTACAAATTCTTTTGAGAATTCCTTTCCATTTTGAGTTCGGGCACTGCATTTTATGTCATGAGCTCAATTCATCTGATCTCATCTAATCTAAAGTAAGATTGTGATAATGTCCAGAAAAGATATTCACACCAAATCAGATGACTATAATTAGAAATTCATCCCTTTGCCGTGTTTTCAGCTTTCCTGCTACATTGTCCAAGGAGAGATTAATGCAGAATCTCCTGAAAAGAAGATATCCAAATGTGAGAGTGAGCATGTGGGGTGACGGTGCATTTTCAAGGCCCAAAGGCTGATCTGGGGAAAGCTTCCTTGGAGCCTCTTCTTCCCAGAGGAAGATTTGGATAGTTTCAGAACTGGAAAATCCTGACTAGACTTTATCCAGACCCTGTAGTTACACAAAGAAAAACAGGGAATGTGTGTTGAGACAATTTGTAACAGACTGGTGAGCATTTTGAGTGGGAATGGGCCAAGTTTTAAGAGCAGATCTAACACATGTTCTCTCAAATGTAAATTGGATTAAAAACTGTTCCATTTTACTTACTCTATTGTGAAAAGACATTCTGGTTTATTAGCAATGCAGGTCTTAACTAAAATTTAGTATGATTTTTATCTTAAGAGTGACTCTGTGGGGAACTTTACATTTCTTCAATGATTTTCATTATACCTTTAGTTATATTTAAACTGAATTTTCATGTACATTGAACATCACATTCTTCTTTTAAGCACAAAGAAGAGATGTCAGAACAGATTGAAATAGCTCTTTGTGAGCTCTCACTGCGACTATATGCTTGGACCATTGGAAAATAAAGTAGATCCATGTACAGGTAAACAAATAGTGGCTGTGACTTAGTCCACCCTGCTTTCAGAAACACACGATACTGTCCAATCTCTGCTTCCAGTGAAAACCCGATACCCTCAGTTACACATATCAATCCTGCTATGGGATCTGCTGGCCTGGAGCTCCACAAAATCTTCACTAGGCCTCCTTTTATCCGGGTTGAATCTGAAACACACAGTTTCATAATGAGTATTATTAAGCTGATAGACTAGACATTAACACAATCATTTACATGGGTATTTGGTGAAGCAAATGTAGTGATTTACTCTAATGGCTCCATTACTGTGCTGAATATTGGCAAAGTATGCACTGTTCTTTTCAGGATCTTTGCCTCAGAAGAAAAATAACTCCAAGTATTGATATTCCAGTTTAAATTACCATTCTTATAAGTTATTCTCCTAAAATACTTTTTTTCATCCCCATTAAATATATTTTCCTTGGTCAACATAAAATCTCAAATTGCAATATTGGGAAAAGAAGCCTTGCAAGCCTCTACTTTTATATTCTTACAACTTAAAAATAGCCACAGCAATCTTTTTTGCCACCATATTTTCTGAAACTATACTGTATAACAATACTACATCGTTTTGATAGCTCACAATTGCAAGTCTGCTTTTCTGATCCAATTTCAGCTTGATATTTCTGCAATAGATCATATCACAAAAGCATAGCAGTCAGAGCAAAGATTTAGCATAATTCCTATATTTAGGGTTCTGTCAACAGATGTTGAAAATACAAAGAAACTATTTTGAAAATAGAAGTCATGGTAAACGGACATTTGTCTATCAAGCCTGAAAGTGTGGCTGGCTACCTGGCTTGCTAGCAATTGCATACATTATTGTCCTTGAACTGTAGTTGTAAATGCAGTAGCATACAGTGATGCTGCCCAGAGAAATAAATCAGTTTGAAAGTAACCTACTTCTTTCTTTCAAATTGCCATTAATAACATTTTGCTTTTGCAAGATTAATGCACCTTAGCAGACAAAGATACAGTGAAACCAATTGTCTTGTCTGTGCTTCAGCTTTCAGTCACGTTGCTGTCTTTTTTGCCATTACTTATGTATGTATATATTTCTAAGCAAATTTAGAGCTAGGATGTACAGTACAGAAGACAGGGCAGATACAGATGAAGCAGCAGCAACAAAGTAGCTTTCCTAATACTTTCTTTCTAAGATAAAGGGAAAGCTTTGTGATTAAGACAATGTCTCTCTCCCCACTGAAAACTAAAGCTAAAGGGTTTGGGTTTTTTCCCTGAGAAAGAACAGAAAAATACCAAATCATATGGAGAATGTCATCCCGAAACTTCATGGATTCAGTGGTTCTTTGATGACTATCAAGTGGTTTTTCCGACTGTTCTGGTTTTTGGGGTCCTAGTACTGCCACTGTGCAGTCCTAGGGCACACAAGCTTGCTACAGAACAGTTAGAGCTTTGCCACTGGGAAAGTCTCTTTAATCAAGTAAAGCTCCCATATATGCCAGCAGCTTCGCTCTTAAGAGGAATCACAGAAATAAGCATTTTCTTGCCTTAATGCCATTGTAACTTTTATGAACGTTTTCCCATCTTTTTTGACTATACCTGCTCACCTTCGTGAAGTGCAAAATCCTATTTAAATGAGCACACCTCTGCCTGAGGTCTAGGTCAACATGTCCAGCAGTGAGGGGTTATCAGCACCTTCACAGAGCCCTGCCTGGCTCTGAAGCTCATAGCCCTAAAGCTGGAGTTCACGGAGTAGGTTTTCAGCTCTGCTGAAGCATTTCAAGATTTCCTGACTGCTTTTTGTGAAACCAAGAATTTAGGGCAAAATTTTTGGGACAAGCTCCCATGATGGGATTTAGCTGAGCAAGAGTAGAGCAAGGATTCAGCTCAGGGTTAAGGACGTCTAAATGAAGGTGCCTAGAGGCACTCTTGGAGCCTCACCTCCCCTTGTGGTTTATGGAGAACTGCTCAATAGGTTTCAGCCTACCAGCCACTAGGAGCACAGCTCAGTTGCGTAAAATCAGACACCTAGTGCTATTTGAGATAACCTGTGGTGTATGAGACATCCTTATGCAATTGACAGATACAACACAGGACGTGCATTAGATAAACCAGCTGCTGCAAGGTGGAACGTACCAGCCCAGACTGCAACAGGCACTGTCATGCGAGCTATTGAATTCATATCTAATTTAGGGTGAACTGAACTTGCCTTCAAGCGCCAGTGGCTGTATTGATTAGACTTCTGTTGACTATAATCGGAGCTTTGGACCCTTGCATGCTTGTATTCACCTGCTGATAGACACCTGTGTTTCAATGTTGACGTATGTGTCTGCACATAGATTCCTGCATTTACATGTCTAAATTTGCAAGCTGATCCCATCGGTATGTCTAAGCTAATCGCCTGAAGCTCTCTTTAAGATATGTCAGGAGACAGATGAACTTTTAAAGTGAAATTCATCCTGTCAGTCTGATAATTCAGAGCTTAGATGGGCCGACTCATCTCCATTGACATATAGGGAACTTTTGGGTAA
The DNA here is from genome assembly GCA_003993805.1 of Himantopus leucocephalus. NCBI lineage: Eukaryota > Metazoa > Chordata > Aves > Charadriiformes > Recurvirostridae > Himantopus > Himantopus leucocephalus. Next base: position 81,821,151 of record RSEF01000003.1, on the reverse strand, counting down.
ATCCGGTGGCATTTACATGGCATGTAGGCATTTACATGGAAGACAACCAAGATGAAGGATTCCATTCTCAAAACACAGAGAGATGTGTAATTTTATGCCTTGTGGCTTTCCTCTCATCTCTTTCTGTAGGTTCTGTGTCAAATCTGGAAGCCATATGTGAAGGACAAAATGGTTTCACTTTTTTCACCCCAAATGCCTTTTTTTTTTCCCTTTTTTTCCTGAATAGGAGACTGACTGGCCATCATCTTATTTAGAGAAAATGGTGTTTCCCTTTAGTAGGTGAGTAAATGGCTTTTTGTTACACAAGGTGCCATCTCTTCCATTTGGTTGGTAAACAGCTCTTTTTTCAATGAGATCTAGGAGTCACTACCCCTGTCTTTGGGGGCTATTCAGCATTTCCCAGTGAGGAATGTATCTCCCACTGAACCTTAAATTCAGTAAATTAGTCTATATATTAAAAATGCGTATGATATGAATATCTAAACGGTTTAGCTGTTCAGTGGACTATAAGTATAAGTTTTTGGTTCTTCAGTGAGACCAGACACAAAAAACCACTCTAGAATGACAATCCATCTGGAGTGATTTCTAACCTTTTCAGAAACGAGAGCATACTATGTCAACAGAAGTAGTTTTGACATACTTGACTTTCACACGCTGGAGAAAGGGTCACCCTTTGGCTTACCCTGAAGGATAATGCAGAGCCAAGCTCTTTGTCTCCCCTTGCTATAGTTTGCTTGTTTTCCAGTCATGATCACAGATTTATCTCCAGAAAGATTAAAAAACAAGGTTAGAATGTGAGTTTGCAAGAGCTCTGTGCTTAAAAACAATATAGATCTAGACTTATTCTCTTATCTCAATATTTCATTATTAAAATGCAAATAAAAATGCTTCTTTGTCTGCCTGCCTTCACTTAGATTTATCACTAACTCTCTTACTAATGCATGTCTGCAATCCTGATCTCACTCACTCCCTCAGGTCTGCAGTTGCATTTGCAACCATATCACTAGTTATGAATTTGTTAACCTTAAGAAGTATTGGGGAGATACTAGATAAAAATGCAGAGAGCTAGCACTGAGTGGGAGTACTGTGCCTAAAGCACCCAGATGTGGAACAGCTGCATTGTTCAGCAAATCACCAGAACTCACCTGGGATGTTCAATGACTCATAAATTTCATTTCCTTCCCTGGGCTATTCAGACTGTCGGCACCACAACAATTTCAGCATATTCCCTGCACACATAGATTTTCCTCCCTTGAAACCTTTCAGTGAACCAGATTATTTCAAAGTTCTTGCTGCTGTCTGTTCAAACGCTGATCTTCTGTTTGCCTTCAGAACCTCATTGGCCTCCTCGCCTATGTATCTTGTCACTTCTCCCTGTCAACATGAGCACCACAGTGGCTGCAGAAGGACAGCAGATAGTAAAACCTCTAAGGCTAAGTGGGCAAGTAAAAATGAACACGAAAGGACATTTAACTCAACTTGACGTTGTAGGTGACATTTCTAATTTCTGAAAGCCTTTCAGCCCTTGCAAAATGCAGAATGACAAAGTTTCTATGAAAGACTGGCAGACCCATCTGCGTTGCTATAAATGCTAACAAATTACATCTGTGATGAAGGTCAGAGAAAGGCTGGGTAATATCTGTCAGAGAGGAAAGAACTGAAATAAAATGGAAATATTTTCCTCTACTGAGAACAAATCTCTGGGGATTCGTCATCTCACTGGATTACATCATTAGGGTCTTTCTCACTTATAGTCTCCCTGATTCCAGAAATCTTTCATTTAATGCCGTGAGAGTCTTATCTACTGATGTTAGGACTGTCTACTGGAAAATATAAGCTGTGAGTTTGTATCAACTCAGGCTGAGGTGAGCCTCAAATGTCTGTTCTCTTGTCTGAATAAAGTTACTCTGATCTGTGCAGGAAAGACAGACTCTGTGCTGTTCAGGTTTGGTATGATCTCTCTTGGGAATTTCAGTGGAGCCTCCCCGTCCTCAGCTCCTCACTACTGATGGCTTTTAAGTGTCAGCTAAATATGTGGCTGTTATTCAATTTGTTTCTGGTGACTGTGCTTAGGCTGCTGGGAGAAATTATTGTTCTAAAATGGAGGTGTTGCGAGGTTTTCAGTTTTGAGGATAAGCAGCCCTAGGTTATAACTTATCTGGACATCTAAATCCATTCTAGTTGCCACAATAAATAGTTTTCCCAGAAAGTAACACGAGGATTTAGAGAATTTGTAATATGTTGTGGGAAGTTACATGGAGACTATAATACCTTCTAGAGTTGTGTGAAATCTAATTAAATACCAAAAGATATACTCTCCTATTTTTAAATTATACTTTTCCCCAATAACTTCTCTATCTTGCCCAAATTTGCATCTTTTTATTTTTAAGCATTTCAAGGAAAATATGTCCCTCCAATCCAAATGTCTATATGAATGTGAATTTTCACATCCTTTTAACATGAAAGACTTATCTATAAAATGTGATCACTTTCACTCAGCAAAGCAGATAGACTCGATGTTTCTTCCACCTTCTTGGGATGCAACATCTAATTTCACTTGAAAAGTATGTGTACTTACTCCACTCAGATAAGCTTATATTGATGTCTGTAATAAAATACCCAAAAACTTGAATTGCTACCAGCTTTGCATTTCATTAGAAATGCTTTGTATGCTTCTGATAAGTATTTGCCAGTTTGGATTTTTCCCAGACTCTTAGAGTCAATGCCTCTGATATCTCAAAAAAAAAAACCCCGACTGTTGGTCTTTATTAATAATAGGTCTCCAGGCACCAGGTTTACATTTTATATAAGAGTTTCATGCTTCCAACAATATCATGCACTACAGAACAGTCCTGTGTTGCTGATTTAGTGCCTGCTTCCCCCTAACTGCAGCAGTGGTGAATTGCTTTGCAGATCTGCTATCTATAGGTGTGATTCAGAGCTCCTTGTAAATATGATTCTCACTGACTTCACCTTTTATAATAACATTTAAAATTTTTATAACACATAAAGGTCCCAGCCAAGACTGTCACTAGTTATGCATCCCATCAGGAATTCTTTGTGCCCTGCTAGTAACTGTTCTCAATTGCTCTAAACTTGACAATACCCCTAGCAAGAAGCATCTTTTCTTTAAACAATTTATCATTCCAGTTGGATGAGTCAGACAATCAGAGGCCCAAATAGTTCCCAGGATTACCAGATCTGGGTACAAAACTAAAATGGTCTGTATTTCAAGCCAGTTCCTCAGTGACTGTTGTACATGTCACTCTCATGACACTTTTACTCTCACTTTCACTTTTTTCTTCAAGATAATGGCATTCTCCTCCAACCCCCATGCCCAACGAGTTGGTTGCTGCACAAATAAGTGCAGTTCTGAAAAGTTTAGGAGCTTATGCTGTTTTGGGGTCAAGGTCTAAGTTGACAAAGGATGAATTCCGTTTCACTTACCTAACATGACAAGATTGTAAAACATATGTCTGTGCCATGCCAGTAACATTAAATTTGTTGGTAACATGTTTAGGTAATAAAACCAGGAAGGTAGACGCTCTTGTGTGTGAATGTAAAATAAAAACATCACAATAGTGGTTCTGCTTACGAACCTATAGGCATGTCTAAGTACAGACATGTTCAGACCCTTGCAGGTTATTTCACACATCTCAGCTCTGGATATATACAGCAGTTACAGGTGAAGCAGCTTAATCTGGATAAAGACCAACTTTATATTTGAAAAAAATGGGGGAAAATCATAATTGCAAGTAATTTTCTAACTTAGCCAACTTGTTGGTTTTGGTTTGGTTTTTTTTTTTTTTATATAGAAAATATAACTTGTAGGTGAGGATAGTCCCATAGTCTCATCAATTTTGGAAATGTTACTGTAACTTAGACCTAGAATGTTTTCAGAACCTGTTTAGAATAAGAATAAGAAAAAAAAAATCAGGCATACAACTTCTCATAATAATGACACTGGTTTTTAACTAATGCTGTCTTACAGTTTAACTGCTCTGTGTGAGAAACAAAGAATCTTTTACATCCATATAATTCAAATGAATGTTATTGCAGTCAGCAATAACAGAATTCCTAACAAAAGAATAACAATTGTTGAGTGCACGTAAAATTTCAGCTGATAGATACAGATTGAAAAACAGTAAAAGCTTCAGGCAAAACCCATCATTATTTATTTGAAAGATGTGTAGTCAGATTTATTGAGCTGATTAGAGTGATAGATAATCTAAGACTTGGCAAGGCACCCCCAAATTTTCAAAGATTTACGTGTGGATTTAGCTCTTTGCAGCTGATAGGAGTCACACAGACTAAATTACATGCATTGCTCTGAAAATGTAAGGAAACAACCATTGAAGGGGAAATGGCTCAGAGAACGCTGCATAAGGTGACGTGTTGTTTGCATACTATTATATGGAATTGCAGGCTCTGCAGTAACTCCTAATGGGGGAAATTTATCACTGCAGAGAGGACCTGTCAAAGCATAGATGAGGACTGACAGACTGTTTGACAGGGAGGAAAGAAGTGACCAACCAAAACCTGTTCCACAAATGGAGGACAATATGGAGAACAGCACAGGGATATTCGTGGGGAAATATGGGCATCAAGAAAGATGTCACTGAACAGGAATCACTGTAATGGTGTGGGGAGAGTGGGAGCAACGCACCCAGAATATGCAGAAGAACTGATCAGAATGAGAACATAAGGACTGCATTTTATATAATCCAGCAAAAAGATAGAAGAGGCACAGACCTGACAGGTCTGAGGTAATGGAGATGAGATTTGCCCCTCTAAAACTAGACCAATACTTCAATCATTTGTTGTTATGTACTCATCTGCATGTCAATGCCTTCTCCAGCCCCCCCAGGCCTGATCCCAGTGCTCATCACCAAGCTACAGGTGTTGTATCAGTGTGGTGGGTTAACCCCAGCCAGCAGCTAAGCACCACGCAGCTACTCGCTCACTCCCCAACCCAGTGGGACCAGGCAGAGAACAGGAAGAGCAAAAGCAATAACACTCACAGGATGAGATGAAAGTAGTTTAATAAATGAAGCAAAGAGGAAAAAGAAGTGATGCAGAAGCAATCACTCATGGCCTCCCACAAGCAGACCAACGCCCAGCCAGTCTCTGAGCAATGGCTACCTCTCCCAAAACTCTCTTCCCTCCTTTTTGATTGCTGAGCATGACATTACGTAGCGCAGAATACCTTTGGACAGTTGGGATCAACTGTCCTGGCTGTGTCCCCTCCCAGCTTCTTGTGCGCCCCCGGCCTACTTGCTGGGGAGACAGAGCAGGAAAAAGACAAAGCCTCAATGGTGAGCAAACATTGCTCAGCAGTAGCCAGAACACTGATGTGTTACCAACACTGTTTTAGTCACAAATCCAAAGCACAGCACTATATGGGCTGTTACGAAGAAAATTAGCTCTTTCCCAGACAGACCCAGTACAGTCAGGTATATTGCTACAGACAGTACTTCTAGCTGGTTATTGCTAGACATTGCTCCTGCTAAACAAGAAAGTACTGTTCCAATCTGCGCCTTAGCACAGGTTTGACATGACTGCCCTTCTTCTGCCATCACCCCATCACACCACACTGCACCTAGTTCTGCATTCACTTCTGCTTTAAAGAAGTCAGTGGAGAGGTTGTGCTACTCAAAAGTCAACCTGAGGTGAGCTTTGGTCCAGTATTGGTCCAGAGAGGAACCACGAACAACCAGGAACGAGGAGGGAAAGAAAGGAAAAACGTCCAACTTAAACATCCATATGTTTATAACACCCAGTGAGTCCAGAGGAGGGCCACGAAGATGATCGGAGGGCTGGCGCACCTTTCCTACGAAGACAGGCTGAGGGAGTTGGGGTCGTTCAGCCTGCAGAAGAGAAGACTCCAAGGAGACATTATAGCAGCCCTCCAGTATCTGAAGGGGGCCTACAAGAAAGCTGGGGAAGGACTTTTTACAAGGGCATGTAGTGACAGAATGAGAGGAAATGGCTTCAAACTGGAAGAGGGGAGATTTAGAATAGATATTAGGAAAAAAATTTTCACTATGCGGGTGGTGAGACACTGGAACAAGTTGCCCAGGGAAGTTGTGGATGCCCCATCCCTGGAAGTGCTCAAAGCCAGGTTGGATGGGGCTTTCAGCAACCTGTTCTAGTGGAAGATGTCCCTGCCCATGGCAGGGGGGTTGGAACTAGGTGATCTTTAAGGTCCCTTCTAACCTAAACCATTCTATGATTCTATGATATGAAACTTGAGACAAAGAAAGCATGATAGTGTTCTGAGCCAGAGGCAAAAAAGGGAGTAAAAAGAGCTTTCTATTTAATTTGGACAATGTTAAGTTTCAGGTAATGGGAAGAGAATTAAGAGGAGACGTGAAAGTCATAGACTTAGACAAATATGTAAAACACATACTGGATTTGAACAGAGAGCAGGACCAGGAGCTGGAAAATAAATTTGTGAGACAGTGTCAAAAAGATGGCAACAGCATAGTGTGACCTGGTGAGATTACAAAAAGCAGAAGTGTAAAGAGAGTTATATACTCTTTTCCCTTTTTACAAATAGGGTTTCTGACTTGATATACTGTCTGCGAGGGTGCCATCTGGTGATCCACAATTACATTACAAAAATGACCTTCCCAAGCAAGCTACAGTTAGAGCTAGAATGCAGATATTTCAGTAGCTCAACCCTCTGCTGGTTTCATTAGACCAAGACACTATTATATTCATTGTACTGAGAGAATAAAAATCATTAGAACTCACAGGGGAAAAGGCTGGAACAAACATACTCAACATTTTAATAAAATACAAGCAAATCTTTAGCAAACCTTGCATAGCAAGTATGCATGCAAAGTCCTGTTTATGCTATAAGCATGGAAAGGTGCTATATATAAAAAGGAGAGTTTGGGGGAGTATTTATATAGGTTTTTAACACTCTAGTTAAATCTTTACTCTAGAGTATATAAAATGTTAGGTAGTAAGCAGTAGAGGCAGATTCAGGAAGGCTAGCACTTTGTCTTTAGTGCTCTTTCTAAATTTACTTTATTGTTGTTCAGTTTGTCTTCTAACCTTTGTAACTAAAATTTGCTGGCACTTCCCTCTCTGACTGCCTGAAAAAAATCACGCCGTCAAAGTAATTAGCTTTACTGTTTTCAACTTATACAAGGATTGAGAAGAAAATATAAATTGGAATTAGTGTCGATGATTTCTTCATTATCACAAGGAGAAGTCCCTGTTTCTAACAATTTGGTTTTTACGTGACCTAGAGGACTTGCTTTGTGTAAAAAAGGAAATGTTTCATGCAGAAAACTGAAACAGAATTAATACGTTAAGAATCTCCAGAAATGGTGTTGAGAGGAAAAATCTCATGAGAATAATATAAGTGAAAACCCTGTTCATCTCCACTGTCTAGAAACTAGTCACTCTGTGTTTACACCAACATGAAAGACTAGGTTAAGGTTGGACCCAACTCATGAAATACCATCCTAAATAAGATGCACTGCCGTTTAAACTCTCCCCTACTGCAGGAACATTGGCCCTGAGCATGGACAAGCTATTCAGAAGGGAGAAACAAAGGTCCCATGTTAACCCTTCTAACCAGAGGGTTTGACAGCTCATTGGTAAATAAGGTGTTTGTGGTGCTACTTGTGATGTAAGGCAATGGAGACACAGCAAGATAAAGTGAATTCCCAAATATACAGTAAGTCCTTACCAGAGCTAGTAATAGAGTTCACCTAAGCCTCAAGGTCTGAGCCTGGCCTTAGATGTTGGACCACGCTGTCTTTCCACAGAGACCTTTGACATAGAATCATAGAATCATAGAATTGTTAAGGTTGGAAGGGACCTTTAAGATCATCAAGTCCAACCATTATCGTAACCTGACAAAACCACTTTTAAACCATATCCCCAAGTACCACGTCTACCCTTTTTTTAAACACCTCCAGAGATGGTGAATCCACCACCTCCCTGGGCAGCCTATTCCAATGTTGAATAACCCTCTCAGTGAAAAAATTTTTCCTAATATCCAACCTAAACCTCACCTCGTGCAACTTGAACCCGTCCCAAAGCAGAACCTGAATCTGGGTTAGGAACTGCAAACACTTGAAAAATAATTTCCATAAACAACACTAATTGTCAACTTAATCAGTCACATTTATCTTCATTTAGATGTAAGTGAAGACTAAGCCCCTCCAGGGGGGTAGAAAATAGCTGAAATAAACACAAAGCATTGTCTTTTGGGACACTAACCACAAGCAGTTGCTCATTAAAATCAGTTATATTGCAGAAGACTAGGAAGTAGTAAATGATGTACCTAGATCGAAAAAGGAATAGATCCTAGCAATAGCAGTCAGAATAGATTTTCCTCAGTACCTGGTAAAATAGCTGAAATACTAATTAAAGATAGAGTAACCAAAGTGCACACATGAACAGCAGTTAGCAGGGATTAAGCAATACAGTTTGAAGAAAAGCAAGTCTTGCCCTATATATGCTAGAATTCCTTTATGGCATTAACAAAAGAGTCAGTAAAGAAGAGCCAGTTAAAATAGTTTATTGGAACCTCCTGGAAGCCTTTGATACAGTCTCTTACAATAGGCTGTTAAAAAGACAAAAATTGACTCCACTGGGACTGGGATGTGCAGTATTTTTAGAAAATGGCAAGGACATGGAAAATCAACTCAAAGGAGAAAGGATCAATTTGATATATGCAAAGAAGTAATCAGTGAGACACTCTGAACTTCCAAGTTTGGCTCAATGTTGTTGAGTGATCTATGTGAAAGAACCACTGAAACTTCTATCAGTAACAGATATATTTAGGCGTCCAGAGAAGACTTTGGGAAAAACTTGAGTATATCTAGTATATATAGACACAAAAATAGACATAAACATTAGGTAACTTAGCTTGTAAAATGGATTACTTGAACCTTCGACTACGTTTTAAATTAATTGTAACAGCTAACAAAATTAACCATTTGACAACAAGAATTACTTCAGCTCCTTAAAATAAATGGGACCTCAAGAAAAATTATATTCTGTTTCTGTTGTCCTTCTTTGCTGACTATTTTTTCACTTCTCTTAATAAAAATAATCCCTGGTTATTACTTATTTATGTTCCAGAATCCATTTTGCAGTAACAAAAAGAGACTGTAGGCTCACAATTTTGCATGCAGTTACTGGATTGGCACACACCTTTGGATATTTGGGCATAGAAGTCCAATGCATGCAAATCTCTGAGTGCAGTGGTACATTGTTAGGACAGCAAATTTGTTCTTTTTCTTTTTCAGTTGAACTTACAACAATGTATGGCTTGAAGACAAGAATGCCAGGAGGGTTAAAACCTACAAACTTTAAGTACAGCACAGGAAAGACATGGTCGCGTTGGAGTAGGCCACAAAAACCATCAGAGGGCTGGAGCACCCCTCCTATGAGGTGAGGCTGAGAGAGTTGGGATTGTTCAGGCTGGAGAAGAGAAGGCTCGGGGGGGACCATATTGTGGCCTTTCAGTACTTAAAGTGGGCCTACAGGAAAGAT